>RAKG01000082.1:0-385496 GCA_009802275.1 Neurospora sp. CHS-2018a
TTGACGAATGGGTCTTTAAAATTTGGAATTTCCTTTTTTTTTTAAAAAAAGAATTAAAAATAAAATAAAATAAAAAGGTGGAAGGATCTATGGGCGTTTCACTGTCTCCCTCGGGCATATCTAGCTCCGCCCAAGGGAATACTATTTTATTATTTATATATATAATTACTAATATATATAAAGATTATTGTATTACCCTTGTTAATAGTAGGTATTCTATATATATTTTTATTAACTGCTCTTTCGTTTAAGAATATAATTTCCTTTATTTTCTATTATTTTATCTTAAAAAGTTAGTATTCGCGGATAGTAATATTAAAAGTATTATTAAAACGGCGGTAAAAGGAAGGCTACGGATCGGTTATTATAAAGAAATTATTACCTTTTTAATATACGACTTTTATAAGAAATACTTTGTTATTTTAGGCTATTTTTAGATAGTAACCTATAAATTGTATATTGATTATAAGAGCGGCGGTATACGGTTTAATTATTTTAATTACTATAATTATTATTTATTAGTAGGTCTTTCTAATAATTAAATAGAGGTGCTTCGGGCGCTCTCTAGCCCTATCTCCGTTATTATTACTTGTATTTATAAGAAGGTACCCCTCCCTCCTACTTTTATTAAAAAGGGTATTATATTATTTATATTTTATAAGAGGGGTAATACCCTTCCTAGGGGTAATATTAATATTATCCTTAGGGGTTATTTCTATAAGGAAGGGATTTCGGGGGTAGAGGGCGAAAATCCGTACGTTAGGGGATTTTAATTTAAGGATAAAGGATTTAAGGAGCGGACTTCCGTATTTAAAAATAAAGGGGAAATTTTATTACTATTAGCCTCGTACCGTACTTTTATTGGTTATTGGGTAGGGGCGAAAGTTAAATTTATTATTAGTATTATTATAATATTAATTAAAATTAAAAGGGATATACTATATTAATTTTACGTTAAATTAAGTAGGAGGCGCGTATTAGTAGGGGATTATCGAATATTAATCCGGTTTAATAAATTAGTTAATAATAAAGTTAACCCTACGGATATTCGCGAATTAAATACTATTACTTTTAATTTTATCTATAAAAGAGATTAGTTCTAGCCGTATATAACTAATTATATATAGTTCGAACGGCTAGTAGTATTTTCGGAGTTCGGCGAAATAAATTTTATATACAAAGTAGCGTAAAATATTATTAAAGGGAGAGGAAAATAGTATAAGAAGGATTTTCTACTATCCCTTTATAATTTTATCGATAATATAGTGGGGAAGTACGGATTTAATATTAAATAGGAAGTAATAATTATTGTACGAATGGTTGTATTAATAGGAGACTTTATAAAGGACGCTCCACTCTATAAAACAATAATTTAATGCGTATACTTCGTTAAAATTTTAAAAGAAGATATATAGAAGTTTATAAATAAGGCGGATAAATTATAGAAGATTAAGGAGGAAATTAGTAAAATATTATTATTTTACTATTAATTTTACGTCGATATTTTTCTATTAGCGCTAATAAATTAATTCCCCCTTAACCGGTCTTATAATTATAAAATTAAACTTTAATTAAGAGAGTAAGTATTATACGCTAAATTTAAGCCTATATCGCTTATCGAAGCTACTATTATTAAGAAGTAAATTGATAAAAATTTTAAAAAGAAATTTATTTAGCTTTTTCAATCTGTTTTTATAACGCCTATCTTATTAGTAAAGAAATTAGGGGGCGGGGTTTGGATTTATATAGATTATTAGGGTATTAATAATATAACGTTTAAAACGTAATATTTATTATTGTTAATTAAAGAGATGTTAAATGTAATTTATAAAGTGAAGATCTTTATTAAATTTAATATAATTTTTATATTTAATTATATACGAGTAAAGGAGGGTTACGAATAGTTTATAATTTTTATTATTCGCTTTAGGCTTTTTAAATCGTTAATTTATTTGTTTAGGTTATAGGGAGCGCTAAGGACTTTTTAAAACTATATTAATAACGTCCTATACGATATCCTTAATGTTTATATTATTGTTTACTTAGATAATATCCTTATTTATTTAGAAAACGAAGAGGAGTATATTAAGTATATTAGTAAAGTATTAAAACGGATAATCGACGCGGGTTTATAAATTGATATTAATAAATACGAATTTTATATTAAATGTATTAAATATTTAGGGTTGATTATTATTCCGGGAAATATTAAAATAGATTTAGAAAAAATAGTAGTTATAACCTCCTAGGAGGTTCTAAATACTAAAAGAGCGTTATAATGCTTCTTAAAGTTCGTTAACTTCTATTATCGGTTTATTAAATATTTTTTTATATTAGTTAGTCCGCTATACGAATTAATAAAGAAGAATATTAAGGATTAGGAGTAGAAGGATTATTATTAATGGTTTTTCGAAGTATTAAAGAAGGCTTTTACGAACGGACCCGTCCTATATATTTTCGATTAGTCGAAATAGATAATTATAGAAATAAATATATTAAATTAGGTTTATAGAAGGATGTTCTTGTAGTATAATGAGGATAAGGAATTAAAATTAGTCGCTTATTTTAATTAACGGTATTTATTAGCGGAGTATAATTATAATATTTATAATAAGGAATTCTTTATTATTATTAAAGCTTTAGAAGAATAGAAATTAAAATTAGAGGGAGTATAGAAGTTGGTAGAGATTATTACCGATTATAAAGGCCTAAAATCTTTTATAATTAATAAGTAATTAATCTTAAAGTATATATAATAGTCCTAATTCCTATTATGTTTTAATTTTATTATTTAATACCGGCCGGGTTCCTTATAAGTCCGCCCGGATATATTAAATTGTAAATTAAAAAACGTCCTAAAGGATACGGGAGATAAGAGGCTATTAGTGTATAATAAAGTATTATTAAATAAAAATATTTTTATTAATAGGGCGTTCGTATTAGAGGAGGAGATCTTTATATTAAGAGAAGAGATTTTTATAGTCTTCGTTAGTATTAAATATATTTGTAATTTCGAAACTATAAATAAAATATTAATAAACGACCTTATTATAAATTACTATAAGAAATTAATTTTCTTGTAAAATACGTAGGCTTATATATTAAATTTAGCTAGGAGCGTATAGTCGAAGGAAGTAAAGGATAATTTTAAAAAGCTTTTATTCGTAGAATATTATATTATTTAGGGGCGGATTTACTATTATAATTCTATCCTCCTTAATCCTAGCGATATAAATATTTATTATTAATTAATCCGCCGCACTTATAATATACCGGATATAGGGTACCTAAGGAGGGAGAAAATATATAGCCTCCTCTTACAATTTTTCTTTTAATTAGGGATATATAATACTATTAGGATTTATTATAAGAATTATTTAATATATATAAAAATAAAATTAGTATAGTATACGTTATATAAATTATTTAAACCGCTAGCAGTATTATTTACGCTATAGAAAAATATTTTAATCGATTATATTATTTTGTTAATACTATATAAATAACGAGGGTAAACGTTTAAATACATCGCCGTAGTTGTAGACTAGCTAATAAAAATATAGTATTTTATTCTTATTATCGGTTTAATAATAAAAGAATTAATTAATTAATTTATCGAATAAATCTATAGTATTTACAATCTGCCTAATACTATTATATTAAATAAGGGTTCTTAATTTATCTTATAATTTTAGAAGGTATTATTAGCGAAATTAGAAATTAAATTAATTCCCTCCTCCGCTTTCTATTTAGTTATTAACAAATAAACAGAGCGGATTAACACCGAAATAGAAAAATATTTATAAACTTTTATTAATTAAATATAAGATAATTAAATAAATTAATTCCCTATAACGGAATTTACCGCTAATAATTTCGTATTAAAAACGACGGGAGTATTACCCTTTTTCGCTAACTATAATTTTTATTTATAAATAAGCGTAGAGTTAATTAAATTATACCTTCTAAATATATTATAAATTTAGTAGGATAAATATTTTAAAGCTTTAGAAATTACTAATCGTTTTAAAGCAATCTTAAATTTCGTTATAGTAAAGGTAAAGGAAATTTAACGACGGTATAAGGATAATACTAATACGAATAAATTAAATACCTTATAATATAAAATTAGGGATAAAATTCTTTTAAATATAAAGAATTTCGAAATAAGGAAACTATACGCAAAATTGATACCGCTCTATAAAAGGCCTTTCGAAATTCTTAAAATCTATAATTATATTATTATACTCTATTTATTAATTAATATAAAATATAGTCCTACCTTCTATATTAATAAGGTTAGACTTTAAGTAGGAAGGATAGAAGGGGATATTAGGGCGAACTATAAGCGGATTATAAAGCGGATAGATAATAGGAAAGATTTTAAAGAATAGGAGTTTAAAATTATCGACGATTGCCGGAAGAATTTAAATAATAAACAATAGAAGTATTATATTATATAGGCGCTACTATACGTACCTAATTAGTAGCTATATAAAAACGTAGAAATATATCCGGAGGAAATTAGGAGGTTCTATAATAATAATCCGGGCGCTTTAATATTACTAATTTAAACCGCCGCCGAAAGATAGAAGGATTATAAAGTAGAAGTTAGAGTAAATTAGTAGGGCGGAGGAATAGATTAGCCGTTAGAGGCTAGGGAAGATAGATAGTACGAAGAATAAAGGAGGTTATTATATAAAGTAACGGCGGCTGTAAAAGCTTTTATAGTATAAATTAAGCGATTACTAAGTATTTCTAGTATTTTATATATTATTAGTTAATTATATAGCTTCTTTTAGCCCGGGGTAGTATTATAGGGTTAATTTTGTAATGGTTTATAGTAGCGATAATATTAGGTCTAAACTAGAAATTAGCTTATAATTTAAATTATTATATAAAACTATTATAACGTTCGTAATAGTTTTAATCGTTATCGCTATATAACGGTTATACTAGTTCTATAACGCTTATAAGATTATTATAGAGCTGTAGATTAAGACTAGCTTATAAAGGCTGGTCCTAGAGTACACCCTTAGACCTTCCCCTTTCCTCTCCTCATACAATTACATTTATTCTTACCTACTTTGTACCTTTGCACCGTGATAGTTAGGGAAGGATAATATTATAATAGACTTATTATTAAAGAAATTAGAAGACTTAAAGATAATTCTATAAAAAAGGAACGATTAGAGAATATTATAATTATTATAGGGCGAGAGGGCACCGTTGGGGGTAGGGTAAGATATACGTTATTATACGAAGGAGAGGAAAGGAAGTGTACGTAGAGGACTGGCTATATAGGCGAGAGCTTAGATAGGCTAGTCCGTACGCGCGTACGTAAGACTATACGTAACGGAGTATATAACTAGTATAAGTATATAACTCTAGGCTATAGTACGAAGTATTAATATAGTATATATACGGTTAGTATAGTACAACTATATTATAAGCTAGCCCTATAATACTATCCTCCTTTAAAAAAAGTTCGTAGAGTTGAAAAAATCTATATATATATATAATAATAGACTTATTCCTTTATAAATTATTATAATCTACGAACTACGTCGGCGGCAACTTTTTTAACTAAATATCTATTAATTATTGTATTACCTTACTAAATATTAGGTATAATTTATCCTCTATATCTTTATTAATTATTATTAAAGCGCAGCTTTAATATAGTTTAGAGAAAGAAGTATAACAATACGAAGTGAACAGAGCGTATTAGCGTAGCTTTTCTCTAATAGGGTCGACCCCCCTGTTACTCCCCCTATAAGTTCTTCGTCTTGTAATTGGTCCGTTTAATAGAAATTCGTTCCTTAGATTAGTTAGAATTTTCGTAGCCCGTATACGCTATATACGCCCTTAGATTGGTTAGAACTTTCGTAGCCCGTGTACGCCTTCCGGGGGTCCCCGGGGGTATCCCCCGGGTCCGGGTCTTTTGTAGCCCGGCCCGTGCACCTACGGGGGTCTCTAGGGGTATCCTCCGGGTCTTTTTACTTTAATCCTTAGCGGGGGGTCCCGGGGGGCGTAACCCTTTAGTAAATTTATAAATCCTTTCCCAAATTGTATATACGCGCCTTTACTTTTATATAGCCGACTTCGATTCTATCTAATCGATTATCCTTTTTTTTAATACTATTTATTAATTAAGTAGTTAATTAAGTAATTATTGTAATTAATTGTAGTAATATTCCCGATCCGGCTAATTAATTAATTACTTGTGGATTGGATTTTAACGGCCTTTATACTTACTAGCTATTTGCGCGATAATCGACTACGTATAGCCGATTTTCTTTGTATATATACGATTACCCCTAAACTGTACGGTTTTTAATAATTAGAGTATTTTTAAAATAAATATTATTTGAATGATAATCGATAATTAATTGTATATAACCGATTTCCTTTATATATAATTAATTTCTTTTACGTATAAGCGACTACCCCTAAATTGTACGGCTTTTAATAATTAATGTATTTTTAAAGTAATTAAATTCTATTTATATAGTATTTTTAGTAATTTTAGTTTTATTATTTGTATTATAGTACTTAATGCTATAGTATTCCTTTATACTAATTAATCCCTAAGTAAATTTTACGTATAGTATATATCTTTATAGGATATAGCTTTTATCGTTAATTTATTTGGCTCTAAGCCTCCTCCTTCTAAATAGGGTTTTTAAGATAGCTTTAAATAACTTCCTCTTTTTAAATAGGGTCTTTAAGAAGAAGAAGAAGATATTGAGTTAAAGTAGTATAGGAATTATAGAAGGTATTTCCCCTTATTTAAATTTGTAGGTAAGAGGAATTTAAATAGGCTGGTTTAGTAATGTTTTTAATATTGCGAGGTCTAAAGAAGATATAAAACGAATTTATTTTAGGCTATAAGCTTTGTTTGTAATTATACGGCTAACCCGGCCGCTTCCGTACCCGGTATACCTATTACTCCGGCTTCCGTACCCGGTATATTTATTATTCCGGCTCCTATAGCTCCTCCCCCCTTTCTACTTTCTATATAGGGCCGTTTACAATCCTTAGCCCTTGCTCTTACTATTCCGCTTCGGTAGTTAATATAGAATATTATTGTTAATGGTTATGTACGTACGGTAACGGTAGTATAGTATATATTGGCTATACGAATATTAGGATTACGAATATTAGTACTACGAATATTAAGGCCTTTGTATTTTACGGGAGGTATAGACCTATAGGATTTACCCCTTGCGGCGGAAGCCCGGCGAGCCCGTGAAATTATCCGTAGGAATTATAGGGTTCGTTAGTACTATTGTAAGGAGGTCTTATTAATACTTTTTTTTCGAATATTACGTATAAATTTAGAGTAGTTATCCTTTAATATATTAGTAATAAATAGTTCTGTTAGGATATTAGATAGTTGTATAGAGGTTAATAACGGTTATAATGCTAACGCTAATACTAATAATAATAGTCTAATTTAGTTTGAGTATGAAGATTACGGTTTTATATACTTAATAGACGTCCGCTATTAAAGCCTAGACTTTGTAGGCTTTTATATATATTATATAGATGCTATTATTGAATTAAATAAGATTTTAGGTATGTTATATATTATTATTTCGAACGGGTATTAGAATTATTAATAACGATTATAGAATAGGTATTTTATTAGTAATACGAGAGTAGGCGACGTTGTAGCGACTTTATAGATATTAATAGTTATGACCTAGCCCGGTATTTGGGGTGTATTTAGGATAATTAATATAACGACGACGAGGATAATTATTATAGTAGTAATAATAACTTTATTAATATAGGTAGCAATCTCTCCTAATTTAATATTCTATCGTTATTCCTATTTTCGTTATTATAAATATTAATATTATTACGTCCTCGTAGTCTTATTATAGGGTTTACTAGGACGTTTAAAATATTTAAAACGCCCGCTAGGTTTGCGAGGCTTGCGAGGCCCGCGAGGCCCAATCCTAATATTATATAGCCGGACCTCGTTATCTTTTAACCTTAATTAGAAGATCCTACTAATCGAAAGTATATACTTCTTCCTAATCCCCCTTTTAAATTTTAGTACCTTCCCCTTATAATTAGTTATAATCCTTGCCTCTAAAATAAAGTAATAAGGGATAGTGACGAGGGTTTTATAAGTATATTTAATAACGTTATATTTAATATTGAATATAAGGAGTATACTTTATATTATAAGAGGTAGCCCGATTTACGTATTAAATATAGTATATATAAGTATTATATTTATAAGCGGACGAAGTAAAGGCTTGGGGATATACTATTTTTTTCTACTAATAATTTTATAAATTTCAATAATGTTAATCCGGGTTTACTAGTATTTATACCTATCGAAGAATAACTAATTGCCCGGGTCTATATATATATTAACGTTTATTTCGTTAGGGGAGTTTAATATCGATACTGCGGCTATATTATTAATTTTCTTCGAGATATTAGTTTAGTATATAACTGTCTACTATTTTTGCTAGAAGAGTTGGATATTATTGTCCTCTATCCCTAGAATATAAATAATTAGGAGTAGATACGACGATAGTTCCGTTGAAATTACTATATTAATAAATATAATATTTAGATTTAGTTAAATTATTTGAAAGATAATTACCCTAGCTATTAGGATATTATTATTAACCCTATTCGTTTTTCCTAATTCCTAGAGGATAGTAACGTTTTTAACTAAATCCCTTCCTAAATTATTAAGGAGGATATTAAAATTAATAAAGATAATAAGGTTAATAATGTTGAGGACGAGGAAGTTGCTACTGTGCCGAATTTAATAGCTAATTAGGCTTAATTTAATTAGTTTATTAACTAACTTAGAAGTTAGGGGCGGGGATAACGATTTAAGTAGTTGCCTCTTTAATATATTAATTTCGGCCTTATATATAGTCTTAAGCTTCCTCCGTATTATATTCTAGCCCTAATTACTTAAATTGCCCCGGCTTCTAGCCCCGACCTTCTACCTTCTAATTTCGATCTTCTTTCTAACTTCGACTTCTTAATTACCTTTATACTACTAAAGCTTAAATAATAATTATAATTATTAGGTCTTAATAGATAGGGACGAGTTTGTAGTTTTATATAAATATTAGGCTTTATTAGATTTACCCCTATTAGTAAATTTAATAGATTATAGCTATTACTTTCTTAGGTATTCCTAACCCTCTACCCCTAAAGTAAGGCCGATTTTATAGCCTAGCGCTTATATGAAGTATTATATAAAGAATATATCGAATACGCTATAAAGTAGAAGGATAACCGTTTTGTTCGTTACTTTAAATTTTATTTTATTGCCTTTAATACCCTAATACGGAATTAAATTAATTAAAAGAACGTTTTTTATATCCGTCGAAACTTAAGTAAGGGTGCCTTCTGCCTAGAGGAATTCTAGGAGGCGTTTGAAGGCTGTACGGAATAGGCCGAATATATCCTTAAATCTATTATAAAGTATATAAATATTCTACGTAGTACTCGGCCTTATTAGGGCGGTAAAAGATAAGCTCTAGAAGTATATATCTATAGATTCGGTATACCCTCCCTCTTCCTAACTTTTATACTAGCTAATTTATATTAGAAGTCGTTGGCTAGGTTTATACTTCGGTATAATAAATAGTATTAAAGTAGTAAAATTGAGTGTAAGAGGATTGTATAGGAGAACTTTTATAATAACTTAGTAATCGGTGTATAGTATTTCTAGAAGAGATACGAGGTTTTTAGGGAGGAAGTGCTTATTCCGAAGTTCCGTATTATTAATTATTAGGATAGGTATAAGTAGTAAGCTCGTAGAAGTCCCTATAATTACGGGTTATATTAATATAAGGGTATATTTTTATTGCAATTTGAAATTTAGGAGGGTAAAGATATATTTACGGCCTTTTAAGGAATTTATATTATAACTATAAATCCTAAGCTATATAAACCTCTTAATATAGCCGAAGGCAATATTCTTACTATATATATAGGCGAGTATAAGTAGCCGACCTTCGCTATATTATCCCGTATAATTAATTATATATAGCAGTATATATATAATTTAATTTATTGTCTACAACGTTATAAATTCCTAAATAGATTAATAATTGAAGAGCTTATATGCCGTTTTAATTTCCCGCGGGATATTTATAACCGTCTATATATTATACGTAGGCTTAACCCCCTTTATAATATATTCGATATTATATATAACGATACGAATATTAATAATTAGAATCTTACTATATTATTAGGTTAGATAGCCAATATAGATATTTCCTTTTGTATTAGCGTTAAAGCTATATTATATTATATTATTAAATATTATTCTAAGGCTAAAACTAAGTCCCTATCTTATTAGTAATTAACCGTTCAAGTACTTCCTCGCATTTCTAATTGTAAACCGTTACTATCCTTTATTATTAAATTTATAAATAAATTAGTCTTTAAACAGGATTGGTCTACCTAAGAGGTTTGCTATTATTTTTTTAATTTGCCGCTCTACGATAGTATACGGGTAGTGCGGTTTATAGATTATCGTCCCCGAAAAGCCTAAAACCGCTTTGCTATTAATATTAATAATAAAGTTAGGGGTTACCTTGCGTAGTATAATAAATATCTATAACGCGGTCCTTAATTTACTTAGTTAATTTATTTCCAATTTTGTACTTATATTAATTAAAATACTAGGCTATAGCGATTCTATAAAGAAGTTTATGTTCTTAAGTATATACTTAGGTATAGTGGGGATATAATTTCTAATATATATTAAAACTTTTACTATATTAAGATAATATTTTATTACCTATATAATATAAATATAAATTTGAAAGTAATCGACGGGGTAGAATATAATATATAGTCCGAAATATACGACTATTATTAAGAGTTGTACGGGGGTTATAATTATAATTATTATAGTAAAGCTTTTAAACCTCCGTTTAAAGACGATATAGAGGTTATACCGCTTAAGGAAGATATATAATAGGATGATTAGATGCGTATAATTTAAGAAGCTTTAAATCGGCCTATAAGTATTAACGAAGATATTAATATATTTGGCCGTTATCCCGTTGATTTAGAATACGATTAGGGAGTTTATTATTATAGTAAATACAACGGCCTTATTATTAATGCTTAAGACTTTTAGAAAGGTATAAAGGTTAATAACCTTAGTGTTTTTGAGGTAGAGGAAGTGACGAGTATTGCCGCCAATGGATTTAACTCCGAATAATAGTTCGTTTATAATATTTTTGTAGGGTATTATAAAGCTTTTCTTCGCGGTGAAAACCTTATACCCCTTAGAATATAGTTTGACGGTAAGGGTGGTATTGGTAAGTCGTATATTATTCGATTACTTTCCGTTCGGTTTGAAGAGTTGGCCCCTAATAACTGTCGATATATTAATAATTAGAAGGATCCTATTATTATACGTACTATTTCTACCGGTATAGTAGTTAATAATATTAATAGGTTTATATTATATTCGTTTCTTCGATTTCCTATGTTTAAGATTAGTATTGAATTGCCGGACCTAAGCCTTAATGATTTAGCTTTATTGTAGTTACGACTCCATTATTTACGATATCTTATTATAGATAAGAAGTTTATAATTGGTCTTAAGATAATGTACTATATAGATAAGCGGTTCTAGTAGGCCTTTTTTGACTATAATAATAAGTTCTTTAGAGGTAGGAATATTCTTCTAATTAGGGATTTCTATTAATTGCCTCCTATTATAGAAAAAGCCTTAATCGATATAAGGGTAGATAATTAATTTATTCCTAAAGAGATATTTGGGAAATTAGTATACCGGTCCTTCGAGAAAATTATCGAGTTGAAGTAAATTGTCCGATAGGGTGGCGATGACTAGGTAGTATTTAGAGATATACTTAAAGGTCTATAATTTAGTCGTTTAATATAAGAATATTAGGAATTATTATCTATACGGGTAAAAATGAGGCTATAAGAAGAAGGATGGGATTTTAGTATTTTCGAGGATATTTTACGTATATACCTAATTAACGTAAAGGTTAAGGAGTATAATTATATTTATTTAGAGGGTTTTGGAGCGCTATGTATATAAGTATACGCTGATTATACGGGTAATAGAGCTAGCGAAATTGAATCTAATAATATAGGTAATTTCTATAAGTAGCTGCCCTTAATTATTAGTATTAAAGTTATATTTACGGAGAATATATAAGTTGAGAAGGGTTTGGTTAATAGTGTTATTAGTATTATTTACGATATTATATAGCGTTAGGGTATTGAATTTCGAGAAGTACCGCCTTATACCCTATTGGTGTATTTTCTTAGTTATAGTAGTTTAGCCTATTTTAAGTAGGAAGGCTTTAATACTAAGGTTATACCTATTTTCCGTTCTATTTAAGAGTATATAAGAGGATTTATTTTTTGTACGAAGAAGTAATTTTTAGTTACGATTGTTTATATTATTATAGTGTATAAGTCGTAGGGTATAACCGTGGATATCGCTGTTCTCGATGTATTTAGGGACGATTTTGTACTTAGTTTAATGTATGTAGCGGTTTCGAGGGTAAAGACGTTGTAGGGTATTATATTTAATTATTCTTTTAGTATTAATATTATATATATTAAGAGTAGTAAAGCTTAATTTGAATACTATAGTAATTTTGTTCGAAAGCGGCTTTAATAAATATTGCCTCCTCTTATAGTAGTAGTATAATTCTATTATTAAATCCGGGTACTTCAATCCTATCTATACAACTTCGTTTGTATGTAATTGATACGCGTCCTTATACGGACGTCGACCTTTTTGTATTTTTTAACCGCCTTTCCGTCCTTTATATTATTTCGTTTATATAATTTTATTTTTAAATAAATAATATTCTTAATATGTATTTAACGCGGTCTTCTATATTAAACGATGGTTTATTTTTTCTTTTGTATTTATAGTATTAACTTCGTCTTTATTAACCTTCCTTTAAGGCTACTAAGGTTGCGCTTATATAAGAATATTTAATAGTTTTATCGGTTGGTTAATTATTATTACTATTATAGTGCGAATTAATAGCCGAAATTATTAATTTCGAATGGTCTTTACTATTTGGTTCGTTTAACGAAAAGGCTAACTGTAATACCTACGTATATTTAATAGCTATTTAGGCCTTCTACTTCTTTTTTAATAAAATTTTTAAATATATTTATTATTTCTATAAAAGATAGAAGCCTTTTTATAGTACCGTTTCGTTCGATAATTGGGCCTTCTATTACTTTTTCTTTAATAAATTTTTAAGCGCGTTTGCTACCTCTATAAAAGATAGAAGCCTTTTTATAATTAGAGATCGAGGCGAGGGAATTTTAATTTCTTAGTTTGTTATTAATAAGCGGTTTTAATTATTATAATGAAGATATAATTGTATAGAGATATGCGAAGGAAGAAATAATTCCCCTAAATAAATATCCCTTACTATATATATTCCTATTCCTATTTATGTAGGAGAAGGTATATTAGTTCGAAGGTAGAGGAGGATAGGTAGGCTTTCTTAAATATTATTTATATTATATTCTTAAATAATCGGTCCGCTAGACCTTAAAACGATTATAGTTACTTTATTACCGAGCTTGGCTAATGGTTAACTTTATAAGTAGTTTTAATTGTTATAACGAATTAAATAATTGCGTTAATATTAGGTTTAATACCCTTAAAGCGCTAGAGAAAGTTTTAGGACGAGGGTTACGATATATAATCTATTAGGTTAATTCGGACTGTAATCGTTAGGATATAGCTATAGGAATGCTCCTTAGAATAGATAAATTGTTGAACGCTTCCCCTAGAAACCTTCTATAGAATTATTATAAATTAGAATATATAAGGGGAAAAGTAATGCGCTTATATAGAGTAGTTATAGAAAGTTTTAATTTGGAGAGGTTTTACTTATAAGATACTTTACGCTTAGCGAAGTAATATTTATAGGTATAGTTTATATTGTAAGCTTTTTCTTAATTATAATAATAGTAGTGGAAAAATAAAAGAGTATTACTTTATTACTTTATTATTTTATTACTTTATTAAGTTATAGAAAGTTCCGGTTTGGGGAAGCTTATTTATAAAATACTTTACGCTTAGCGAGGTAGTATTTATGGGTATAGTTTAGATTATAAGTATAAGTACCCTTATTGTAGGCGTCTTCTCAATTACGATAAGATTGCTTCGTTACTTTATTACTTTATTACTTTATTGTTTTATTTCCGGATAGCTATAATAGAAATGTATTAAGCCTTTGAGGAGTTCCCTCCCGATATATATTTAATTTGCCCTTTAATTAGCGATAACGATAATATTAATTACGTATTTTTAAACCTCCCCGATACGAACGGAATAACGGTAGCCGAAAAGTAAAAGGGTGTTGCTTTATTATTTCGTTACTTTATTACTTCGTTGCTTTATTACTTTATTATTCTATTATATAGTATATTTAAATAATAAAGTAAATTAGGGTAGCCTCCTTCCTTTTTCGAAAGGGAGGTCTTATATCGGGAGAAGAAGAAGAGGCTTTAATTAGAGAGGCCGTTTTACTTTATTACTTTATTACTCTATTATATAGTATATTTAAATAATAAAGTAGACCGGGGGAAAAAGAGGAGGCTTTAATTAGAAAGGCCGTTTTATTTTATTACTTTATTATTTTATTATATAGTATATTTGAATAATAAAGTAGACCGGGAGAAGAGGGGGAGGCTTTAATTAAAGAGGCCGTTTTATTTTATTACTTTATTATTTTACTATTCTATTATATAGTATATTTGAATAATAAAGTAAGTTAAGGTAGCCTTTGCTTCTTATTAATAGTATTAGAGGCGGGAGAATAGATTAACGAGTGGAAGGGGGAGGATGCTTTAATTAATTTAGGTATAAGGTACGATTTAGAGTAGGATATTTAGTATATTCGTCTATTTATATACAATTCGATTATATATATACGAATTGGCGGCCTATATATTAATAATAGGTAGTCCTTAAATTTATTGTCTAATCTTTATTATTATAAGAATTTACTTAGTAAATACCGTTTACGTAATTGCCTGCCTGCCTACTTACTTGCCTACTTTCGTACTTATATTCGTGCCCTCGCTAGTATATATATTATTTATTATTTAAAATTATTTTCCTCTCCTTCTTTCTCTTCCTTTCTTCCTTAAATTAAACCGTATAATTATATAAATTACAATTAATTTTACAATCAATCTATTCCTTTACGCTTAATTAATCTATATATATTTAATAATTATTATATAGATATAATATCTTCTAATTTATTTATCCCTTTTACTAACTTTATTAGCTCTATTAGCTCTACACTTAATTTAACCTAACCGCCCGCCCTTAAAACTCCTACCTACCTTCTTAAGGAGCCTATTATACGCTCTAAGCGCCGCCGCTATAATTCTTTAGGTATTTTGGCCGCCGTTATTCCTAGCGGTCCTCCCGATACTCCCGCCGGTAATATTCCCGCCGGTAATAATCTAAATTATATTTAATTACTTAAATATCTATTAGGTAAGTATTTCCCCTACTATATTAAATTATTAAAGAAGGAGAAGGAGAAGGAGGAAGCCTCGGTGAAGAAGCTTAAAATTATAAAATGCCTTCTATTTACTTTATATATTCCTTTTCTTTAATTGTTTATACCCTTAATTATTATTGTATATTAACTTTCGTATTTCTAGGACGGTGGATATAGTTACCCGTATGATTTTTTATATTTTTATTATATATAGAATAGGTATTATTATATCGAGCCTAAGGGGGGTAGAGGTATGAAATATTATATTTATATTATAAAGAGGGTTAATTACGACTTTAAACGTCCTAATATATATATTATATACTATATATTATAGGAGTTGGACGATGTTTTAGATAATTATACTATATATAAGTATTATAATGATTTTGTAGATGCTATCCCTATTATAATTCGCTTTGAGAAGAAGGGAATTATATTTAAGTAAGTATTTTTAAATTTCTTTTTGCTTTTTTATTATAAATTAATATTATATTTTAAGGGTTTTTATAATTATACCTTCGGGTTTAAAACGATTATTATCCTTTATATTAATTGCGATAATAAATTTCGCCGTCCTATTTCTCCGGTCTCCGGCCCCCTCCCTCCGGCTTTTGAAATTTTTACTTCTTTAGCCTCCGGCCTCTTTTATATTTTTCCGCCGGCTTTCGAAACTTTTCCGGTTCCGGTTCCGGCCCCCGCCCCCCTCCTTCTAGCTCTTAAGACCCTAGCGCCCTATTACGCTATTTATTATTCTATTTTCTAACCCTTCAATATTTTTAAAGGGAGTTTTAGCCCTAACCCTACCCCTTAAATTTATATCCGCGCTTATTCTACCTTTATAATTGCCCCTTCGGTCCTTTAGGCCCGGCCCCTTTAATTCCTCCTTCCTACCTCCGAAAATATTTTTCCTCCCGGCTTTAACTTTACCCCCCGGGTTTTAACCCCCTTAATTTCTATTCCGGTTAACTACTTTAATTAGGAAGTTGTTAATACCCGTTTTATTAAATTGGAGGAGGAGGTGAAGTATTTTTGTAATGAAGAAGCGTATAAGAAGAAGAAGGAATAAAGGTAAAAGGAGTTGGAAGTTAGTATTATTAAGAATTTGAAGGTTCCTTGCGCCGCCCGGACTTTCGGCCTTTATTCGTTTAGGCTGCCTAATAAGGATTGAGGAGGAGGAGGAGGATAATGATGATAATAATAATAATAATAATAATAGAGGACTTTTATTTGATTATTAGTATATTAATAATACCTTATTTTTACTTTACTTTTTTTTACCTTCGGGTATTAATATTAATATTTACTATTTTACTCTATATTTATTATATATTTTGATTTGTATTCTATGTGAATAATGCTATGTAAATTTTATAGTTTTTAAATACCGATGCTATATTATTTCCTAGATTTCTATTAGTTAGAGTTATTTTGGCGAATAAAAGTAATATATTGTTTTAAACGGATAGAAAGAGTTTGAGAGAAGTTTATAGCCGTAGCCTTTTGTTTGTGAATAGGCTCGTCTTTAACTAGTAAGGCTATTTTGTAAATAGGTTCGTTTTTAATTAGTAAAATTATTTTAGTACTAACCCAATTAGTAATAGTACATTGGCGTTTAAGGGTAAGTAAGTCGTAGTGTTCTTCCTCTTTCTTTAATATATTATTAAGGCGTACTTCAAATTTAAGATTATTGTTTTTAAAGATAATTGATATATTAGCGTTAAGGGTTGGTTAGTTAATAGGTAGATAAAAGTAAGGAAAGGTTGAATGTGAGAGAAAAATGGAGAAGGAGATAGAAATAGCTAGAGATATTAATAATATATAATATAAAATGAGATAGAAGGAATAGTTGTAAACGCTATTAATATATAAATACTATTACTAATATTACTACTCTCAATACTATTACTATTATTACTAATTTGAATTTTAATACTACTTTTAGTACTATCTCTAATATTAATATTTTTAATACTTATTAATACTATTACTATCATTACCAATTTGAATCTTAATACTACTCTTAATACTATTTCTAATATTAATACTCTTAATACTTATTAATACTATTACTATTATTACCAACTTGAATCCCAATACTAGTTTTAATACTATTAATAATATTATTATTCTTATTTACTAGCTTGAATTTTAATATTACTTTCAATACTATTACTAATATTATTACTCTTATTTATTAGTTTGAATCTCAATACTATTCTTAATACTATTTGTAGTATTATTAGTATTATTACCCTTATTATTACTATATCGACGTAAATTCTATTTTATAAGCTATACTCCTATAAGCTCTATTACTGGTCCTGGGTAACGATTAGCTATAATAGTTCTATAGTTTAAGTAGGGGTAAATTATACTTTTATTTATAGGACCGGTCCGGATCGGCCTCTATTCTTAGAAATTTTCGATTCTATAAATACGACCCTCGACCCTTTAAATTAGACTTTCGACCCTTTGGACCCGCCTTCTAAATAAATATAAAAAATTAATAAAAAGATTGATTCGAACCTTTAATTATAAAAAGATTACTAATTTAATTTATAAATTCGACTAATTATATAAGACCGAATTATAGTATAAAATACTTAAGATAAATGTTAATATTTTAAAATTTAAGATTAAGCCGAAAGTAAACGTAAAGTGAGCGGAGGATAATATTAGACTATATATAAGATTGTACCGAGGGATTAAGATTGTACCGAGGGATAAATTATTTATAAAAGTCTACGTAGTATTAATATATAATTGAGCTCTAAATAAGAAATACTAGTAATATTTGTATTAGCGTAAGATTAAGGCGTATATAAGTCTCGGGCTATCCCTCGGTGCTATTAAATAGTAACCTAAGTATTCGATTACTATGAGGTATTCGGGTGGGGTCTATTCTATAAGTCTTAAATTCTTTTTTTTTGATAAATTTTTATAAGATTAAAATAATTTAGAGAAATATTTTAAAGTTAGAATATCTTAGAGTTAAAATAATTTAGAATTGGGAGGAATACTAGTATTTAAATAACTTAGAATTAAAATAATTTAGAGTTGAAATATTTTAAAATTAAAATTACTTAGAGAAATATTTTAGAGTTAAAATAATTTAGAGTAAGATATTTTAAAATTGAAATTACTTAGAGAAATATCTTAACGTTAAAATTACTTGGAGAAATATTTTAGAGTTAAAATAATTTAGAGTTGAGATATTTTAGAGTTAAAATTATTTGGAGAAATGTCTTAGAGTTAAAATAATTTAGAGTTAGGATAAATGTCTTAGTGTTTAAATAATTTATAATTAAAATATAAATTAGGGATCTAGCTTTGAATTTATACTATACGACCAAAATTCCAACGTTTGTAGATTAGGAATCCAGCTTTAAAACGCGACCAAATGCTTATACTTAAATTGATTAGGAATCCAGCCTTAAATTTGCACTATGCGACCAAATTTTCAACGTTTGTAGATTAGGAATCCAGCTTTAAATTAGGGTATACGACCAAATTTTAGAATTTACGGATTAGGAATCCAGCCTTGAGTTTATACTATGCGACCAAAATTCCAACGTTTGTAGATTAGAATCCCAGCCTTAAATTTGCACTATGCGACCAATTTTTCAACGTTTGTAAATTAAGATTTAGCTCTAGACCACTATTGGAGCTGCGCTTCAGTCTATTTCTGCCGGGCGGCCCGGAAAGACACTGGTATCCGTTGTAAACGTTATAATTATATTTAAAAGTAGCTTCGTTATATTAATTATAGAGGCCGTCTCCCGTTAGAAGCGAATAAAACGGCACCGAAGGGGCTCCGGTATTAGAATAAGCGTAGGGGCGGCTAGAGAGGGCGCTAGGGCGGTTGGAAAATTAGAGGCGAGCCGGTAGAGGAGGCTCTAAACTTCTAATAGGATAGGTTTATTTAAGTTCTCGCGGTAGAATTACTATAAGCAGTACTCGTAATCGATAATATTACTAATAAGTTCTTAGGTAGGGTCGTCGGTCTTCTATTTAATATAATAATATTAGTATAAATTGCTTCTAAATTAGGCGCAATCGATAAACTTCTCGAAATCCTATTCTTCGTATTCTTTTTAATTATTTATTCGAATTATTACCTTCCCGTCGTTAATTTTAATATTAATCGAAGTATTTTGGTCGGATAGTCCCTTATTAAACTATAGTTATATTATAGAAATATAGAAGATTAGTAAGTATTTTATATTAGTAGGTAAAGTGAAGTGAATTATATAAAATTTGGTTCGGACGATTTTGAAAGGGCTTTCCTACTATAGGGAGAATTTAATATGTAGGCGATTACTAGTAAGGTTAATTATATTTAATAAGACTATATTACTAGTATAATACTTAAGTGAATTGATGTATTTTTTATTAGTATTATCTTTATATTATATTTATATACGTTATAATTATTAGACTATAAAATCCTAGATTTTTTGAAAGCGATCTACTAGTTCGTTAGCTTTGTAATACTCTTTAAACTAAATTAGTAATAGGTTTAGTAGCGGTGGGGTACGGGGTTCAGTACTTATATAGGGGTAATAATTATAATTAATAAAGAATAGTAAAATCCTTATTAATAATGAGATAGTATTATTGCTAGCGAACTTTACAAATACTAACTACTTTATTTAATCCGTTTATATTTAATTAATATAGAGTTTTAAAAACTATTCTATCTTTATATTAATACGTTCCGTTTAAGCATTAGTTTATAGGTAGAAAGTAGAAATTAATTTGTAAATAACGGATAGTCTTTTATAGAGGGTAAATTAGAAATATAATATAAATTAGGTATTTCTATTAGATAAAATACTATTTAATAGGTTGTAAATTAAATAGATACGGTCGATAAAATAGTCGGCTAATTCTTCGGCCTCGAAAATTATAATTATAATATAGTAATATATTTTTATAAAGCGGTTAACGACGATAGCAATATATTTAAAAATTTAATTTAAATAGGTATTTGCCGGTAGCGGGGTAATATAGTCGATAGAGATGTCCTTCTAAAGTATTAGAGAGACGGCTACGGGTTTGAAGTAGCCGGTAGAATTGCGTTTTAAAGATTTAGTCTTTACGTATAGGAGATAACCTTTATAGAAAAATTTTACGTTATTATATATCCCTTCTTAGTAAAAGTTACGTTATAAAAGTTTGTATGTAGCGTTGTAATTAGGGTAGTCTATACCGGGGGTATTATATTATCGGCTAATTAATTAAAGCTAGAAATTTTTATTATAGGGATTAATAATAATTTTATTATATTATTTTATAATATTGTTAATAGTATAGTATTTTGAAAAGGCTTTATAAAAGACCTTTTTAATAGTTAATAGTTATTACCGATAGAATTTGTCCGTTAGGTAGAAGATTAGTTTTTATAGGAAAATAGATATTTTGTAACTAATATAGATTAAGTCGTCGGTCGATTTAATATTAAAGTCCTTTTTACTTAATAAATATAGTAAGAAGTTAGCGGCGGGGTCTTTAAAGTAGCCCTCTTCGAACTATAAAGGGTCGAATAGGGTTCGTTTATAGGCGATTAAATAGTTATTTTCCTCGTTGTTTAAGCGATCGTTAGGTTTGCGATTTAGGGCGTTTAGTTGTAAATTCTTCGAATTAGGGGTATATTTAATTAAGAAGTTAAAGCGAGATAGGAATTAAAATTAGTATATATATTATTGGGTAAATTATTTATTAGTTGTAAAAGTTTATAGATTTTTATAATCGGTTAAGATATTAAACGGTTATTAGGCCCCTTCGAGCTTTAGCCTCTATTCCTTTAGGGCTTTAATAATAGTTAATAATTTTTTATTATAAATATTATAATTATATTTTTACAAAGTATATTTAGCCGAAAAGTAAGTTACGGGGTAGAGAATACTATCGTTACCGAATTATAAGAAGGTACCGCCGGCGGCCTAATTAGAAGTATCTATTTTAACGATAATTTTCTTAGTCTAATTATAGATTTTTAGAATAGGGCCCTCTATGAAAGCCTTTTTAAAAAATTCGAATACTTTTTAATAATTATTATTCCAAGTTTAAACCGTATCCTTTTTTATAAATTTGTAAAATAGGGTTGCTATAATCGAAAAATCTTTAATAAACCGCCGGTAGAAATTTGCGAAGCTTAAAAAGGATTATAAGGACTTTTTGGACTTTAGGGCCTACTATTTTATAATTGTTTTAATTTTCTCTAGGTCTATTTCAATACTTCCCGGGGTAATAATTAAGCTTAAATACTTTGTATGTATCGTATAGAATTTGTATTTGTCGATATCGATATTAAGGCCCGCCCTAGCGAATTAGTCGAGGATATCGTTAATATACTATTCGTAGTCTTATATATTGTCCGAATAAATAAAGACGTTGTTAAGGTATACGGTCGTATAGACGTTGAGGATATTGTGAAGAATATTATTAATATAGTTTTGGAAAGCTTTAGGGGCGTTTTATAAGTTAAAAGGAATAATTAAGGATTTAAATAGGTTAAACCGTATTATAAAGGCAATTA
This sequence comes from Neurospora sp. CHS-2018a, assembly GCA_009802275.1. Taxonomy (NCBI): domain Eukaryota; kingdom Fungi; phylum Ascomycota; class Sordariomycetes; order Sordariales; family Sordariaceae; genus Neurospora; species Neurospora sp. CHS-2018a. The sequence goes on from RAKG01000082.1 coordinate 22,090, forward strand.
GTTATTTATAATTTTATTTAATACGAATCCTATTAAATACTATAATAATATTGAATTTAATAAAGATTTTAACGTAATAAATTGTATCTAAAATCTCTTTAATAAATAGTAATAGGTAGTGGAATTTAAAAATTATATTATTAATACTTTTATAGTCGATATAGATATAGATTCCGCTACCGGGCTTCTTAACGAGTAGAATTAATATTAAAGCCTCGGATTACGATAACCTAATAAACTTCTTAGCTAGGTTATTATTAATTTATTTTTTAATAACATTTAATTCGTTAGGGTTGAAAGGACGGCCTTACAACGTTAGGGGGGTAGCCTCCGGACGGAATTCGAATTTAAAATTGTAAGAGTAGTTAGGGGGAAGAATTTTAACGCCCTTTTATTTAAAAGTGCTAATATAGTACTAGTATTATTTAGGGAGCTTAGTTTAAATTTAAACGTTAGTTTTTAGGGGTTTATCGGCTTTCTTATAGAATTTAGTAATATTTTTAGAAGTAATCTTACTAATATTAATACTATTAGTTACGAAGTATTTGTTAATAGCTTTTTTATAGCGCGGGAAATTATTACTAATACTATTAATTTGTATAGAATTGGCGACTTTTATAGCTCGTAGAGCTACTATATCTCCCTTCCCTACTAAAATATCGATCTAATAGTAGTAATTATTATTAAAGAACCTCTTATACCTATAACCTCGGCTTAATAATACCTCTTTAATTATTTCTAGCATTAAATTATTATTTATACTCTTAAAATTTAGGACGCCTCTTTCTTTTTCTATTATTTTATCCTTTTTAATTATCCTCTTAATATCCTCTTCTATATTAGTTCTAATTATATAGATAATACAGAATTTATACGTTTCGGCTAATTAATTAAAATTTACTATAGAGAATTCTTTAATATCGTTAGGGTTAATAGGATTATAAAAAATATTATAGAGATAGATTAGGGTCCGGTAATTTATAATTCGGGTACGGATTCTTCTAGCAATGTAGTAAGGGATTAGGACTATACGGGGGGTTTAAGGGGCCGGGAGAATTAATAATATAAATATTTAGCCGGGGCCGGAGGGGGTTTTACCGAACGGAATAGTATTTAAATAGTTAGCTATATAATTTTTAAACCGGTTAAACCTTTAGTAGGCGGCCCTTCTTATAATTATAGAAATAGAAAAGCGGCGAGCGGATTCCGTCTTAGATTCTATTTACAGTAATTTAAATTCCTTTTCGTTAGGTACTTCTTTATAAGAAGGCTTCCTATACGCAGGGTATATATTAGGCGTATTAGGATAGGGTGCGAAAAAATACCGGTTTACTAAAGGGGCGCAACGGTTAGCGGCTCTATAAGGGAAATAGTTACGTTATTCGTAAGCGGGGCTAAAACGAAGAGAATCGTTAAGTTAATCGATACTAGGGGTATAATATATTAATTAAGGGTAGCTGAAAATAATAGGGTTATCTTCGGCGAAGTTATAAATAAATAAATTAATAATTTTGTAATAAACGCTTACCTATATCGTTAACTTAGAGAAGTAGGTAATACTATCCTTTACTTAACTATTAATAAAGTATAATAGTTTGGGGATTAGTAATTTGAAAAAAGGAAGTCGATATTAAAAGACGAAACGATAGTTAATAAAATTAAGAGTAGTATAGCTACTATTAACGAGAATAGAATAATACAATTTATACGGTCTATAGGATAAGTAGATAGAAAGATTTAATAAATTAAAGTATTTATAACGGCTATTTACTAAAAATCTATTTATTTTAATAATATTTAATTGTATAGGAATAGGCTCCTATCTTCCTCTTCCTCCTTATTTAATAAATTAATACTTTTAAACATAATTTAAATTAGAGGCTATATATTTCCTTAATTGTAAACCGAACTAATTTTATCGCTTATAATAGGGCCGACGAAACCGGGCTAGTAAATAGGGATTAGGTAGTAGTAATTGCTAGGGCCGGGAATATTAGGAGTTAAAGTGCCTATATTTATAGGGGGAATAATGCTTATAGTATTAATTTAATAGCCGCCGCCGTAATTAGGACGCTACTAGCCGTAGCCGTATTAATTTTAGGCCAGCTATTACTATTAGCTGCCATTATTATTATTATTATTATTACCGTTAGCGTTAGTATTATTACTATTACTATTTTTATTTTTACCCTTATTCTTATTATAAGGCTTAACCTCCTTTTTAAAATTAATATAAGAGTAGTATTCGGCCGAGTAGTAGCTTTTCTTATTGTAGCGAATATATATTCTATTTTTTATACGGAATTTAAAAATATTATTATTAATAATACGAGAAATTTAAACGTTGGAAACGGATATAATATTAAGGTCTATAGCGTTATTACTTTAATTAACAATCGGTTTCGAAATAGAAATATTGGTAGTAGATATATTAATACTAGTCTTATAGAACGGGTTGGCATTCTTCGTACGCTAATTATTATTTTCTAAGTATTTAATTAAATTACGAATTATTATAAGTTATTTATTATATTTATTATTAACGGATTAAACGTTTTAATAAGCGAAGGCGGTGCGGATGCGGTCGTTAATCTTCTAATAAAAGTAATAAATCTTTATACTATTATTGAAACTATATTTATTAATAAGGAGGGTAAAATATTCTTCGAAGTCCTACTACTTTATATTTCTAGCTATTTTTAGCTCTTTTAATTCGCGATGCGATTCTATAACGATATTAATACTATTATATTTCTTATTAAATTCATTAAGTAGTTTAAGAATAGTATCCTATTTAGCGGGTTCGCCGGTAAGAGCTTTATTAAATTCGGTCTTAATAGTTTCGAAGGGAGGGCTTTTAATAGAGTGGGCGATTAAGGAGAATTTAGTATATTCGTTAATAAAGATTTTAGGCTCGTCCGCCTACGTAAATTTGATACGGAGACGTTAAGTATAATATTTAATAATATATTCGATATTAGTATTTTTGCTATTGAAAGCGGGGGATATAATAATATATAATATTGACCTATAATTATTATTATTATTTATAGTATTGTCTTCGCTATTAGGATTATTATTATTAGGAGGGTTATTAGGAAGGTTATTAAGAGGTTCGTTAAAGGGGTCGCTAAGGTCGTTAGGGGGAATAAAAATAATATAATACTTACGAATATTATTAATAGCCTTCTAATATTTCTCCGTCTACTTTTTATATACTTCTTTTAATTTAGTATAGAAGTTTTTAAATTCTTTTTAAAATATAGTAATATTAGTATTAAAGGTACTAATTTAATCCTAATAAGAGGTACGGATCGTTTAAATTTCGGTAGTATACGAGGCCTAGAGAGTATTAATTAAATCGTAGTAAAAATTACAGATAGTTTTTAATTTATTATTATAAGAGGTTTAGAGGGTAGAGAATTAGCTATTATAATTCTATACCTTAAGAGTAACCTATATTTAAAGGGTAATAATATTATTATTGTAATAAGCGAAGTTATATTATATTAATTCAAATTCCTCTTCTATTTCGCGGGCTTAGGATTTAATTGTAATAATATTATTATAGAGGAGATAATAAAGGGCTGTGAAAATTATTTAGAAAATTGGAAGCTAGGCGAGGTTAAAAGCGTATTCTATAGGGATAGTAATAGGAAATTCAATTATTTAATTATTAAAGCCTTTAAGTATTTAAACTAAAATAGAAAACTATTTTTAATATTCTAGGTTAATAGCTACAAGGGCGCTAATTATAATAATTATAAGGAAGTTATTAGTTACCGGGGGAGGGTATAAGAGAACGTTATTAAATATTAATTACTAAATTAATATACTAAATAAGTATAAAGGGAGAGAGTACGAACTATTTAATAGCAGGCTCGGTTTAGTAGTTACTTAGTTCGGTCGGTTAGGATTACGACAACAAAGGTTTTAATTACGTAGGGACGAATTTTAATTAATTAATTAATATAATTTGAATATAATTAATCTTCTTTTATTAAATAATAAATACGTGTAATATAATAGCTTAGTATAATAAATTATTACGGGGCGAGAGGGCACCGTTGGGGGTAGGGTAAGATATACGTTATTGTACGAAGGAGAGGAAAGGAAATATATATAGAGGATTGGCTATATAGGCGAGAGCTTAGATAGGCCAGTCCGTACGCGCGTACGTGAGACTGTACGTAACGGAGTATATAATTAGTACGAGTATATAGTTCTAGGCTATGGCACGAAGTATTGGTATGGCACATGTGCGGTCAGTGTAGTGCAACTACATTATAGGCTAGCCTTATAATAACAATTATTAAAACTAGACGTAAACGGCCGCTTTATATATATAGGGGATAAAGAAGATACCCTAGCTACAGTACTTAACATTATATTTAATATTGAGTCAAACACTAAACTTAATATAAAAGTAGGCGTAGAACTAGCGGTACTCCTAATAAATAAGGTACTAAAAACCAATAGGACGGAGGAATTATTATTTATTTATAGAGTAAAAGCGGAAATAGGAAATAAATACTTATTAATAAATAACGGCCTCCTTTTATATAATAGTTACCTAGTAGTCCCTAATAATAACGAGGGAAGAATACGTATTATGGTAATTAAAATATACTACAAGATAATATTTATTACTTACCTAGGGAGAAATAAAATAAGATAGTTAGTCGCTAAATAATATTAGTAGGCGGGTATAGCGGTAGATATTAATAGATTTATAAATAATTATTAGATATACAAATCGTCGAAAGTACTAAGGGATAAAATATTAAGGCTACTATACCCTTAACTTATCCCCACCGATTTTAGAACGTAGTAGTCTTTAATAATTAACTTTAAATTAATACTAAAGGGGAAGGACGGTTGTAATAACCTAATAGTAATAGTAAATCGATTATTTAAAGTATTTTAATATATCCTATATTATACGACTATTATAACTAAGTAAGTAGTACGACTCTATTACAACGGCTTATATAAGGTATATAAATTGCCTAAGGACATTATTAACGATAGAGGCTTGTAATTCGTTATTAAATTTACTTAAAAAGTAGTTAATATTCTAGGTATCTAATAGAAGTTTAATTTAGTTAGATACTCTTAAACGGCGGGCTAAGCGGAAATTATAAATTAGTACATTAATTAAAAATTGAGGCTTTATATAAATTATAATTAGGATAATTAGGTTAAAACTATCCTTACCCTTAATATTATATAAACGTCCCTTCTATATAATAATTTTAGAGGGCTATCCCCTTACAAAGTAGCCTTCGGCTTCCTTATTAATTTCCCCTTCTATTAAGATAGAAAAATAACGCTTATAAAAGAGAAACTAATAAAAGGAAAGGTATAAGAGCTAATTAAAAGCCTTTATACCTATTACAAATAGGCGCGCCTAACTATTAATAAAGTATAAAAATAATAAATAAAATAAGTTAACCAATATCGTTAAGAACCGGACTTTAGGGTAGGCGATAAAATCTTTATTATTAAGAAGGAATAAGCTATAATTAGACCTAGCGATAAATTAGACTACCTATTAATAAGGATACCCTATAAAATTGTAGGTATAAAAAGCGTATCCTACGAATTGGATTTGCCCGATAGTTAGAAAGGTAATAAAGTATACTATACTAATAAGTTAAGAAAAGATATTAATAATCCCCTTCTTAAGTAAATAAACGTAAACCTTAGAGGTATAATACTAAAGGGAAATAAAGAAAATAAAGAGGAGGTAAAGGAATAGGAAGTAGAAGAAATATTAGTATTAAAGGTTACGAACAAAAAATTGCTCTACTAAATATATTAGAAAGGGTAGGATCTAAATTCAAAATAATAGCTAACAAAGAACTTTAGGAATACTCTAATAAAGCTTTAAAAGTTCTATAAGAAGAATCCTAAATAACCCGGCCCCCCGAAGCGATTAAGCGCCTAAAAGCGAACAATAAAAAACAACGCTATCGCTAAAAAGTATAAAAATAATAATTTACTAATAGAAACGACAGCGTAAACAAAGGTTCGCCGTACAAAGGTTAAACAATAAAGGTTAATAAATAAAGGGATTAGAAAATTAAATAACGGGTACAAAATAATATATAGCGTAATAGCGTAGAATAATAGCCTATAATACTCGTCGCACTAACTTAAAATATCTATCCTCTACCTAAGACGTACCCGTTCGAGTCCAATTAAGGGAAATTTTTTTTTTTACAACTTTTTTTAGCCGCGCGACAATTAAATTAAATATATAGTCGTAAGGCTTAGTATAGAATTTCTTATTTTAATCTAATTTTTAAAACTTTCATCGCAATACAAATTAGACCAACCGTTACAATAAATTTACATATTCTTTTATATAATTAGTAATTACCTTTCATCTCAATTCTTTTCATTTAGCTTTAAGGCTAAGCCTTTCTTCCGAAGAGGGGGTAATATCATAGCATAGCTAGATAGGTTGCTAGAGCACTAGCTACTAAGTAATAGGGTGCCGGTACTAGGCACCTAGCGCCATAGCACATCGGATGGAATAAGGCTTATATTCTTATCGATAAACTATATAGATCGGGAAGGCGGCGACGAGTAGCAGATCTAGCTTATATACCTAGATCCGTAATGCCCTCGTTTATATAGCTTCCCTTTCCTTCTTTACACTTAATATTACTTTAATTTGTAGCTTCTAATCTTACAATTTATCTCTCGTAGGATCACGCTTTCACAGAGGGCCTTATAAACGCGATAATATAAATTTTAAAAAAGTTATTAAACGTCTGGAAAAGAGGGAATAATAATATTAGTACTTATATATAATTAGATTTTTCTTTTTTTTTTCGCTAAATAAACGGAAGGAGGGGATAGTATTATAGGGTTATCCTACCTATAACCTACCTAATATTAAATACTACTATCACAATATATTAGAATACTTCAGTATAATTTAGAACTATACTATCCGGTTACGTATATAAATACGTAACTTCGGGCTAGCTCTAAGGCTCTCGCCTATATAGCCAACCCTCTACATATACCTCCTTTCCCCTCCTCCGCACAATAATACATATCTTACCCTACCTTTAACTATGCCTCTGCCCCGTAATAATATAGTTTATTCGTTAGAGTAGTAGGTAAATACTATTATAATTAGAATCGGGAAGGAGAAAGCGCGATTTAATTGCAACTGAAAGTAATTAGTAGTTTTTATCCGATAGCGTTTATCGCCGTACGGTTTTTCCTTTAAAGAATTTAGAGAAGGACCCTATACTATTACAACGCTATATATAAATATAGTAAAGGGAATAAGATTATTATTAATAAATACCGAATTTTTATTATTATATTATTAATACTACGGTAATTTATATAAATATAAATATTACTACCTAGCTTCTTAACTAATAAGATAAATAAAATAGTTATAAATTATAATAGGCTAATAAAATTTTTCCTTAAATTATTATTAATTTATTTCTTAATTACAATAATTTCGATAAGAAATATCCGTTGTAACCGTATATTTAGGGGGGTTTCGCCTAATTTAAATTCGATTTTATAGTTGTAAAAACGGTATAGAGGGACTTTATTTACTAAAGAGGGGAGGAAAATTACTATTTCGTCGACGTGGAAGCGGCCTTCTGACTCCCTTAAGATTATAAGAATTTTATTTTTAATTTTTATAAAACGATTAATTTTATCGAAGAATTTCTTCGCGTCCTCTTCGGAAGTTTTAACTAAATATATTCGTTAGATTATTTCTTCGTAGAGTAATATATTTTCGTCGAAGTTTCTAATAAAATAAATAGTTTTAATAAAGATTATAGCTTCGTAGGATTCTTTTAACGTATAAATATTAATTATTTCGTTAATAAAATTATAAAGAATAGGAGGAAGATTTTCCTTATATTATTAATTATTACCTTCTATAATATTATTAATTATCTCCTCTAATAAATCTATATCTTAAATTTTTATTACGGCTATTAACTTTTCGATCTAAATATAATTCGTAATATACGGTTATAATTACTACAATTTATAAACGAAATTAAAAGTAATTATATTAAGCTTCCGGATATCGTTAAAGTCGAGGTTATAATCGAAATCGTAGTAATAGCGGTTATAAGGAGGGTATTTTATACTTATAAAAATACGTTAATTGTCGATACGGATATAAAGTTTATAGAGCGTAAGGTTTTTAGTTTTAATAAGGAGAATAATTATACCAGTAATATTAATTTTCGACCCTATCCTTTTAATTACTAATACTTTAACGGGGGCGGAGATAGCCCGGTAGTTAGTTTTAGGGTTAATTTTAAGAGATTTTACGATTAGAAGCTTTAGGGTAAATTCTATAATTAAGGGTTTTAGAGCGGGGAGAAATTTAGAAGTAGATTTTTTTAGTAGAGGAGGCGGAATAGTAGGTTTAGTTTTTTCTTTCGTAAGTAAAGAGGGTTCGGTCTCCTCCTTCTTAAGTAAAAGAGACGGAGCGGTAGGTTTTTTTCGAATAAAAGTTATAAAGATTTTATTGAAAAGGGTTTTAAGTATTAAGGTTTAATTTTTAGAGAGGTTAAAAGGTAAATAACGGCCGCGGTAAATAGAATCGTTAAAGTATAATCCGTATTATTTATAGTCAATTTCGGGTTTATAGTATTATATTTACGGGAAATTCAAAATAATTAGATAATTTTTAGAAATATTATAAATTAAGAAGGTAATTATTTCTTTGTAATAATTAATACGGAGTTTGGCCGTTACTCTTTTAGAGATAATGCTTTTAATTATTCTATTAATAAGAATGAGCTTCTTCGCCCGAAGAAGACGGAAACGGGGAAGGTTATTCCTAATAATAAATAATCGATTAATAAAGGCGAAAGCGGAATAATCGGTATTAATAAGGGAAATATAATAATTTTTACGTAAGCCGGTTATAATATAAGAAAATAAGAGTATTAAGTTTAGTGAAGTAGAATTATTTAAAGATTAAATCCTAACCTCTTCTAAAACCTTTAATTTAAAAGAGTTTAAAATTCGTTTTTATAATAAAAATAATTAATAAGGCTTCTATATACGATTGGGTATAGAAGCTATTCGTTTCCTTATTTATTATAATATTTATTACTAGTAGTAGGCTTTACGGGAGCGGCGGTTATAGTAGTAGGCGTAGCGTCGGCGGCGCGGACTTCTTTTTAATTACTATAATTACGGTTACGGTTCTTACCCTTATTTTTACTTTTATTCTTACCCTTTTCGTATTAAAGGCCTTTATTATTATAATTAATAGAAGTGAAATAATTGCGAGCAATATAACTATTATTTTTATAATAGTAATATTTACTATTATAAGTATATTAGTCGAAGACTTCCTTATAAATAAAGACGGCGAGGTCGACGGTATTAAGATCTATTTTATTATTACTTTAATTAACGGTACGTTCGTTAGCGCCGCTTCTATTATTATTATTACTATTACTATTAGTATTATTACTATTATTATTAGATTCCGTTTTGTAAAAGTAATTAGTTAATTTATTATAATAATTAGTATTATTAAGGTTGCGAACGATAAAGTAGTAGAGGTCGAATTATTTAGTAAAGTTATTTTTAATAGGAGGGTTATAGTAGATTAGGGAATTATATAAATATTTATTAATTTTATTACGTAAGTAATAAACTTTTATAGCGTTATTAAGGTTGTAACGAATTATAAAGGTAGTAAATTCGATTTCAAATTCGGAAAAAAGCGTATTCTTTTAGTATAAATCGGTAAAGCGGCGGTTAATATTAAATTTTAAGTTAATATTATCGAAATAATTATTAAAATACTTTATAAAAATAACGCTATCCTTCTAATACTATTTTATATCGTCGGACTCTAATAATATAATATTAAAGTTAATTTATATATTAGAAAGGAATTTAAAGCCTAATAGTATAGCGGCTTTAAGGATTTTAATATCCTTAGAGGGGAAATAAGCTTTATTAATTTTTTATAAAGTAACGATATAAAATTTTTAAGTATAGAAAATTTTATAATAGCGAACAAGGTTTTTATTTTTACTATTAAAGACGGAGGGGTTTTTAATTATATACCTAGGTAATACACTAGAGGAAACTATCTTTATTTAAAGGTCTTCGAATTCTTATTAAAATTGGGCGTATTCTTACTTTAATTAGATATATTCGAGGTTAAAGGTATCGAAGGCGGTTTAATTATTATTAGTAATTTCATATACAATATTAAATTCGTACTTAGAACGTTTAAAGTTGGTAGTAACGTTATTATTATTTTTAAAGACGGAGAAAAAGATACGATTAAGAGGTTTAATAATTAATTAAAAAATAGGTTTGTTAACGAATTTAGTAGCGGTTACAAAATAGTTACGAAGGACGGATTTAGATTTATTATCGTTATTAAATCTACTAAAGAAATTTTCAATTCCGCAAATAAGGTCGATTTCGATTAGGGTAGTATAATTAACGTTAGTATCTAAAACGTAGTTTTTAATAAATATATTAAAGAAATCGCTAAAATCGAAAGGATTATAGGGTTTAATCTCGTTATCGGGCTTTAAGATTGTAGCGAAATTGGGTAAATTAGTATCGGTTCCGTTATTACTAATAGAAAGAAAAAGGTAATTGTTAATATTAAAATTATTATTATCGCTATTAAAGGAAATAAATAATATAGGGAATATAATAATAATTTGTTGTTATAACGAAATAAAAGAAATTTCTTATTTATTAAATAAAGAGAGTAGCTTTTTACTTATTAAATAAAGAAGCGCGAATTGGATTGCTAATAAGCGATTTAATTCGATAGCAGTACTGGATTTTATAATTCGGCGACGAAGCGATTTTTATACAAGTAGATTGCGTAGTTAATTAATAAGCGCGCGATTCTACGGATTTAAAGTTTATATTATAAATATAGTAATTAAAAAGTATAATTAATTATTATAAGTAAAGGGTAGGTACAAATATAAATATACGTAATTGTACGAAGGAGAAAGGAGGAGAGTATAAATAAGTGCCTAGAAGATTAACTTTATAAGGGCGGTTAATAGTAGGCCCGATGTAAGTTTATAGTAAATAGCCGCTATAATTAGTTAGTTAATAGTAATAATAGTTTTAGAAGCTATTATACGCTAGTATAAAGCACGTGAGTAATTACGTACGATACAAGCTAACCTTATAATAATATAATTAAACCGGCTAAATTATAATTTCCTAATTCTTATAAAATTCCTTAATATAAAAAATTTTAAAAATCGACTTATAATTATTTATTAACTCAATTTAGTTGTACCCTCGAAGAAAATTATATTATTCTAACTTACCCGGATTATTATTACTTACTTAAGTTATTTATTTTATTTATCCGGATTATTTATTTACCTACCCGGTCGTTCTATTATTTATACTATTATTCTATTTAATTTAATAATATAAGGGTTCTACGAAGTTAATACGTAGGTAGGCCTTGTTGGGAAAGATGTAATATTCGACAAAGAGAGTAAGAAGATTAGGCTAGTCTAGAAGCTAGACTGGGTATAATTAAATATATAAAAGGGGTATAAGGAAGAAGGTACTAGAAAGCCGAGCCGAGCCGACGGAGCCGAAGTAAGCCGAGCCGAGCCGACGGAGCCGAGGTAAGCCGCCGGTCGTTTAGAGAACCCCCGGCAGGCATAAGCCTAATAAATACTAAATACTAAGTATAACTTTTGGGCGCTAAACCTATTATATTACCCCTTTCTTACTCCCTTAAATAAAGATCTATAAAATAATAGAGAAAAAGATAGTTCTAAAACCCTCTATATTGACTCGAATATTCCTAAATACTATTGCCTAGGTTTTTATAATAGATAATAATTAAATAAACAATTAATAAGACTAATATTTCCCTAAGTATTCCGTTCGCCTTAATATTTATTTTCCGGGTACGTTCGAATTGTAACGGGCCGGCCGGACTTCGACCGACCTTATTAGATTTTAACCGGCCCCGGTACGCTCTATTCTATTTAAAAATTATAAAGACTATTTATTCTACGTACGATAGCGAAATTCGAATTTCTATCCTTAATAAGCTTTAATATATATTAGTAGGATTTGTTTATAGTCGACGTATATATAAGAGTACGCCCTAACTACCCCGGGGAATTCTAACTCCTATCCGGGTTATTATCTTTTTTCAATAGTAGTATTACTAAATTATATTAATAATCTTCGTTATTATTGTAAATTTCGTCGTCCTCCTCCGGGCCCCCAACCGGCTCTTTAATACGGATGTACCGGATTTATACCTTCTTATTGTTCTTACCCTTATTATTAGAATATTCCTTAGATTAGTAGTCTAGAGAGCCGTAAATAGTATAGTTCCCTTACTTCTTCTATTATTTCCATTACTCCTCTTTATTAGAATTAGAATTCCCCGTTGGCTATATTCGTATAATATTAATTTATATTAACTCTCCTTTATTATAGGCCGGGGTATTAGAGCTCCCTATAATATTCTTAAAAAGAAAATTATTACTATCGAATTTACGAAGGTAGGAGTAAAGGTCTAAATAATTATTAAGGTACTTAGGCTTTTCTTAAAGGCGCTTAAGCTATTCGTCGTTTAAAAAAGATATTAAGGAATTAATAAGGGCTTAATCTAGCTATATATTAGCTTTGGCCTTAAAAAGTACTTCCTTAAATCGGACGAGGAAAGAGGAAATAGATTCTCGAGACTTTTACTTCAACGAAAGTAGCTCGAGTCCGGCCTTCTTATTTTAATTAGCCTCCCCGAAAAAGATATAGAATTTATCGAAAAGCCGGGCCGGTATCCGGTTAGTTAGAGAGGATTAGGCGAAGGCGAATAAAATCCAACGGATAGATAGTAAAAGGTTGGAATAGAAGTAATAGAACTAAGCCTTTAAATTACTAATAGTATAATTATTAACGTAAAGTTTAGCTTCTACTATATAAATTTAAATATTAAAATTCTTCTTATTACCCGTAAATTTATCGAGATGCGGAAGAATAGGCTTCGGTTAGTTAAAGCTTCCTACGGCGGCGGCGCTAAAGTTTTTAAGTTCGGCGAATTAATTAACGAAGGCTTGAATAGCGATAGTAAATTACTATTAGCGTTTATTAGCGTTCTAAGCCTAAAGAATCGAAGCTATATTATACGAGCTTCGGGTAGGATAGTAAGAAAGAAAAATTTTAGGGGTTTAAGAACTATATAGCGGCGGATATAACGGTAACGGTTAAGTACTCTTCGGGCAATTAGAAAAACGGCGGCGAGTATACTAGAAACTACTAAGCTAAAGGGTTTAAAAAGAGGGTCGAATATAATATAAGGGTTCTACGAAGTTAATACGTAGGTAGGCTTTGTTAGGAAAGATATAATATTCGACAAAGAGAATAAGAAAATTAGGCTAATCTAGAAGCCAGACTGGGCATAACTAAATACACGAAAGGGGTATAAGGAAGAAGGTATTAGAAAACCGAACCGAGCCGACGGAGCCGAGGCAAGCCGAGCCGAGCCGACGGAGCCGAAGCAAGCCGCCGGTCGTCTAAAGAACCCCCGGCAGGCACAAGCCTAGCAAATACCAAATGCCAGGCATAACCTCTAGGCGCCAAACCCATTACAAATAAGCCGATTTCAAATCTAGCTTTAGTTTTATTATATATCCTATATACAATAAGCTACATCTATTTTTCTCTATTAACAATTTTATTTCTTTTCTTTTCTTTCTTAAAAATCGAATAATATAAAGACCTTTTTACCTACTAGGTTTTTTATTAGCTTATACCCAATATATACTCTAAATAACTTTATTTTCTCACTATATTTAGTTCGAGGAGGAGTATCGGACATGGACGGTATATAGTACCAATATTCCTACATACATATCGGCCCAAATACGTTTCCCCAACTCTTATATTTAACTATATAAAGATAAGCTAATCCGCCCATCCTTCCTTTCTTTTCTTTCTTCTTTTCAACCAATTTAAACATTCCAAACCATCTCGTCTACCTTCGTATTATCGTGCACTCAGTAGATCTCGACATAACGAGGGCGTTTGTAGTAGAGACTAAGTAAATAAAACTAATAATAACATTAAAAGTATATAGTATTAGAAGTATTAATATTGGAAGCATCGGCATTGGGAACATTAGCATTGGGAGCATTAGTATTGGGAGCATTAGCATTTGAAGTAGCGACGTTAGAAATAGAGACATTAGAAAAAGCGGCATTGGAAGCAGCGACGTTGGAAGCAGCGACATTGGAATTGAAAAGCATCAGCATTAGAAGCAGCGACATTGGAGCGACAGTCGACAAAGAACCAAGTTTCATAGGCATCGCCGCATCGGCCAGCTCTCAAAGGGAAGGTGCACTTTACTCCATCCACAACCACGTCTTAAATGCTTCCGAATCCTTATCCGCGGGCGCCGTCTCCTGCGTCTTCTTCCTTCCATACAATCCCCAAGCCATATGCCTCGTCGGGTTTACAGCCAAGCGCTCAAAGCTCTTTACAGTTTCTGAATCATTTCCCTCAACAGCCCTTGCATGCTCCAACGCCATTCGAATCATCTCCCCAGCCCTCGCCTTATCATCAGTCGCAGCCATTATCTGGAAGGCATCATAGTACGCGCGGTACACCTGGCTGTTGTACGTGCCCTCATCTTCGAGCATTGACAGCATCTTGCGCACCATCCCAAGTCCAAATTTGGCATCGCTACCGGCGCTGAGAATAGCCTGATCCAGGCTATGGATGGTGTTAAGCCTCTCGTCGCTGGCCCTACGTGGGCCGGGTGGCAATGAGCACAGCTCGCATGCGCAGTCAAAGTTGAACTTGGTCTTGAGAATGGACTGACGCTCGTCATACGACGCGAAGTGTCCGATGTAAGAGATGGTGATCTCCTCCCCTTTCTTGATGTCACGGACGGCATGGATGGTTTCGCGGTTGATGCGTTCATTCCAGCTATTCTGCGTGTTGGGGTTGCAAGCGTGGTTGATGCGTGATGCTTCAGTGAAAAGGCCGCCTCCGACGGGCGGGGAGCCAAGACCGAGCATGTTCGTCTTGGAGATGGCGAGGAAAGGGCTGAACTTGGTGCCGTGGCAGTTGTGCAGACTGAGGAAGGCACGTTGCTGATCTTTGTCGAGGCCCTTGAGTTGCTGAGCGATGTACTTCTCCACGACTTCGTTGCCACTTGCCATGATGTTGGTCGGCACGATGAAGAGAGGCTTTTCAGCCATGATGCGTGTGCCTTTGGTGATGTCTTGGGTTGCGATGACACCAGTACCCTTGTTGGGAATTGGGACGATCTCGTAGAGTCTTTGCTGGGTGTTCGTCGCCATTGTGTGTGCTTCGTAAAAAACCGAAGTATGCGGTGGGCTTGTGGGAAAGAGTGAAGGGATGAAGGAAGTTGTCCGTCTGGTTCTCTTAGATGAGAGTGGGGTTTGCTTCTTATGTATCCCACTCTGTTCTTGGTCGATGGCAACAAGTTGTTGCTCTGAGGCGAGCTTGAGACGGCGGAGGTACCTGACCCAACAAACACATCTCAGGACTCAGAGATGTCAGCCTTCCATGTCTGTTTGCGGTCGTGGATGCAGGACTCATGTAGCTTACCTTCATCGTCCAACAGCTTTGGGCCTCCCGCAGAGAACAGGGCGACCAATCTTGTTGCTTTGTAGTTTGTCTCATGGGCCTCCCACGTCAATGTCCGGTAAGCAGCATTGCCAGCATGTGAGGACCAGGACAGCGAATAAACGGCAGGTTGCGGTTATCTCTCTGCCAGAAGGGAATCAGCAAACTCTCACCGTCTCAAGATCATCGTCGGACAAAGTATCGTGGAATGCGTGCACAGATGCCCCGGGTTCGCCTGTCTTGAATGCTCCAGCACGACGGTACAGTTGCCCGCTCCCCGAATCACCATACGGAGCTTGTTCCAGTTCAGTCTCTGGAACAGTGACCAATCCCCCTTGATAACGCTGCCCTGGATTCTCTCCCTCGTACCACTCCATCAATAGCAGGAGCAAGACTGGCTCGCCGTCAGGGAGCGGATCGTCGAACCTTACGGTTATGGGTGCAATCTCGTTAGGTAGCAGCACCCGATGTTTCCACTTCCCCCGTTCTTCGGGTTCGTCGTCCTCGCGTATTGAGTCTGGAAACAACTCTTCCGTAAAAGCTGTGCCACGTTTTACCTTTCCATTGAAGCTTAGAGTTATCTTCCTTTCTTTGTCCAGTTTGAACTGCGAAGAGAATGTCCGACGGGGGAAGTCGCGTATGTCTGTGGCATAGGTCACTTCGACTGCCTTATCCTCGCCCATCAGATCATGCCGATCGGGAAAGAAGTCCCTTTCACCCTCCTTGGCAGCCCAGGACCACGATGGAGCGTTGGTACCGGAGGTTATACGGCGTTCTCCGTCCGCAAGGATATCTTTGTACCGCCAGAGTAGGTCGAGAGGGTGAAGTTCTGCCCATGTTCCGGCAATGTAAGTAAACCCTGCGTGATCTTCTATGGCCTTGGCAATGCCTGCGAGGGCAATGAGCCGGTCTGTGGTGAATGTCAGCTGTGTTTCGAGGTAAGTGATTAGTATCTCCTGCCAATGAAGATAAAGTCGAAGGGACTTCATGGACACAAGATCATTTGCGCTGCTGCCTGTCTCGAGATTAGACACAGTAGAAGTATCACAGAGCACTTGAAAGTGGGCTTTGGACGAAAAGGCAGAAGCGATTCCAAGATGACGATTCATGGTTTGTTGGGACTTGAACGCCCAGGACTCTGCAAGCCGTTCACAGCAACATTCCCAGTACAGTTGCGGACCGCCGAAATAAACCATGCGAGAAGACAGCATCCTTTCTTTAGAACCCAACCTCGGTAGAGTAGAGGTGGTTTCGTCATTCCCCCGGCCGAAAACATGGTTGAAGGGTTATGGCTCTGGGAAGAGGCATAAACGGCACCTCCATCGTCAGTGTCTGTGACATGACAGGGAAAAAAGGCAAGAGGATTTCGTTGTGAGAAGCAACCGTCCACCCCGGACATTCCCATGGCAACAATGTTGCAAGAAGATCTTCCGTAAACGAGACTCATCAGCAGCGCTTCCTTTTGCCAGTCATTTGCAGAGTTCTGGATGATACAAAGAGAGTCAATCCATATGTATCGATGGCCTAACTGCTGCGTAATCCTCATGGCATCTTGAAAAGTTTGGGACAGGGCGTCAAGTGGAATGCTTCGTGTCAGTTCCTCACAATTCTCGACCAGCAAGTTGAGAGACTTCTTCGAAATGGCCCATGAATGACTGAGCGTGACGTATTGTATATTGGCCAGACGTGCAGTGTCTGGAGGGACAACAAGTCGTGGTGTCAATCTTCCAACTCCTGTCCCGATATCATGAGCCGGGTCGGTAGCCAATTGCCCGAGCTTTTCGATTTGGACAGGTGTTTATTGCATTCGCTATGGTTTTCGAGGCAGTTATTCAGCCAGTGTTGTGCAAGACTTATTGACTCGGGCGAGGCCGTTGAGGATGGGAGTTGGGAACCGGGCCGTAGCATCGATCGAGGATAGAGAACGTCCGTGTCTGGTGGCACAACAGGCATTAGTGACAAGATCTGGTTCCATCATCGTCCCGTGTAAACCTACCTTTAGCCCAATGGAGGTACATATCGCTGATTGTGCTCTCATATTCGGTGCGTATCTGCCAGTCAAGTTCTCCCTGTTCTCTGAGAGATGTTTCTATGTCATCACGGTCTTTGGAGGGGAAGTCTGACGCCAGGATGTTAGTGATGCGCCTCAAGGTCAAACCGACCTTTTCCTCCTCCACTTTAGCGTACACGCTGTACCACACATCTGCTTGGATGACGCCTGTTGTATCATCACCATTCCAGTCTTGGTCGTCCTCGACGGCCATCGTGCACAAATGGCAGCCGGCGGCACTGGATCTTCTCAGCTGGTGCTTGTCCAAGCTGTGCAAGAAGATGTCCACATGGTCGCGGTACAGGATGTCGTCACTGGGGGCCCGCCCGGCAAGATGATTGACCCATTTGGACTCCTTGAAGACTCGGGAACACGCGTCGCATAAGACGTGAGCAGCCACCATGGTGCTCTCAGCTTCGGAGGTTGTTGAAGCATGCGCCATGCCGTTTGGATCGGAAGGTCAATCGGATTGTCAAAGTCGGGCAAGCAAGAAACAACTGAAGCAATTCGTTTACAGCGGCCTTACAAAGCCCAGAGCGCTGGAAACCCCTCCTCACCCCCGCAACACCCCGCTCCTCCCCCAACTGGTTCCCCAAACCCCACTACCAACCCCCACCGATCCCACCGCCCCCCTCCTTCTCCGCATCCCAATCCCTTTCGACTCTCCACGCATCCTTCAACCCATTTCCATTTCCCTTCTCTTTCCCAGTCGCCCACTTCCTCGCGATATCACACCCGCGATGTCCCCATTTCTCCGAAAACACCGCTCGTCCCGCCTCGACCCACATCTCCACGCCGGCTTCGAACCCCTCCGCGTCCCGATAAAACGGTTCTCCTTGGCCTCCCTGCTGCTTCACCTGCCAGCTCTTGTTCCGCCGGCCGTTGCCGAGGGCGTACTTGGCTTGTTGCATGCGGCGGGCCGTCGACAACAAGTTGGCGTATGTTTCAGCTTCCGTCAACTTGGACGTGTCTTTCGCCGTCGCCGCTGCTGCTGAACCCGGTTTCGCTTTCTGGTTTCGGGCGTGGGGGTGAGGATCGCCGGGGAAGGAAGCTTTGATGCCCGGAATGCGGAACAGCGCGCCGATGTCGTCGAGGACGGTGCTCACGTCCAGGATGTGTCCTGCCCTTGTCGCCGGCGTCGTGGACTGGTTCTGTGCGTAGCCCGCCCACATCAATCGGGTGTACATGTCGCAGTCGGTACCGTAGAAGGGAATGTGCGTGTCCCAGCCGCCGACGGAGAGGATGGCGTCCCGGTGGACTAGGGTGAGATGGTCATAGGAGAAGAAGTGGTGGGCCCACTTGGGATGGGATGGGTCGCGGTATTTGTGGAGGGTATGGAGGGCGTTGGCGTAAAGGGAGCGGTATTCTTCAGGCGCGTCGTCCTCGATTGTTTTGCTGGAAGTGGGCGAAGCTTTGGTCTTGGGATTGGCCTTGGACTTGTCGGACTTGGACTGCGACTTGGCTCGGGCAGCGGCGGCAGCTGCGGCAGCGGCAGCTGTGGAGTATGACGGGTGTCGGTGTTCGTAGGAGAAGACGATCAGGTCTTGGTGTGACCAGAAGTATTCGGTCCAGCCGCGTTGGAGGGCAGTCCTGTGTCCATGTCGACGGTCAGCAGCTGTCCAGGTCAAAAGGAAAAGGAGGGAACTAACCAAGCAAAGAAGTTCTGCAACTGCGAAAACGTCAAGAGCGTCGGAGTCTGCCATCCAGTAAGTCAGCCAGTATCCATGCCATTCCTTCGTCCCTTGTACGTTTCCTCTTCCCATCTTCTCGGCTCTGTTCATACCACCCCATATCCAAAATCCTCTATCTTTCCCATATATCCCCCATTATATTCCCTCCTATCCGTGGCTTGGGGTCAAACCAGAGTCGGGATCAGCATCAGAAACGGCACCTACGGAAACAACGTTCACTCCAAGCGTCCCTAACTGCGTCCGGTTCATAAAAAACGGATTCTGCAACCCCAACAATTCCCGCTCATTCGCATCCATCGTCCCCGTGTTCTCGACGACATATATCTCTTCCGCCGGCCAGCCTGCTGCAATGTAACTGGACACACATTGCAATAGCAGCGGCCAGTTGCGGGTGAACCCGATCAGCAGCGGTGCCATGCCGGTCGGGTTGAGGCTGGAGCGGTAAGGGGAGGAGGTGGGAGGGTCGGGGCGGCGGCCGAAAGACTTGCTGCCGAAGCGGGAGAAGTAAGACCTCGACGGCTGCTGGGTAAGTTCCTGGGAGGAGTGGGAAGGGTGGAGGTGGCGGAAATGCGAAGGGCGGTTGATCTCAGGTGGCTGTAACAGCCTTCTCAGCTTGCGAGGCGGCAAGTTGGAAGAGAGGAGGGGGAAGGAGTCAGTGATTGGAGGAGACGGAGGAGTGGGAGGGAGGAAGACAGGCGGAGACAGGGAGGCGATGTCCGCGTTCCAGGTGAAGAAATCCTTTAGGAGCTTTGCTTGGGGGACGACGGGCCGGTCGGCGTCTTCGGCGCCGTATGGCGGGAGATGTTCCTTGCTGGAAACATTATTGGAAGACTTGGAGGCGTTATCTGAGGAGGCACTGGGCGGCTTTGACAAGTTGGCCGACCAGCGGATGAGGGAAGCAGAGAAGAGTAGGTGGGCGGTAGTAAGGACAAAACAAGTAAGGAGGAGGCGGTAGCGGGTGCGGGTGGAGAGGTGCGAGAGTTTGGCTAGGTTGATGACTGCTCGTGTCATTTTGGGTTGGGATGGCAGCAGGAGGGCAGGATAGGATGGGATGGGATGATCGGTGCTGTGTTGGCGTTGAGGAGAACGGACAGGGGAGCAGCAGATAACCGAGGTGATGGATGGCCAAAGTTCGGGGATGGGGCAAGGAAAGGGAGGTGTAAACATCGCAGCCGCCATTGCAGACATGACCCACAGATTGGCGGAAGGCCGCGGCCCGAGATGTCGACATGTGCCGGTTGGTCAGCGGGGAAGGCTGCAGTGTGCAGGAACTTGGAAATCCAGCATCATCTGCGATTGGAAACAACTGGCACTCAATGCAGGAATCTTGGAAACTGGTCACGCTGGGATTGATGTTCAAATCGCCTTCATTGCTGTCTATTTCAACTTGGTAGGCCTCACCGATGCTCCTCGGAGGGCTGCTTATCAGCGCCGCGCGCCTCTCCGCCTCTGGGCACACCCTCCTCCCGTCTTTTTGGTCTGCTATTTCAGCAGTCACCTCCAAATGCCCAAGGTACGAATGATCGATCTTCTCACCCCATCAAAGTATAAGCGGACAAAGTCTATTGTACAAGAATCGGAAAAGGAACAGAATGTGCAGGTGAAGATCAAGATGTGAAACTTCAAAGACGTATTGTACAAGTGGTGGATGCGAGCAAGCAAAAGAGATAAAGTGAACAAAAGGAAAGGATAGAGATGCATTGCTCGTCCGTCGACAAGGAGCACCAAACATGCAAACATCCAACAAAAACCAAGACGTGCTTTAGTGTTCCGCCCCCCGAGGCTCCCACTCCTAGCAGGAGCCCCCGTTTTATTCCGTGTAGACCAGTCCGTGCGTGAATGATAGTAATTGACAAGATGAAGATGAAGGAGATTATGATTGATGAAGCGTGTAGTGCGGAACATATTGATGATGATAAACGATAGAAGGTCGGAGTGAAATGTCCCATGAAATATCCTGAAGCGCAGACGTGATGAACCAGAATGAAAGAAAACAAAAGAACGCAACCTCCCTCCTTGAGCCCCCAATGCCATATGTTATCCTAAACCGAGAGAAACGAAGCCGTGTTGCGTTGACAGCATGAGCTAGCTGTATCTTATATATAAGAGCACGGGTCTGGGGTTCGTCCGTCAAATGAACCCTTCTCCAGCCCGGCGCTCACGAAGCGGATGGCGAGGCGGACGTGGCGGACAATGATCCCACCCGGGTAAATGCTCATTGTACCCAACGGTGGCAGACGCAGGACACTATTCCTCATCGAGCGCCCCCATCTTTCCATCCCCCTTCCCACTCTTCTTCATGTTCCCCAACTTCAGCATGCTCAGCCTTTTCTTGACACTCGCACTGCCGTTGTGGAACTTGTCTTTCAACTCCCTCAAGTCCTTGTCCTCCTCCTTATCCTCCTTGTCTTTCTTGCTCTTCTTCTCCTTCTTTCCAAATCCACTGACAGACACACCGTTCAGCGCTGCTGCCGCCGCCCCGCGTTCCCTTTCTCGATCAAGCTGGTCGGATTGCGATTCCGAGGGTGACTGTAAGTTGGGCTGAGAAAGAGAAGGGGACGAGAACTCCGTCTGCCAATCCGTGTTTCCACCAACGCTCTCAGCCACGCCATTAATAGCGGTGACGAGGTGAACCTTGTCGGACGAGCTGAAACCGCGAAGGAATGAGCGGCGGTTCGCCTTCTCAATGGGCTGATGCTGTTGCTCTTTCCTGCTGTGAACTACATTGTTAGGGACAGAGGGGCTTCGGTCGCCAGTGGTGGTGGGTGTGTTCATCATCGTTGCTGATGTTGATCCGGCGTTGAAGTCCTCGTGGGATTTCGATCTGCTGGCGAGGTTGTGGTCGCTGCCGTTGAGTAGGTGCGGGATGGAACCAGTCGATGATAATTGATGGGCCGTGGGGGAGTTCCCATCCTTCTTCCTCCCTCCCAAGAAACTCAGCCTTGCACCGCGTCCCTGTCGGAGGGAAACGGGCTGGGAAATCCCAGTGCTGACGACGATTTCGCCTAGAACATCTGCTGATTCGCTTGCGGTGTGAGCATGGCCTTGAGCGTTTCCGGAGATGCCGAGACCGTGGCCATTTGCCAGAGAAGACGTGGCGGATTGTTGATGTTTGAGCTGTCCGGTTGAGGAACCGAAAGCTGAAGGCCCTGGTGATCGTGGCCAGGTTGGAGAGGGAGTGATACCGCCGCTGCGGTCGCTGCCGGGAGGAGGATGGGGAGAGCGGGCGGGTGGGGGTGTGAAGATTGCGATTTCGGGGGCGAAGGTTTGTTCGAAGACTGTCTTGGTTAGTACCACATCGTCCAGCACGATGGTAACAAAAGGGAACTTACACTTCTGCAAATCTTCCCCATGTTTCCTCACCACCTCCCTGGGGCTCTTCGCAAATGTCGCCAAACATCTCTTGATCATAATCGCATGATCTACCAACGCCATCTTGATGGCATTTTCTTGGGCATCAATCTCCGGGGGGCCGTCTTCCTCGTCCTCGTCTTCATCACTCCCGCATTTTATCGTGATTGGCGTCGTGTTCCCCATTCCAGGAATCAACTCTCGGTACCTACTCACACTCGCCTCGCTCTCCGGATTCACACTGATGCTGACCGCATCGACCAACAACATCACCGTAGCCTCGTCACTTCCCTCACCCCCTTGTGCTTGTCCTTCTGCAACCTTCTTCTCAACAGCTGTCATCTCTCCCGTCTTTCTCACAATCCTCTCCAGTGCCGTCTCCTTTGCCGTCAACCTCACATGCTTGATTTCAACAATCTCACTCCGTTTGAGTATGGTTGGGAAAGGTTCAGCGGTGGTGTAGATTATCTTCTCGGCGTAATGATCCCTCACATCCCCGTTGGTGTCTCTCTTTGTGCTGACGCTGAACGTTTGAGGACTGGAAGAGATTAGATAGTCGCGGATGATTTGCTGGACGCGAGCGCGCTGGAAGACGGTATGCGTGAGGTCGCGGTGGGGAGAAATGGCTGATACGATCAGAAATTGGCCTTCGACATCGTACTCTCCAGTGTCACGGTCATGAGAAGGGGTGATGATCTGAGCAGAGGGATACATCTCTTGCATGCGGTCGGTGAATCCAGCCGTGCGTTCGGTAGGGGATGCGCCCTCGAAGACGAAAGCCTTGTCGCGCACGGAGGGAGGGAAGCCGAGACCCTTGTAGACGACTTTGAAGTACTTGGGGATGAGCTTGTCGGTCTTGTGCGCGATGGTCTCGTACACGGTGGCAATAGCCCGCTGCGTGCGGGCGAGCTTAGCGAAGTCGAAGATGTTGGACTCGTACTGGGCTTGGAGCTCTTTGTAGGCAGCGAGGGCGCAGGACCAGGCGTGCCCGTCTTCGAAGTGCTTAATCATGTCGAAGTAGATGCGCTCCTTGCGCTCAAAGTGGGATTGCGCTGGGAAGGAAGGATCGTCGAGAGCGGGTGTGGTTTTGAGAGGGTCCCAGTCATAGAGGTCGGCGTGTAGGCGCAGAGCGAGCCCAGCTTCGGTGTGGTCCCGCGCTGAGGCTTGGAGGCTGGCGAGCTGGTGGACGTAGCGGATGAAGATTTCCTCCTTTTGCATGTCGCGGAGGAACTCCATGAGGCGGAGGCGATGAATGAGGTTGGAGGCTTCGCCTGAGCCGTCACCGCTGTGGACGGCAACCAGCAAATCGAGGAACTCGTCGACTGTGCCCATCAGCTCGCGGATGGCAGTGTACAACGGCTCATCTGGGATCTTGGAGAGAGGTTCAAAGCGGTCCAGCAGCTCGCTCACAAAGAGCTTCTGGAGGATACTCTCTGTCAATGGCTTTTCCTTAAAGTAGCCATCAAGACAGTCGATGATCTCCGTCTGAATAACAGACAAATCCTCGCTCAGTGTCCACTCGCTGACAATCATGGTCTGTAGAACCTCTACAGCCATCCTCCGGAGACCCTCATGCACACTCAGACAAAGCTCAACAATGGGTCCAACAAGTGTAGGCACATACTGCACCTGATAACCGCCCATCTTAGACAGCCCATACCGTGCCCGCTCCTCCAGGCTCGTCTCCCACCCAATAGCCTCCCACGTCTTTCTCAGCAAGTCAGCTCCATGCTCTCTGACATCGCCCGCAATCTTCCAGACCGCTCTCCTCTTTTGCTCTGGGAACGTCTCCAGCGCCAGCGAGGGGCTCCCCACCAGCTTAAGCAGCGTAGTGAAGAACATCTTCCACAGCTCGGTATCAAAGTTCTCGGCCTCGTCCGGATGCGGGAGGAAAGACTCGAGCAACAAAGTGGCAAGATATTGCAGCGTCCGCATGGTCGACTTGTGATGGAAGATGTGCGCGCTGAGCCAATTGGAGGGGAAGGTCTCGCCTTGCAGAATGCTCATGTGTACGTGGAGGCAGTTTTCGATAATGATGCTGAGATCGTCTTCCGCCAGCTCCAGTTGCATGCCGCTGGGGGAGTTGGAGAGTGCTGACAAAACGGCAGAGAGCTCGATGAGGGCTTCGTCGAAGACTACCTCTTCGGCAGTCGGCTTCGCAGGGAAGGGGTACGATGTGGGGAACAGAAGCGACAAACGGTTCTTTGGTGTTTTCTCGGCAGCCTGGATGGCGAGATAAGACTGGATGATCTTGGGGATGTAATCGGGGATCTCCGGGCCGAGATGCTCAACCTGACTGGCAAGCACCGAGCAGCACAGTCGCACCTGTTCCTTCCATTGCTCCGTCACCTCGTCGGTATGCCCCCAGTGCGGCGCGATCCACCTCACGGTATTAGCGCTCAAGGCGGACCGCTGCTCTGGGTGCGAAAAGATGTCGAGCTTGGAGTAGTTGATGATGAGCACCAGCTTGTACAGCACGAGCTTACCCTTGACGGAGGAGCAAGAGTCCATGAAGTCGATGGCGATATGGAGGATCTCCTCGGTTGTCAATAAGCCGGTGAGTTCGGGCAGCCACGTGTGGAAATGTTGGACGGCGAGCGTTTGGCTGCCCACCAAGACAGGTGCCTGATTGCGCATCAAAGCATCGAGGGCTTTGAAGATGGTGCGCAGGTGGCGCGTGAAGCCGGAGTTGGAGGTAGTGATCCCTATCCCAGCCTCCTTTTCCTTTTGCTGGCCCCTGGCATGGGTAATGAACTTGAGGATGTGCCGTACAACCTTGAAAGTGGCGCGCAGCTTCCGTGCTGTCTCGGGCTCTGTTGGTTTTGACAATAGCCTGGTGAAGGACCTGACGAGACAGGGCGTGGCGAATGGGTAATTGAACCGAGTTTCTGCGTACTGGTCGACAAGAGGAGCGAGGTTAAAGCGCCTGTCATGAACAATGTCCAGCACTCTGACCAAGGCAGTGAAGACGAGGTCTTCGAGGTCGTCATTCCCGGTGTAATGGACAAGAATGCCAAAGAGGGCATCCAAGACATCGTTCAACAACTTGACAACCTCGATTTCAGGAACGAAGATGAATGCCTTCAGGATGTCAGGTACCTCTCCCTGAGGCAAGTCCTTGCCCTTCAACAAGCCCAGCACGACCTTGTCCTGAGAGAACCTCGTGCTGCAAAGATATGTATCGATGCGCAAAACAGCCAGCGGACCAGTCACCTCGGCATGTTCATCGCGGAAGTTGGAGGCGAAAGGCAAGCTCAGGTATCCCCCCTTGCCTCCCGCAGGTGCTTGGGGGCCGTACGTGTTGTCATCCAATTTGTACAGCAACAGATTGTGGGAACCATCATGGATGAACGCCTGCTGGTCCCATAGAGGCAGGTATGCCACAGCGAACGGAGGATTTGGCGCATCGGAGAGGTACATGACAATATGTGACTGATGGACATCCTGGGGAGCAAGGACGAGCTTGATGATCTGCTTCCACGGGTCTCCACGGTCGACGGCTGTTGATCTCCATATGCTCAGGCCTTCGTTTTTGGAGGAGGGATATATGCAGTAGTCGATGCGTTCGCCATTTGCCCGGCGTACCTCGAGGGTTATCTGGAAGTTGGTGCCGTGGACACTGCTGGGGAGCGATGTCGCGCTGGCTCCGTACCGGGACAGTAGGGTCTGCCTGGTCAAGATAGCTTCGTCAATAGTGACATAGATGTCCGATCGTGGCTTGGTCGGTGCTCCAGAGAAACCCATCTTGTTGGTCTTGCAGATTCCAGACAAGACCGTAGGCGTCATCTTGATGAGGGCGTCGGCGTCCGGGTTGTTGAAGGACCGAAGTCGTATCTGTAACCTTTCGGCTCTCCTTGATCTCTCATGGTGCCCTGATCTGCTGTCGCATATCTCCTTTATTAGTGGGTCCCATTCCTCGCTGTCACCGTGTCTGTCCGATGGGAACTTGGAGCAAGGCTCCC
This sequence comes from Neurospora sp. CHS-2018a, assembly GCA_009802275.1. Taxonomy (NCBI): domain Eukaryota; kingdom Fungi; phylum Ascomycota; class Sordariomycetes; order Sordariales; family Sordariaceae; genus Neurospora; species Neurospora sp. CHS-2018a. The sequence goes on from RAKG01000082.1 coordinate 48,789, forward strand.
AGATGTTGACCACATGTTCGACCTCTTCGCCCTGCTGCTTCATGATCGAGTTCAGCTTCAGCACTCCAACGCCGACCGTCCTGTCGGCTGTAGGCGGTGGGGAGTGGCCGTCCACCGAAGGACGACCTGCTCTCGAGTTAGCGGTACTCGGTGGTCCTCCTTCCCTACTTTCAAGAGCTTCATTGCTGATCTGCTGTTCTTCGGCCTGCTCCGACAACGCCTCAAGGTCCGAGTTCTTCCTAGCAAACGCGCCCCGGGTGTTCTTGTTGGCCCAAACCATGCTCCTACGCAAGGCCTTGTTCCCAGACGCCAGGGGTGGTTTTGACTCTTTGGCTGATATCTGGGGCGAGCTGTTCGAGGGGCCGCCTGATCGAGAACTCGGCTTGGCTGCTACAACTAGCTGAGGTGCCCGGATTTTGACGACCAACAACAAGTCGGATTTGGAGGACTGTACATCACCAATGTCGGCAGACGAGAGATCGGAAAAAAGCGTGCGCATCTGTGAGGTCCGCGCTAGGTTGGTTAGTTGCCCGCCAGCTGGCACATCTACTATGTAACTCTCCGACAGAGGCGTTACTCTTCCTCCGGGTGCTTTGGTTGCAAGGTAAAGAACCAGGGTTGTCGACTCGTTGGATGCGCCGGCAAACATTTTGATGTCCACCATCAAATGGTGCAAGGCCGTCAACTCGGGTGTGGTCGTCGGAGGCTCGTCTAGCAGGCTCATGACGGACTGCAGTTGGGTTATTTCCACGACAGAATCATCGCCCGTCATGACACGGCCACGGGCATTTGGGTCGCGCACAATGACCTCTCCTCCACAGAGCTTGTTGACACGAACCAGATCCCAAACCGTCTTTTCCCGTAGGTTGTCGTATTCCCAAGTAGTGAGGACATTGTGTAGAAACTGCTGTCGCGAGAGGTTGAGGCTTGTAATCAGCTTGGAAAAAGTGTCGAGCTTTTCGTACTGTCGAGAGAGAAGGAGCCCGTGGAGATTTGTTGAGTGCCATTCGCGGAGGCAGGATGCGATCTCGTCAATGAGGGGTTCGGCAGCCGAAGTGGGTGTCTCGTCGCCAATCTTGAGCATGGGCACGGGAGCAGGTGGTCGAGGCGCATTGGGATCGCGTTGTACGGGAACGGACAATCGGCCTTCTTTTGTCACTCTTCCGCTCCTTCTCTTCTTCTTGTCTCCATTTGGATCGCCATTGTCGGGCTCGCTGTCGTCAGTCTCGTCACTTTCTCCCAGCACTTCGCGTACCTCGACACAGCTGCGGGGGAAGATGCCGCTGAAGACGCGAGCCTCTAATGTCTGGCCCTTGACACTGGTCAGGCCGGCAAGCAGACTTGGAGGGGCGACCAGGTAGCCTCTCAACCAGTTTCCATCGGGTGTCTCTTCGATGATGTATAGCTCGTCGCCGATTTCGAGGGGGAGGTCGGCCGCGCTGGAGGCAGTGAAGGGGTATGTAGCTACGGCGAAGGCAATTCGGGGCAGTGGTTGCCAGGGCATCTTGACTGTGTTGGCCAGGTAAAAGGCATCTATGTCTCGAGCTATCTGATGGGTGGCGGATACTGCGACAAGAGGATAGCTGTAGATGTCGCCGTCGCCGTCGCCTTCGCGGGTGTGTTGAGCTAGGAACCTGGAGCTCAGCTCAGCTTCTCCTAGTAGAGACTGACTCGGTCGGTCGATCGGTCGGTCGGTTCGTCTCGATACGGTCGTCCGTCGCGTGCGAGGTGTTCTGTAGCGAACGTCTTGGGACTGAGCCGTGTCCGGTATTAGGATTTACGATTAAGAGATAGAAATCGGGGTCGGTGTCGGGGTATGGAATGTGTCGTGGTTGACTGTCTGGTTGGACTCGTGAGAGGTCAGCTACAGTAAGCTGAGGGGTTTCGAGATACCTCTACACAGAGAACCTCTGGATCCAAGGGACAGATGGGTGACTGACTGACTGAGTGGTTCGTCCGGACCTGCGGCTGCTGCTCTCAGCTGGGTCCCTCCTGTCTGGGTGTCTGGGTGTCTGATGATGAGGTGTATGAAAGGAGACGGGCCAGTGCCTCTCTCTCTCTCTGTAGAACGAAGCGAGCGTATTCGGTCGGTGATTGAGGGTCCTGGATGTGCTGAGGACAGGAGCTTGGACGTGGGCTCGTCGGCGAGTCGTGGGTTTCGTGGTTGGAACTGGAGTGAGAATCGAAGTGGAATGAGCGACTGGACTTCTCAATTGCTGCGCAAGGTTGAAGCTGCAACGATTCCGTCGTGAGTGGTGCCGCAGAGGTGCCCTGCCCCTGCCACGTACCCAATTTTACCGCAATGCGCTAAAAGCACTAAAAGTCCACTGAAGGTCCAGATTGGTGACAGGGGTCACGAAAGGGGTTTAAACACTTGAACTTGTAAAGTACAACAGAACAATTACATTACACAAACACAACAGGTGCACGTCGCACAAGCTGAAAGGTGACGAGAACTGTCAATGTTGTGACTGCTTCTTTGGCGTATGTCGTCCTGATTTTGACTGGGTAGATTCATCCGATGATGGTGACAGCAGCCCCTGGCTTGTGAACCATGACGGGATGAAAGTGATGGATGTGGGAAATTCATTGACTCGGAAAAAGCAATCAATGTAAGGATCGTGACAGGAGGGAAATACCGGTACCTTACAGGAGGAGAACCCAATACATCACCCAAATTCCCAGATCCCCGTGATTCCTGTCTTGGACTTGGGAGAACACAGCCACAATCTCGAGACAGACTCACAAATTTGTGTTTGGTCTTTGGCTGAGAGCAAAGAAATCGTGGACAGAGGAGGCCAACTCTCTAGCACTACCACCATCCAACGTGGCTTGCCGTCGAATCCGCGATCATGTCCGGGGACTGTCACAGTTCTCAGGTCCATGGTACCTCTAGAATTAATCTCGAATCCTGGCATCCCTCCCTCTTCCCTTCTAAAGGTATCCAAGTCCCCAAGACAGGATGGATGTACCGCATTTTCTCATCCAACTTGGTTTTATCCTTCCCTCTTACAGTATAGTACAGCTGGGTGGCGTCTGGGTAGCGCCTGCAACCAGGGTAATTAACGTGGCCGTACAAGGAGGCTCGATTGGCTTACAGGGGTAAGAAAAGTGGCCTGAGATTCTGTCGGCCCGGCTATACTATGTTGAGTCTAGTGGGGCAGGGGGGGATAAAACCAAGTTGGATGAGAAAATGCGGTAGAACCCGATCAGCCCAAGATGAAGATCTGATATCACCGGGCACTAAGTAGCCATTCCAAGGCCCTTTTATCTCATTCTCGAGATGTCAACAGCAACAACAACAACGACCATTGTTTGATCTCAGACACCTCCCCTTTTTCCATCACACGATGAGAGAGAGGTCCGTGCTGTGTTTCTCGAAATGTGTCTCCACAGCTTCGCCCGTTCCTTGGCGTTGGTTCCTGGTTGATGCGCATTTTATAATGGGTCCTCCGCTTATCGTGCCCCTGTCGCACATGTGGTCCCCCACCTGTTCCGACCACTCATCGACCAGTCACTGCCTGCCGCGCTGCCCTGCCAAGTGTGTGCCCTGGCTGTTTGTCGCTGTTTCAGTTGGTCTCCTGTCGATTGCAATTCGTTTCTTGTTCCCTTGTCCTCCCCATCGTCTTCCATTCCTCGAACATTCGCTACCTTCAGCCCAGAAGCCCAATCTCCAGTCGCAAATCGCAACGTCTTTCCCCCCCTCCCCGGTCCCTTGGGCGCAAGGCTCGACCATCTCATGGCCTTCGTCCCGGGGCATCAACGCTGCTGATCCGCGTCTCGAGTGCAAGGGATTGGCGACCGTCGACCTACAACCACATCGTGAAGTGTTTCTAAAGACTTGACGCCTTTCCCTAGAACTACCCGGTCATGACCGAGCAACTGCTAACATCATGCTCGTCTAAACAGACTGTTATTGTCAAAAGTATATTGGCCCGATATCGCGTTCCAATGGTTGCTCTCCAGGCCCGGCATCCCTCACGCTATCTACCTCGACAGCCACAATCGCAGCCATGACCATGATCCATACCAGTACACAATCACGGTGCCAACCGAGAATCGTCGCTACACTTGGCTACGACTTCCCGATACATACCATCGAAGCTCGACGACCGAAACCTCTACACACGCCGCCACGAAAATATGAAACACGGTCCCATCCCGAGTCCCAAGAGCTGAAGAACCACTGCCAAGCCCGTGTCACAGTCGCACACATACCAGTGCGAAACTGCCATGCAACCTCCTTCGGGTCTTTCGAGACAGATTTGCTATCCATAAAATATGAGAGACATGATCAACCCGTGCCGGCTTCGAGAAACCCACGCGGGCGGCTCGGAAGGGTATACCCGTGACTTCTGTTCCAGGCCCTGGTGGCGCCTCTAGACTCGCTCCGAACTGGGAACGGATAGTCAAAGCTGAAAGAAGGGATGACAGCCATCACACAATATCGGCTACACTACCCGGTTGTCTGCCGAACCTGTGCCCGGGTGCAACTGATCCTTTGTTGCGCCGAGGTGCACAAGCTTTCCAGTTGGGAGGTGGCTTATGGTACGCTTGCGCCGCTCTGGCATCGTCTTCACGGATCCGTACTTGCCAAGTGGCAAGGATAGTATACATGATGATGGTCGTCAGTCGCGGAAGCACAGGGTACAATGTGCTCACTAAATACCATATCTTTTACACATATACGTTGCTCAACAGGCATCCTCGCTGCGGCAGCTTCGCCCATGACGTCCCCATCTCTAACCCCTGTGGAGTCTCCGCCCTCCGGAGCGGGCCATCCCGGCCTCATCGTTTCCAGGCACCCAGGGTCCCTTCCGGAGCACAAGTCCACTATATGCCCGATCTCCACCTTGATTAGGGCATACATGGGTTGATAAAGACACACTCCCAGCACGCAGCTCAACAGCGAGCAATCATCACCCGCCTGTGAAGGTTGTATAGTGTAGCGGTTATCACTCCGGATTCTGATGTCTTCAGAACATTCCGGCAACCCCGGTTCGATTCCGGGTACGACCTACCTTTTTCCTTTTTTTCAAACTTCAGCTTGTTAGCTGGCGAAATGTTGTGCAACTGATTCTTCTTTTTGTTCCTTATGTCTTGGGTCAGATGTCAAGAGCTCTTGATTCCGAGATGATCGTTGACAAGTTACGGTTTTTAATCTCCATCTTCCCTTTCTTGCAGCGAAAAGTGCTGATGCATCTTGCCTCTTATGTTCTTCGTCTTGCCCATGCACAGGCGGAATTATATGTTGTTCTCGCGTGTGATAATCTTGTTCTTCCTGAAATTTTGGCTGTTGTTGAAAGCAAAGAAACGCTCGTCAGGAAAACAAAAAGACAAAAGATCAGGTCGTACCCGGAATCGAACCGGGGTTGCCGGAATGTCCTGAGGAGATTCAGAATCCGGAGTGATAACCGCTACACTATACAACCTTGTTATTGTGCGGTTGCAGAAATCCCAGCTTATGAAAAAAGCCTCAAGCTTGGCGACGCAAAAGAAAAAAGCTGTAAGAAAAAGGTTCAAAAAGAGGTCGTACCCGGAATCGAACCGGGGTCGCCAGAATGTTCTGAGGGGATTCAGAATCTGGAGTGATGACCGCTACACTATACAACCGCTTGTTGTTAGTCGACACCCACTCTACTCCCCTTATTGTCAATACCACAAGGAATGATGGCCTCGCACAACGACACTGCACGACATGACACTGCGTCAGGCCAACACTTAGAGCCCAATCTACTGCGTCGTTGTGGTGATATACGATTTGGGATGGAATTGATCTTCCGAGATATGACTTCTCGGTGTCGCAAAACCGTGGGATTGCGCGCAAAGGCGATGGTGGACGGGTTACATCATGTTGTAGGGATATCGGTTGTAAACATCATTCCCCCTCATGGTTACATCCCTCTGATTCCGTCACTCTCCAACAAGAAACTCCAAACGGACATAACTCGAATTCCAGTCAAGAGATCAACCCATCTTCAACTGGACTTTTCAGTCAAGTAACAAATTCTGCCATCACCAACGCCCGAATTCGGTTTCGCCACCTGATCCCGCTGCCCGGCCCCGTGTAAGTGGCCACCACACCACCACCATGGCTTTCCTCCGTGACAATTCTCGACTCGACAAGTCCACCTCCGTCAGCCCCCTTTCACACGAACAGCCCAAGAAACAACGTCCCTCCGACCGCTGGAATTCCTACGATGACTGGAAAGACAACGGCCCAATGCGCAACCGTCTCGAACGCTTCATGTCCTCCATAAACAAAGATGCCCTTAAATCCCACGTTGAAAAGCTGCTGCACTCTCCCGTCAAGCTCTCAGACCGCTTCTCTGCTGGGCAGTACTGGTGCTGCTTCGAGTTTTCTACACCCGACGATGGGCACCTCGTTATTGCCCGCGTACGCCTCCCGAAGCATCCCGAGCATGAGGGTAAAGGTGATGATGCAGAAGAGGCGGAGACATATCTGGTGCAGTGCGAGGTGGCAACTATGGCTTTCCTGAGGGATAATGTGAAGACCTTTCCGTTTCCGAAGTGTTATGCGGTTGAGAAACCGGGGAGTGAACAGGCGCGGAGGGTGGGGGCGTCGTATATGCTGATAAAGGGCTACTTTGGGAATACGGTGGAATATGTACTAGGAGGAGATATTTGGGATCTTCCGGTGGGTTTCGCTCCCGGTGTTGTTAAAATGGACAGAGCAAGGAGGTACTGACGATAGAGCAGGTTAAGACGCAAGAACACATCATGTCGCAATGGACGATGGCCCAAGCCGAACTCGCTTCCTTCACCTTCCCGACCATCGGCTCCATATCGGAGTACTCCCCGGAGAAAGGCCCAACCATTGGTCCCATAGCAGCGGCATCCATCAACGGTTTTGCCAACCGCCGTCCTCTGTCTTCAAGCTGGGAGTATTTCCGCAACATCGCCGACGCCAGGTTCAACGCTGCCCTTCAACGCTCACCCTCCCCATCATCCTCTTCCTCCACCAATCCCGATCCCGAATCACCCTCCGAACTCAACAAATTAGGCCACTTCATCTTCCGTGACCTCGTCCACAACTCCCCCATCTTCCGCTCCCCACCCTCCGCCCCCGCCGTCAACGGCCCCTTCCCCTTTAACCACATGGATCTCGGCATCCAAAACATCCTTGTCTCTACCTCCCCCGATTCCTCCTCCGGCAACGCTTACGACTTCCTAGCTGTCATAGACTGGGAGATGGCCCAGTCTGCTCCGTGGGAGGTGTTTTATTACCCTGTTCCGTTCCCTTTGCTTTCTTCTCAGCAAGAGTCCTCGATCCTTCGTGACGAAAAGCACCCCGAATACGATAAGACCGTCAAAAAGCAGAAGGCGAGGGATCTCTACCGCCAGAAGTTCCGGGAGGCCGAAAAAAAGCTGGAGGCAGAAGGTAGACCATTTCCAGTGAGCATAGCGGGTGTGTTAGAGGGGAGTAGAGCGTCGAGGTGTTTTGGGGTGGTGGAGAAACTGGGGGTTTTCAAGGGGGTGGAAGGTGAGTTGGTTAGGGAGTTGGTGAGGTTGGGGTACGCAGAAGAAGGGAAGGAGATGGGAAAGGGGGAAGTGGAAGGGTGGCTGAAAGTGAAGAGAGAGGAGATGGAAACGTTCCTCTGTGTTATCTGTGAGGATACATAGGAGGACACGATAGGGCGAATCCATCCAGTCAGGATACTGCAGTTGCAGGCCTGAGGAAAAGCATCGGAACTAGGCCACGGCATCACGATTCAGTTCAATTCCACCAACAATCGAACTTGCCCTTCATTAGCTAGCGGTGTCCAGCACCCGCCTTCCAGTCATTCACTACCAGCATCCCGTCAACTCAACCCCATTCCTCCGGCCAATACACACGACACAGTTGCTCCGGGCAGCCAGTCATCACACATGTACCACAGTACCAAAGCCCACATCAGTGCACCCTCTCAGAGCCAGTAGAACTCACAAAACATCAACACCCATACCTGATCCAAAATCCACTCCCCTCTCCCTCCAAAAAGCTCACTTCATTCCCGTTCTTGTATTTCCCATCATCATTATTAACCGACAATCTAAACCCCATCCGCTCTCTGCACGCAAAGCTATTGATCTCCTTTGCCTTTCCCCCATTATAACCCCCTTGCGCATCTCCCTCCGGTTTATCCCCATAGTTCTCTCCGTTGTGTCTCTTCTTAGACCACGTCGTTCCGTTACCTGGTCCTGCCTCGGGAATAGAAACTGTCCCCGCCAGCGCCCCGGGCGCAGGTCCGTCGATGGTCAGGATGTCGATTCTGGCTTTGCCGGTTACGTTTGCCGACGGGGGAAGAGCAAGGAAGAGGGTGCAAGCACCGATGGCGTCGGTGGGGATGGTGAAAGCTATGTCTGTGCCGTTTCCGAGTCCGTGTTCGGGGCAAGCGAGGGACATGGTATACGGGACCTGCTTGTCGGGGGAGGCGGAGAGGGATGGGTATGCGGTTTTGAAGCAAGCGGTGCCGCCGGTTGTGTATGCCGGACCGTGGTCATCACGTCCGTTGAGATCTTTCACGAGTTGGGAGACAGCCGATGGAAGGTTTTCGATTACGGGACCGGGTGCCGGAAGGGCGATTGCTGTGAAAGGCAAGCTCAAGGTCAAGGCTGAGAGGAGGGCCTGTCCTATGCGGAGGAAGGAAAGGAAGGTATGGCACGGGGGAGGCATCTCCGCTTCAAGACGAGGTGGTTGATGGCAGTGGTTGACGGTTCAGTGTTGAGGAGGGGTCGGGGTGGAGGTCTCGGGCTATCCAGTAGCCAAATGAGATGGTTCAATCCGGGAATCTAGTGCAGGCAATATAACAGATGAAGAAAAGAGTGTCAATAAGACGAAAAGAATGAATGAAGGTCAACAAACGAAAGAAGGCCACAAATGTGTCTGACAGGACAGGAGGGTGCAACAAACTACGAGCTTGCCAACACCCTTATAACTTCCGCCTCGATGTCGCCGTTGCTGGTATTGTTAAACCGGCGCAAGAAGTGTAAAAAGTGCAGTCGACAATCGGCGACGTCCCGGCGCTTCGAGCATTGACTGGCATTGACATTGCGATAGCTTCGTGCTCAGAGCGCCCAGTAGATTCATTGTGACTTGTCGGGAGAGGGCGTCTGGCTGAGTGGACAATCGCCAGTTGGTCGCTCAAAGATTGGGAGTAGGGAACAAAGGCTTCCCCATGTTGGTGCGGCGCGGTCGGCGAAACGCTTGTCAAAGCTGGCAAAGGGATAACGTCAAAGGGCCACTTGGCTGACAGTGTGGATAGTTACAGGTCCCCGGTCACTGGACCTGGATGGCGATGTTGGAACCAACGGAGGTGTTGTTCATTCACGTCCAAACACTTCCATAGGCTCTTCAAGGCACTAATCTTGACTCAACCTTGGAACTGACCGTACCTAACTTTGACGAAGGGAGTGTAAGAGTCCAGAGAGAAGTGAGACAAGTTGTCACCATGAAAACGGACGACAAACGCGCAGGAGTTCGTTGAAGTCAGTCGATTCAACAAGATGTGGATGTGTAGCATCTACTCTGGAACTGTCAATAGCTCGCCGTCCGGATACACGGCTTTGCAGATTTGGATCATGACCGCATTTCGCCCTCGATGAACAATCACTAATATGGATGATATGCTCGATCATTGCTGGCTCTCATCGCTGTCACTTCGGATACAGTGAGCGGCAAATGGAACAGAGTGTCCCTCCCCACGAATGACCACAACCAGCATGACACTGGAGTTTCTAGCCAGGGAATGGGGAAATATATTCCCCATCACAGAGTGGAGGTACAGCGCCAGAGATTTGGTCAGATCAACTCGTCAAGTCCCTCTTGGAGAGCAGGAGGTGCTGTTTCGATGCACTGGCATTGAAACGAAGCATGGCTGAAGTCATCTAGTCTGCTCCCACGCCAATGACACGCGAGTGTCAACGGTGAGGCTATTCCCAATTACCGACACCACTTGCCGAAGCTGCGGCTCTTTGGCTCCGAAAAGTCAAAAGGTTATTTGGACGCTCTGGGGTACCATACCAAGATCTGGGCGACACTGCACATTTGGGGAAATGCTACGTTGTGACGGGTTGACGAGGGCATTTACCCGCCATCTGTGCGTGTGTCTTGTTCTGCCGAATGTACCTCAAGACTCTCGTTCCCTTGCACGAGGGCAACATCGCTTACGGAGTTTTCGGAGTTTGCCTAGTTGGGAGTTTTGCTCTTGTACGGCCACTTCGATTGGGCTTTTATGCGCACGAATCGTGGGAATGTTGTCGAGGAGGATGGTGTTGAACGAGAAGATTCGATGGCCGCGTGGGTTGGCCTCTGAGAGGTCCTTTGGATGATGACAGAGGTATAAATGGTCTGGCGCCATGCCAGTTCGGATCGAGAATCTGGGGAAAGCAAGCAGTTAGCCATCATCTTCTAACACCTCAACTACTTCCTTCGTCTTTTTCACTATGCTGCCCAAAACACTATTCGGGCTCGCCCTCACCGCGGCCACAGGCCTCTGTGCCTCGCTGCAGCAGGTGACGAACTGGGGCAGTAACCCAACCAAGATCCAGATGTACACCTATGTCCCTGACAAGCTGGCCACAAAGCCCGCCATTATCGTAGCTGTGAGTACTTCACTCTTTCCTCCCCACACAACACCGCGATGTTAACGAGGTAACGACAGCTCCACGCCTGCGGCGGCACCGCCCCTTCCTGGTACTCCGGCACACGCCTCCCTTCCTACGCCGACCAAAACGGCTTCATCCTCATCTACCCCGGCACGCCCAACATGTCCAACTGCTGGGGAGTTCACGACCCTGCCTCTCTCACGCACGGAGCCGGAGGCGACTCCCTCGGCATCGTTGCCATGGTGAACTACACCATCGCCAAATACAACGCCGACGCTTCGCGCGTCTATGTCATGGGCACCTCCTCCGGCGGCATGATGACTAACGTCCTCGCCGGCACTTACCCGGAGGTCTTCGAGGCCGGAGCTGCGTACTCGGGGGTTGCGCACGCTTGTTTCGCCGGCGCTGGGTTGGCTACTCCTTTCTCATCCAACCAGACCTGCGCCAGGGGACTGCAGCACACTCCGCAGGAATGGGGTAACTTTGTGCGGAATTCTTACCCAGGGTATACGGGACGCAGACCAAGGATGCAAATTATCCATGGTGCTGCCGATACGCTGGTGTATCCGAAGTGTGCGATGGAGGCCCTGAAGCAGTGGTCGAATGTGCTGGGGGTGGAGTTTTCGAGGAATGTCACCGGAGTGCCGAGCCAGGCGTATACGCAGATTGTGTATGGGGATGGCAGCAAATTGGTTGGGTATATGGGCGCAGGCGTGGGGCATGTGGCACCGACGAACGAGCAGGTGATGTTGAAGTTCTTTGGGTTAATCAACTAGAGTGGTCTGTGAAGGGGAGTCTGTCGAGAAGAAAGCTAGCTGGTGGTTTGGTCAAGGAATGCGGAGGGGAGAGAGTGGTTACGTACCCGAGTTGGACTGGTATCTGGAGATGATGATGACGTTGGGTTCGGGGACTTGACATCTGGAGACCGGGGCCCGGGTCCGGGGTGGAGGGAGTCGGAGAATTTTTGCGATTAGTTATGGCCTGTGGTGCTGGAACAAACAGCGGAAATAATGATGGCGTCGAGATCAATCGATGGATCTGAAACACAACGGTCGAGCGCGCCTCCATGTTTGACTTCCTGTTGGGCATGTTTGTATCTCTCGGAGTCCCGTCGGAGAGTCGATCGGTTCTTTATAGCGTTACTTGGCAAAACGGTACCAAAACGGTCGATGCCTGGTCTACCGCTTCGGCAGAACTTGAGCGAGAATCGTCATTGTTGTTGTTGTTCTGTTTTTGGTGTTTTGGCCAAGTTCGTTCGTCAGATGTTGGAGTCGAGTGTTCCTGCAATCAATCCTGCCGCGTCTGTCTGCGAAATGCACTGCTCTGGAAGCATCCATCCGTAGCCTTGCAGCCAACGCGGACACGTACCCTTTGTGCCTTCCGCTTTTGTTCGGCCTGTCTACGAATGGAAGCTTCTCCTCGTTTGCTTCTTCGCGTCGTCCCCAACCGAAAAGGCTGGGCTGTGCGGTGCTCAGATCGCACTCCGCAAAAAAAGAAGTAAGAAAAAAGCAAAACTTCAAGTTAAAGTTGAGTTCAAGCCAGCTCGGAATCTTCGGTCATCACTGCATCCCGTCATCTTCCATCCCTACGTACGGTTATTCCGTCTCATTTCCCCACGTTGTCATCTGCCATCCTACCAGTCGCCGCGCTTCCGTCTCTTCGGAGATCTCGACCGAACAATGCCCGCCAAACGCTGTTATCCCTTGTGCTCATGCTGCCCGATTACTCGTCGACAAAGACCCGAAACGCAACAAGTCACGATGGCCACCGCAAAGGGATTACTGATAGAGTGTTGCGAGTGATGTAAATGCGATCCTGGCCGGATGTGAAGGGCGAGGGGAAATCTAGCAGTCCAGGCATCCCTCAAGTGGAAGCCAACAAACAATCGAAACAACTCGCAAAGCGCAACTTTGGACTCCCTGCAGGTCCTGCGACCTACCCCGGCCACAGCCATCATTCCACGTGGTTCTTGGTCCGTCTCCGTTCCCCCAACACGCATGGCCAATATTACTGCCCCCGGAGCCTCAGCTGATGATAATGTTGTCGCAGATATTATCGAGCAATCTCCTCGGCGATTCCATTCTTCCTCTTGAGCTCAGCTCCGACTCGATCGGTTCTCCCGCCAGGCGACCTTCCTAGAACGAACAACTACGAGCTGAAACGTGCGGTTGTCTTGATTAAGACAAGCAAACATACTCGGGCCAGGTATAACGGCCTCCTTATGGCCCATGCCATGCCATGAATGACGGCAAGGACAGGGGTTGCAGCGACCCCCCGGTTCCATGCACGTAATATCGAGAGGAATGCATGGAAGCTTTCTAGAAGGAATTCGGAGTTCGGACGTTGTCCCTGTCAGGGGGAGGGTGTGCAACCTTCGACACCGATACATCAAGGACAGGCATCGTTAGCTGCGCCAACCTACCGGTCCCGGATCGGATGGGCGAACGCAGCCAACAGCTAACCGTCGATCTACAAGGCGACTGGTGCACCCGATCGCCGGTGTAACCGTCCGCAACCTTATCCTCGCTTTCACTCTTGACCATTGCTGCGTGGAAGACTGGAAGTCCGTCTGGAAAATACTTGCTCTCGCACCATATCCTCTCTATTGCTTCCGCCTTCTATCAGCCCGTCAACCGTTGCTTCGCAACCCGATCACTCGGTAAATCCCGAGCCCGTTCTTGAGGCCGAGATTACTGATCTACCTATCAGGTATCGTTCCTTAGGTTGGTATTGACTCTCTGCGGACGTACGCTCTTCCTGCCCTGGCTATCTTTCCTCCCTCGCCTTTGCTTTCCTAAACCCGCTAACACATCCCGTTACTGTCCAGGACCTGGCCGCGCTACAACAGACCCAACAACCCGACTTTTTACACTTCGGCAACCCCTTTTTGCCAAACATGCAAAACACAACGGTTGATATTACCAGTTCAAGTGGCCCACAATACCCTTGCCATCCTCCCTAGACGGTACGTTACCGTACGTATCTGAAGTCTGCCGTCGAACATCGCCGCTCCGTCTGCATTTGACTATCGGTTAGCTCCTACGAGGATGAACACCCCAGTTCAGCATCACACAATGAACAATCCATACCACGAGCTTACGGCCGTTGTCAAAGAATGCGACCGGGTCGCCATGTGGCATGTGGGTAGTCTTCGGGGACCAACATGGGGATGATCATAGGTATATGATGGTAGAGGTCCCCGAAGAGGAACTACATCCCCGAAGAACATCACCACCTTCTCGGTCTCAAGCGAGATAAACATCCCAGTCCTCCTTATACTCGTCTATTATGTCCTCTCCTGGAAACTCATCCTCCAAAGCTTCTCCTGGGGGCACAAGGATTGGGCGGCCACCTCAGTGGACCGTGTCGAGGTCACGGAAGTTGGCCAGACTGTATGTCTACACAACCTTGTCCATCGGAAGGATCATCAAGGTTCTTGAGGACGATCTCTTCGCTCCCCGGTATGTGATAAAGCACCGCTCCCTGGCAAGTCAACGGTGGCTGACCGGTCTCCAGAAAAAATTCGGCCCAAAAGACAGTGCATAAAATGCTCGACAATGACCCCCGTTATCTGCGCCCGGAGTCACGCGTTGAGATGGATCAACGCATTGACAGTCTGTCAAGGTCTACCATTCGCAAGCGAACACCAAACCATACCATCGGCCGACCACAACCTAGAGAGGTTCAACGAAGGATATCCGACTGTTCGACGCTATATGCCGAAAAGGTGTGCTCCTTGCTTGACAACTTCACGATAGCGAGTGGGTCGGACCTTGAAGAGATACAACGACACTCTTGGTGGGCCGAGTCTTGCGAGCTTCCAGAGACAGACATTGACACCTTCGAGGTGTCTCCCACACCGGGCTTTGCGGTACCAGGGGATTTCCTGACTGCCCATACCCTGAACTGTGCTGAAGTTCCAGCATCCGGGCATGGTAGCGGAACTTGTTGGTGCGCAATCGTAGCGGAAACGACAAAAGAAGAAGGCTCATGGTTGACACCAACCGGAGAGATACGGGAAGAAGTTGGCGACCTGGTCAGGAATCCATCATCGGAAGTGTGCCAGTTGCATGATTCCTTTGGCAACACCCTGCTTCACTTGTTTGCTGCCACAAGTGGCTGTCAAGAGCAGTTGTTTCGGCTCGTACCATATGCCGGCAATGCCTTGGGCCTTACCAACACTGCCAACCAGACGTTTCTTCATGTTTTGAGCCCCGAATGGTTTACCAATGTTCCGAGCGCCTTGTCGTCTCTGCGAAGACTTCTTGACGTCGTTCGTCCCTGTAGTCGGGACATCTTCCATGTCACCGATGTCTATGGCCGCACCTTCTTCCACCGGGCGGCATCCCTGGTAGCAGACCGGGAAGTTTTGACCGATATCCTAGCATACTGCAATGTCGCCATTCCACTATCTCGAGATACATTCGGCTTCGATCCAGTCGCCAATGTCCAGCCGGGCCCGACCATTCTACAACCTGGAACTCCCATCTACGGCAGCCCCATTTCCTACTCCCCACACGAACTCCCCAACCGCTCGAGCACGCCCTCCAGAGTCCCCTCCCCCAGCGTCAGCGTCGCTGGTGTCCCCTCTCCAGCAGACGAAGGGCCCTTCTTAGCCTACCACGCCCGCTTAATCCGAATCATTCACTCGGCCTATTCCAACCCCCTTGCCGAGGACTCAGAAGGTCGTAACGGCCTGCACTGTCTGGCAGAAGCCATCATCAACCAACAAAGCATGGACGAGCAACGTTCCGCCCTCTCATCCACGTCCAGTAGCCGTCCCCAAAAGCGCAGCAGACACTCATCACTCTCATCGGAATTCACCCCTATCCACGTCATTCAATCCCCTGGTCCCACTTCCCACCCCTCTCCTATCACAAGTACCTTCGGGGTAGTGACAGAAAAGGAAAACCCCCTTCCATCTCGCCTTCGCCACTTGCACTCACTCCTCCATCCTTCCTCTGGACACAGCGTCGTAGGCGTAAACCCAAACGCGTACGACAAATCCGGCACCACCCCCCTTATGGCCTTCATTCAGCATATTCCTGATCACGAAGACGATAAGTCTCGCACCCTCCAAAGTATCCTCGAAACACTAATAAGAGGCGGAGCAAACATTGAAGCGAGAAACAGAAGGGGAGAAACGCCCTTGTTGATGGCGGCTAGGCTGGGAAGGAAGACTGCTTTGAGCGTGTTATTGGAGCAGGGGGCTAACGTGCGGGCGAGAGACAAGTGGGGGAGGGGGGTTCTGGAGGTTCTGGACTGGGGGGTCTTGGGATGTAATGGTTCTGTTAATAAAGTCCAGGGAGAGAGGTTAACTGGCAGAGAAGAGGGGATAAAGGAGAGAGAGGAGTTGGCGCTTTATGCTAGGTTGGAGGCTTGTAGGGGTTTGTTAACGGGACGGAGGGATTGGGGGGTTGGGTACGTGAGGGAGAAGGAAGAGGAAGGGATGGACGTGGTGGGAGAGTGGAGGGTTAAAGGACAGACCGATGTAGAGGAGATGGAGATGTGAAGGGGTAGACGATGGGTGGGATTGATATATGGCGGGCATGGGAATGGATCAAGACATAGGATATCGACAGCAATCATGGGCATGGGAAAGAAATTCGGCGCAAGTACTGGCTTCGGCATTAACATAGACTTGATTAGCATGGCAGGCGAGAGACAGACTACGGATTAATACATTTCAAGTTCATTATTCCCAAAAGAATCACCTCTTCAGATTACCGGTCAGGACACCACTACCGATTTGGGGTATTACTATAAGATTGTACTCTGTTGGATCTATGCACAAGCTATATGTAACAGCGGGTAAGTGGAATTGAGGCAATACAGAGGATGCATGGTACCTACAGATATGTACTGTCGTGCAATGCTCCAGTGAGCAAGGGCATGCCTTGATCGCCTTGCACCGCACTCTGCTGTGTGAGCACCACGGGAGCAGCGGGCACGACGGGATTTCTCCGCATGAGGGGCCTTGGAGATTTGGAGAAACAGGCATAGCGAGTAAGTACCCCAAGAAATCGTGGAAGTACATCGGCCTGTTCAGGGACGAAAGCGGAGATTCCTAACCGACGATAATATTCAAGAATTTTATATCTATCTGAAAGCCATCTATCAATCCAGTAGCTCCCGTTTATTATCTCATCCAAGGAGTCATTTATAGAGGTATTGAAAGGTCATACAACTCCCCGTTGCTCGCTCGAATATGCAGAAGAGACAATGTACCTTTCGGGGTACGTCGTGTACGTCGTTAATCCCTGCAATAATCGCTTGGCGTTGCGTTCTCCAACTCCTTCTCCAACTCTCCATCGACTGCCTCCGAGCGCAGCAGGCACCGCGCCGTTAATGATACCCAACATAGGTGGGCACCTCTGTGCAAATTCGATATGATGGGTAGTTGGTCGGTGTCAGTAACCGTGATAACAGCAAAGGCAACGCGGCGTGTGCATGTCTTGGTGGTGACCGTTGTCCGTGGTTTTGTCGGTTCCCAGCGACCGCTTGCCGTGCGGGGTTGGTGGGTTGGCTGCTGTTTGATTGCTGGCTTTAGGTGGTCACCGGTGATGTTCGGTAGTGTTGGGCGGTGATTGGCGTCGATGGCATCGCAAAACAGATCTGGTAAGGATGCAGAACGGAAAAATCTGGCTGCAATCCTATTTCGTTGTCATGGAAAATGCTTGGTGATGAGCCTGTGTATTGAAATAGATGTGGTCTTGGGCTTGGGTAAAGATGATGCGGCCATCCGATAGCGGCTAAGAATCCCAAGACACTCAATCCATGTTTCCGATGTAGAAGCGCTGTGACCTTACTTATGGGGTTTGAAGAAGTGAGATTAGGCGAGAATATAAGAAAAACAAATGGGCCAAATGTTAAAGGAAAGGAAGCGGTAGATCGTCGTCAAATGCGTGTAGCGTAGATGGCGTGAAATGGGACGTAAAGAGTGAGATTGCAACCTGAGCGTCTGTAATAGCTTTCGTGTATCATAGTTGTAGCTGTGATTGAGAGGGGTAACAAAGGAAAGGCTTTGTCATTTGAGTGTGTTTTTGAGTAGAAAAACATGTGCGGTGCTTGGTGAAAAGCGGTAACGGAATGAATGCGGTAGCATCGTGACGGAAGTCGTACAAATGAAAGCAAATGTGGTTCGAGCTTTTGCATCTTGAAGTTTTGGAGTTCGTCCGGAATTGTCAGATTGTCTGGGCCTGACGGGACGCTGTAACGTTCGAGAATGTTTCTTCAAATTGATGGAGCCGTCGGTGTACTGTGTAAGTGCTTGCGGGGCGGATAAAGTAACCGTGTCCCCCGATAGTATAACCGTATACTAACCTAAAGGAGAAGCCCCACATAGTAAGCAAATATCAGCCGCACTAAAATTTAGCGGTGAATAATATAATCATACTTTTGCACGTTCAAGAGCGTAGTCTACGCAAATTAGACTCATATATAAATAAAACAGCTAGAATTGCATAGAAATAAAGTCTTATATTATTACACGTAATAATCCCCGCTAAAATCGTATAACCCGCTCCCTATATTACGCAGTACAGCTTTATAAGGGTATAGGAGGCTTATTATTACCCCGCGTACGTAAGGCTACCGCTTGTAAGGCTACAACTAGTACTAGCGGCGGTACTATTATTAGTACCACAGCTGGAATAGTACTAGGAGGTAGCTAATTCGCATTAATTATTACTAGCGTATTGATAGTACTTATAAAACTCGCGATCTATACCTCTTACCGCTAATTAATTTGCATTATCGTAAGCTACGGCTTTTTGGGAGTAGGTTAGCGAATAGAGGCATCGTAAGTTGGATTACATTACGTACTTATATCCCTTCGAATACCGCTACTCTACAGTAGAAATTCGGAGTATACGCTTTACAGTATAGACTAGAGTCCGTTAACCACCGGGGCATTGCAGCGGGTTACGATTTTATTAGGGTCGTCTTTATTAACAAGCTTTAAGAATACTACTAATAATAGCTATTACCAATTAATTTGGCGTACTTTCACTAATTAATAACCGGGGGGGAAAACTTACAACGTCGGGTTTAAGCCGCCAATATAAATCGACGTGAAGAATAACGAAGATTACAGTTAGCCCCGCTAAAAATAAATAACGAATTTCATACCAATAGGGGAGATCGTACTACGTACGAAATCGACTAGTATAATTTAGTCGACGGGAGGGCGGATTATCCTTTATCTATTTCTCCGCTAATTCGATTTAATTTATAATTAATTCGAAGGCAACGAAGCTTACTAAATACCGTAATCGCCGTAGTACATTAACGTTAAACCGCCATATACTTTTAGAGGTCTACTTAGCATATATAAACGCGAACCGTTTTTTCAACCGATTAAGAGTACCTTCGATAGCACTAAAGAGGGTAGCTAAATTAATAAGGCGGTTCTTAAATAGCCTCTTAAAGATACTATAAGCGCCCTCTATTCGCAATATAACCTTAATACCGAAATTTCGATAGAGTTTAATATAAAACGCCGCGAACTCCTACGCAATAAGTAGGTAAATCTTTAGTAAGTATTCGATTATTATTATAAAATCCGGGTTAAAAAAGTTAATAAAATAAATAATGGAATAAACTTACGCTTTTAACTAGGGAATTCTATTATTAGAGTTCGCTAACGTTCCTAGAACTACTCCTTCGAATCGGAATAAACGACGGCCGCCTAGGCAAAAAAAATACTATTAATATTATCGAACTATATCCTCGTAAAACTAGGCGGGGCTTACCTATTAAAGTAACTAGTTAACGCGTTACAAATCGCTTCGTTAAGGTATTAGCGACGGTCCTTTACCGTAAGTATCCTCGCGCCAACTAAACGAATTTAATTATTATTATTAGCAGGGTTAATAAAGCCGTCAATATTTACTTTATTAACCCTATCGTTACAGCAGTCCTCTTTATCATTTCGAAAATAATTACCATTACTCCCCCTATTCCTAAGAACTATACTATCGAACGTACCAATCCACTTCTTTTTAACGTTAAAGGCGACGTTCTTTATAATATACCATAGGCAAATTTAATATTAGGTACTATAATTAAAGACGGTACGGGTTGCCCTCTTAAAAGCGCAATTATAATTTAATATAATTATACTAAGTCTAACAATATTCTTATTAGTAAATAGTCGCTTAAGTACGCGCAAGACTCAATTAAAGGATTCCTCTCTCTCGCTACTTAATAAATAATACCTAATATTAAAAATAATATATATAGTAATAATACTATAAATTTATAAGAGAGGTATATCGAACCAATTTACCTTATAAATATAGTCTAAAGACTATACCTCTAAGTTTTTCCTCTACTAATCTACACACTAATCGTACGTCCAAAACATACAATCGATCGGGCGGTCGTTATTATACGTAAGAGGTTTATTATCTTTACCTCCCTTATCCCTATCGTCGTCTAATTCCTCCTCCTCTCCTTTACAATAGAATTTAATAAATACTACAGGGTCCGACTATAGGGAGTTTAGAAATTATTAAATAGGAGTGAGAGCACTAGCCTTCTCAACCTTAGCGGCGGCTAAGATATTCAATACGTCGCGATTTTTAATCTTAGCCTTTAGGAAATCGGTTTATAAAACGGCGGCAATATTTCTAAACGTATTTTTAAATTATCTCCTATACTTAAAAATATTATCGACTATCTAAAGTATACGTTTAAACCGACGGTACCTAAGTAAATACCCCGCAGTATCTAAATTTAAATTATAATTATACTAGTACTAATTACAATTAAACTTCTAAATACTACTAAACTTCTTATACCTTACGGCTTTTACTTTCTACTCATAACCCTTCTTTAGAGACTTCGAAGAGGGACGGATACCTTTAGGGGTACGGCCGGCGTATAAATTCTTACCCTTACCGTATACGAAGTTATACCGAGTCGGCTTACTATCAACTTTATTATTACTACGGATTAACGTAATATAGAACCCTTCTACTTTAGCGGCAGTATTAATATCAATAAAGAAAGCCTTATAGTTAGGCTACTCCTACTTATAAAAGCGGCGTAACTATAAGGGGGATTCGCCCTCGTCTCCTTTATTTCCCTCGTCCTCATCATTAGAAATTATTACGGCGGGCGGCGCAGTAGGAGAGGGGTCGCTAATTAGATTAATCACGCTAGTCGTAAACTTCGAAGTATTAATAAGGTAAATTAAGGGAGGCATTTTAACAATAAACACTAGAAAATAACGGCAGCGATAATAGTAATAATAATTAATATATTATAAGGTACGTATTTAATCTTACGAAAGGTCGCGACTTTATTAGGGATAGCGCGACTATATTGCTCACTACTAAATTTTAGTGCGGCTAACATTTGCTGACATACTGTATAGGGTATTCTCCTTTAGGTTAGTATACAGTTACTTCAGCGAGGCATACAGTTACTTTATCCGCCCCGAGTGCTTGAGCGATGGTTTTCCTATTTAGGATGCATGCTCAACACATAATTGGTTGTAATTTCGAGATTTGCGACGGCCTGGTGGATTTGTGGGGCGCTGTGTGCGGGAACGGTTGTGGGGTAGCGAATGAACCCCTGGATGGATCATCGTTTTGAAGATGACGGGATGAAAGGAACCGTAAATCAACGTCCCTACTGTGTATAAGTATAGACAACTACTTGTTGGGATTGAAGGTATTATCGAACTAATGGATGGCTTCGGCAGCGCGAGTCTGATGGAAAGCAATGCGTGCTACCTCGTCTCCATTGGCGGTGGTGGTATCGGTGTCTTGGAAGCGAGCGTCGATGGTGCCGTCATCCAGGGGGCGTTGTGACTCGAACATGGCTAGGCGTTGGTGCTGGAGAGAGCCGTCGTCAAAGGGAATCTCGACATATTGGGGACCTGAAGCAACAGATTCTGACTGGGACACGTTGGACCGTCCGACGGTCCTGGTCCCAGTGGACATGGAGCCACTCTGTGCGGGAGCCGCTCGCTTGCTAATGCAAGATAAATGTCAGTTCAAAGGATACCATGGTACCTATTATGACCCAGTTGTGCTCTTGCCCGTACCTAAGATTGCTTGTGTTTGAGGGAACCTGGGCCTTCGCATCTCTAGTTGAGGTTGGAAAGTGGGCAGAATTGGGGTCACTGTGAGACGGCATGGTGTTCAGAGTTGTTGTTTCAGAGTAGGAGGGATGACAATAGAGCAGGTCTGAATGAAGGCGCTTGTATAAATGGTGGATGCAAGAAATCAATGCGAGAGCTGGTTGTCATTTGCTGCTCCGTTACCTTGAGAAAAGAAGGGCGCCGGGACATATTTAAAGAAATGGCAAATATGGGTTTTCGGCATGAGATGGGAGGTGTCGTGGTCAAGGCATTGCTATAGGGAACCAGGGGAGGGGGGGGGGGCAATGAGGAAGTGCCGTTTCGTAAGAGAGAAAAAATATGTTTGAGTATTGAAGCTGGCCGCCAAGATCGCGCGGGATTTGACGTGTGTGATTATCTCGTTCTCGTTCTGTTTTGTTACCTACCAGTGGAGCCTTCCGACGAGCGAAGAGTTGAATGGAGGACGGCATCGCAGCGAATAGGAGGCTTCCGTGTCGTGCATCTGGCAAGGTATCACTGGGTGGGACATGGGCCCGGAAAATGTGTCGAGTGCGCCAAACCATGCCAAACTGTAGACTCTGATGTTCGCTCGCGTTGCCGATCTGCTGGGGGTGTGAGGCAGTCAGGCCATGAACATATGTAACACCACGATACCGGGGCCCGAAAGGCAAAGACTGGTGGCCGGCTGCCTTTGCATGTTGAGCTGCTTACGTAGATACACCAAGTAGGTAGAGTCTTGAGACGAAATCGTCTCTACATGCCCCTGCAAGGCCTTTTACGGGCCTGCGTGTACGTCACGCCCTCGCTACGGACAGTTGTACCACAGTATGTGACTCTGCTGGGGCGAAGCCTAGAGGTAGGAGCCGGGATATGTTTTATGTTGTGGACGGGCTAGATGCGAGATGCTATCTGGATACCCTCTTTTGGCCTATCACAATGGTTATTGAGCCGCACCCTCTCGACACATGCACTCCCCGACGGCCGACGCCGGTCCCAGGCTCAAGCAGGAATCTTAAGGACGTCGAAAGGCGGGTAGGCAGGTAGGCGGGGTTGAGAAAGCCCCACCAATTCGGCGGGAACGGTGAGCGAAAGAGAACCAAAGCGGAAATTGCGTGGGTTTCCTGCTGCGTATATTCCAGCCTGTAGTCGCCGAGCCGCATTTGCATGGTGCGCGAACCAGCATGGTTCGCAATGTTTTCGGCGGCGAACCATTTGCTCAAGATACGCCAATGAGAGGACGTTGCCCCTGTAGGCACCTGTCCCGCAAGGCAACCGCTAGGTATGTAGGTACGTAGGCCCTGACAGTAACACTGATAGGGTTTGGCTCTCAGCTCGTCCCGTTAAGGTTATATCATGTATAAGACTTCCACACCCTAAATTGAAGAAAAGTGTTAGTGCCCTAACATAGAGGAGGAGCAATCATTCTCCCTCTCTGTCTGGCGCTTTCGACTCATTTTCCGCGGGCATCGCAAGGCAATGGAAACTTTCTGGGCTGAAGTTGCCTTCATCCAGTGCAAGGACGTTGGATGCCTTCCGGTTTCCAACAAAGTCTCGACATACCCAAGTTCAGAGGACTCCAAACTTCTCTCGCAACCTCATCCTCTCGGTGATGAGCCGTTGTTTCTGCAGGCCAAACGGCAATTGCTGAAAGCACATCAGTGAGCGGGGTTGCCTCGACAATCCCAAGCCCGAGGTAGGTAATTCACCTTCCCACGCCGGATAGCAATGCTAACACTAATCGCCCTTCGGTCGAGTCCATCTTCCATCTGCATGCTGTTATCGAGAGCCACCTTTTCGGTACGCTTCCTGATAAGGGCACGACCAAGCCACAGCAACCGATTTACCGGACTGTGGACATGCCCACGAGCTTAAGCGCGCCGATAACGTGGCTTTGGAAGTAGGTGCTCGAGACATTCGCCATGCACATTGAAGTCTCGCATCCACAGAGCAGATCTAAGGACTGGTTGGAGATAAGGGACGGGAGCTTTGGTGACATGGAAGGTCATCAGCAGTTCAGCACCCAAAACTCAACCAACCCCTGAGGTTGGTGCCCGGGGACAGTGCCAGTGTCGGATCAACCATCTATATCTAACCTTATTTCGACAACGTCTTGCCTGGCCTACGGCACCAAAGGCGCGGAGCATCAGCACATTCGGTCCTAGGACTAGCGTACCCTCATTCGTTTCTCGGTTCAGCATCGAGGAAGGTTCAAAATCCGAGGCATAGAGAAGCTCACTGCCCAACCCGTATTCCAACACACCGGGGGATCTCCGCCAACGTTTACCGTCGAACACGTCAATACCAACCCAGGCCTCTGGACCATTTGCAGACCGGAGACTCGAAGCTCGCACCGATACCAATTCCATGTCACTCCCAACCCCATACGGCATCGAAGTACGCACACCCTAAGGATCACCGAGGGCAATTCTTGAGATGAGGGCCACCAGAAAGCACCAGTTCTTCGGGTTTCCGGAACATGGACCAAGTGTCTCGGAAACTTCGAAAACCTCAACTGGCCGCTGCAGAAAGATCGTTCGCAGAGCCTTCCACACCTGAGATGTGCACACAGCCATGGAAGGAGTGACGATAGACAGCTTCCTCCATCTGCCGAAGAGTCTTAGGATACGACGAGTCTTTTGTCGACAACCCACCTTCTTCAAATTTCTCCACGCCCAGGGTCCCAACAACAGCGAGTATGCCGAATGCCCCTATGCAAATGCACCTACTTTCGTCAGGACTTCGTCGCCATCACGCCATCTACCTTCGTCCGGCTATGTGCTGGAGCAACCGGGAGCTCTGCACATCCGAAGGAACTTCCGATATGCGTGCCAAAATCCCAGCCTGACCGAGCCACCATGCACCACGGCTATGGCCACCACCACGACGATGACACGAAGATGATCAGGCCACGAAGTTTCGTTGCATCACCACCAGGACCACACGAGCCGCCTATCCCAGTGCCTAGGCCGCGCTTGCTCCGGTCCGAAACCATCAACCCAACCATCCGACCTCCCTATCGATCCCGACTCCCAACCAGCACCATCACAGGTACCTTACTCTTGTGCCGCCTGAGTCGTCGCCTTCCCATCGCTTCCTTAGACTGGACCCTACCAAACTCCAGTAACAGCATAAGGACTCGGGACAGGCCGGAGAAGGGACAAGAACAACAACAGGACAGGTAAAGGGACAGAGATGCCTCTAGGGACAGTGGCAGGTGACACCACTAGCCGCTGCTACCGCTATTATCACCGCCTGGGCCGCGGCATACCGGATACCGCTTCCGTATCGTCTTCGTCGTCATCGCGAGCCACTCAAGGACCGCCTTCGCCTCCAGCCCGCCTTCGTCTTCGCTTCCAGCCCGTCATCTACCCGCCATTCGGACCCGAGGCTCGATTCCGGCTGCAATCAGTGTCTTGATCATCGCCAGGCCGCCAAGGCTCAGTACTCGCGACTATTACCTGTCCCTGGGCACCTAGATTTGGGCTTCGAGTCTTTCAATGCCCGTAGGTGTCCGACGGGACCTTGGTGTGACTCCCTCTGAATCACGATATCCGGCTCAATCCCGTCTCCAATCCGGCTTCCAGTTTCATCTCGGCCTCAACTCGACCTCCCTCTTGAGTCGTGATCGCGACCTCAGGTACAACCTCAACTCAACCTTGCTCTAGGGAGAAACCCCGATGTCTTTCTACAGAGGTACTTCTGTGTGGAATCCTTCCTCGCCTTCGATGGGTTCTGCTCGGTCATATGGCCGAGTACCTGTAGGTCTCATGGTGAGTCTCAGTCCGTCTTCCTTCTCCTTGCTATCCAGTGTCCGAGCATCACATATGCTACAAGAGAATGAACTACCGTATCGGTACACCCGTCGCCCTCAAAATCTCAGGACTCATTCTCGGGTCATGAGTCATGATATCCCCCGTTACTCGATTCCTAAACCGTTGAAACACCGCCGGATCATCAGCTGTCCTCTTCACTCGATTTCCACATACCCTCTCTTACTCCTCCCCCCCCCTCTCCTCTCCTCTCCAAGCTGCGGCAGCCTTGGGTCTTCATCCGATACTTCACCGGGCAGTTTCCCAATTATAAAAGTGATAAGTCCCATTGTGCCCTGCACAGATACCATCTTTGCGTATGATGACCCGCCAAGGAGTGGGAAGCGGGCTGAGGAGGGAGAGGGAATCGTGGAGACCGTAGATGACGATGGGGCCCATGAAGAGGTATTTGTCGCGGGTGCTGGTTGCTGGTAGAGGTGAAGTTGGAGATTTTGCGAGCGGTTTGGATGGAGGTGGTGAGGGAGACCGAGGCAATGGGCGCAAAACGAGCGGCGTGTCGAAGCCTAGGAACACACAGATGATATCCCCCTCTTACATCCGGCGGACCAATGCCGATGAAACCCTTCTGAGTTGTAACGTACCGGCGGTGCCAAAGGCGAGTTTGAGGTCTGTTTCATACCAGTTGCTTGATCTGGTTTCGCAGTTCGTGATTTCGGAAGGGTTTGGGGTTGGAAGTTGCGCGCGAGGACCGAAAAAGACATAAACGGAATCCTGCCACAGCCAGCTTTCCAGAGTCGGATACCACACCACGTCCGGAAGACGTTCATGGAGGTAGTTGCAGCATACCGTCTTCGCAAAGGCCGATTTGAAGGGTTCGCCGGTTACGTAAGTTGATCCCTCATTCTCAGCAAGTTCCCTGGCCGCAAGGTCTCTCTCTTACTGCTCGTAGCAACTCTTTCGACTTCTTCGGAAACGGATCTCTACCAGTCTTGATGGTGGCACACCTCACTCCCGTCACTGTAAGCACGTTTCGGCTTTCGGGGGCAAGTTTGGTGTAGCAGCGAGAAAACCCCGCCGCGAACTGATACTTCACAATCGTAGGCACGCTCAAATCACTCAGGTCCGGCACCCAACTCGGCGACTTCTTCAGTGTTTCTGACTTGGTCAAGTAACACTTCTGCAACAGCTCCAAGCGCTGTGCGTGCCCTGAATGGGCAAGGAACGTCTCCCTGTACACTGGGTACACGCTTTTGCTGTAATCCGGCCTCAATTTCTCCTTAAACGCCGGGCTAAGCAAGCCGTGGAGACCGAAGACACGGTCGCGCATGTCTGCGTACCCTGAGTTGCCAAGGTAGAGGAGTACATCCGATAGTGGTGTTCGACCATTTTCAGGGCGAACGAGGTCTAGTGGAAGTAAGGACCGTGGAAGACAGGGGTGGAGGGTTGATTTCATGTAGAGGTTGGCGATGGCACTGCGGAAGTGGTTGAAGGAGGTTTCGCTTCTCCCGCAGCGAATGATGGCATTTGAGGGTTTGGCAAGACGAATTTCTTGAACGATCCATTGGCGGGCGAACCAGGAGCGGCTCAGGAGTTTCTTGATGGCCAGCCAGGTTTTGGCGCTGTAGGGTAAGACGATCTCCTTGGGATACCGGGTTGACTCAGTTGGCCTCCGGTGCGCGGAAAATGCGTCGATCTAAAATGAGGAAGTACTGCCTTCCTAGGCCCCCCAAAGTCTCCAAGGCATGCCCGCTGTCGTGCGTACTTTCTCCTAACCAGAATATGACTCTCTCTGCGAGTCTGAAGATGTCGCTCATGCGGTGAACCTGGGCGTTGCGCTCGAGAATGTCGAATTGGTTGATGCAAAGGGCGTCAATCCAGAGGATGCGTTCATGATCTCGATATCGTAGTTGGCGCATAGCTGCTGCGAGGTTTCTACCGATGGGAAGGTGCGTGTAGCCGGAAGGAATCGGTCCCTTGAACTTTCGCACGGATGGGAGCGGGAGTATCTTGGGTGTCGGTCCAGACGAAGGTCACCTCTGGCTTCGTGCTTGAGCCCTAGGTATACGATAGGGCCTTATACCTTGGCTCTGCTCTCATGACATGATTATTATTATCGGATTAGGGCTGACCTACCCGACATTAATGTCTTCAGCTGCCCCGCACGTCATCCGAGGAGAGCGGCGCGACAGTCCTGTGATGACTTCAGTTCCATCGCCAGCTTGAATGGGGACTGGATATTGGGATTGAAGCTCAAAAGCATGAGGCTCATGCTGGCTCATGGTGTCGCGACATTTTGGAGTGATGCTTCGAGAGGTTCCTCCGAGCTCAAGAGGAGATCAGGAAAGAAAAGGAATTGAGGAAGTGTGACCGATGATCACTGATCCGTGATAGGAAACATATCCAAAACAGGTTCTGCGCCGCTTTCATTTCATGCAGTGAACCAGCCCCGAACAGTTCGTGGTGTTGTGTCGGGCTGATGCGCTTTCTCCAATCTTTCCAATCCTAGAGATTTCGACAGTGCCCAACGGGACACTTCTAGCCCTAACCCTGGTGAGATCTCTTGACCTCTTGGCAATACCGCTGGTGCAAGGTGCGCCCTTGCAGTGATCTTGGGCTGAAAAACGTCACGGTAACTTTGTGGCACGGATTGCGAGTTTCGTGGGATCATTTTCGCGCTGCAGATATACAGCTTTCACGAACATGATAATATAGCTGGCAGATATGGAATTTCTAAAACGACGTCTTCTAGGGCAGAGGTGAGAACTCTAATGTTGCACGGCTCATTAACAAGGATACCGCCTGTTTTTCAAACTCGAATGGGCAATTGGTCTAGGGGTATGATTTTCGCTTCGCATTCCATAGATGCTTGTGAACGGCCATGGGTTCGAATCCCATATTGTCCAAGCCTTTTTTTTTCGTTTTCCCGTCACTTGCGTTGACGTCGTGATCTTTTTGCAATTCTCTTTGTCAGAATCTCTTGCAGACAGGATTGAAAGTATTTTTGTCGTTCGTGAATGCTCTTTCTACGGTTACGCTGATGAAGGCTGATCAGGCATGCCAAAACGTCGCTGTAAAATGTGGGGGAGTGTGAACTTCCACACGTCGTCACAACTGTTTTTGTCACGAACAGAATTCAATTCTCCAGCGCAACTTCGACGCAACCATTCTCACTAGTACACAAATCACCTTCCCGCCTACCATAAAACTCAAATTTGCTGTAATGGCTCGCTCCGAAGAGGCACAAGCCTTTTTCCACGCCGTCTACAGCGCCGTGCAAGAGATTCCGCATGGCAAAGTCACCAGCTACGGCCACATTGCGAAGCTGGTTGGGACTCGTATGCAACCCTCTCTTACCCATATCGATTCACCAGACGCACCTCATCCCGATATCATCACTCTCCCTTTCCTTATCACACAAGTGGAAATGCTGACAAGCAAGCAGCCCAACGTCCCCGGCAAGTAGGCGTCTGCCTCAAACACCTCCCCGTTGACCCGTCAGCCCGGTTCAACCATGAGAACGTACCCTGGCAGAGGGTGATCAATGCCAAGGGGGTAATTTCTCCTCGGTATGTGCACTTGCAACGGCAGGTTGAACATCGGCTCAAACAAAGACTGCTTGATGAACTACATGTTCGACCGTCAATATAATGGATCAGACACTGAAAATACATTCTTATAAGATCTCAGCCGGAAGGGTCACGCAGCCAAGCAGCGGCATTGGAGGCCGAAGGCGTTGTTGTTACAACGGGGGCGTTGGGAGAGCTCATGGTTGACTTTGCAGAGTATGGATGGTTCCCAAGGATATTGCCGTCGGAGGAAGGGGAAGGACTGGAATCTGTTGGCAGTGAGGAAGGCGAAAGCGATGAAGAATAGGGAAGAGGGAGATCATCATCAAGAGACTTAAAGAGCATGGTCACAGCAAATAGGCGATATCACAAGGTTCCGAAGAGCGATGAGAGAAGATTATGATGATCAAGTGTTGTTGATAGCTATTCTGCAATGCACCCAAGTGCCATAGTTTTATAATCAACTCCTCCCCTCACTTCTCGTCGTCGCCCATCTGCTCTGTGATCCCCCAGTTCTGGTCCAATGCGTCAAATGCGTCAAATGCGTCAAATGCGTCATGCGTCATGCTCGTCCAATGCGTCCAATGCGTCATGCTCGTCCAATGCGTCCTGCGTCATGATCGTCTAATGCGTCTAATGCGTCCAATGCGTCTTGCGTCTTGCTCGTCAAATGCGTCTAATGCGTCTTGCGTCTTGCGTCTTGCTCGTCAAATGCGTCATGCTCGTCAAATGCGTCTTGATCACCAAAACGCCATCTCCGTCAATCTTCTCGAGTACGACGACTTCGCATATTCCAGCGAGCCTCGAGTGGTTCCAGTCCAAGATACCCTGTCTTTGAGATCTGTTAGCAACAGACTTCGCATCAAAAGAATGATAACATGAACAATTGTGATGATGCTTTCTCAGATAGCGGTTGGACAAGTTTTTCCACATAGTGTTTCGGTACAGGTCTGTGAACATTGTTTTTCTCATCATAAAAAGCGGGGAGGGGGTGGTGCAAATGAAGGAAAGAGAGAAGAAACATACCAATTGGTGACACCGATCAATCAACCCGTCGCTTTTTGCCAGTGGGTTGGAAGAACGAATCCATCGTCTTCTGTTTACTGTCAAACTTGGCACTGCCAATCCCGCCTCTTGTCCTTTTCAGGCCTTGGAGGTGGTCAAGAGCGTTGACCCGGACGACAGTCAACCTGACAGTCGACTTCTCGGTCTCCTCAGACGAAGGGATGGAATCTACCTTCATCTCGAGGTATCCGGTGTTGCTCCAAGCAGCGAGGAACTCTGACCTTCCGGCAACAGAGCCCGACGACGGCTTAGCGTTGGCAAGCCTCGTCATCTCTTCCGGGGCATAACGCGCCAAAAGAGATCTCAAGAGCGAGTTGAGTATCAAGCCATGCGCGACAACCACGACGGAGGTGGATGTCTTGCACTTGTCACCATTGGGTACACTGTCCAGCAGCGGACCCAGGTGGGCTTGTATGAAGGCGGTGGCTCGCGCGCGCATCTCATCGTGCGTTTCAGCATCGTGATGCGGCGAGCCAAAGCGCTTCCCCTCGGCGGATCGGAAATCGCGTTCGCGGAGCTCGACAACTTGGACCAGTTGGAGCTTGGGACTGTCCGGATCTTCCTTCTCCGTTGCCTTTTTGACATGGGCATCGACAATGGCCTGGGCAGTATTGACTGCGCGTTGCAGATCGGAAGAGAAGATGTGCGTGACAGGACCGATTGAGGACGACCGCGAGGCAAAGTGGGAGGCTAGACGACGGGCCTGCAAAACACCGTGGGTTGTGAGGGGTGAATCACGGATGCCTGCGCTGGGTAATGTTAGCGAATGTCCTTGAGACACGGTGGACCGAGTTGAACGTACTATAAACCGGCCACGTTGTCGACGGTCTCTCCGTGTCGAACGAGGAAGAGCCGCATGTTGTTGAAAGATGAACGACGAAACGACGGACAGCATATGTCAGTCGTCTCAGTTGTCCATGTTCAAGTGGCGAATGACGAATTCATCATCGCCGGAATGGGAATAGCAAACCGCGGGAAGCAGTTGCTGTCAATCGCCCAAGTGAATGGTGATTTGTGGAAGGGAAAAGGGAAGAGATTTCCAAGAAAAAGCGGTAGAAAAAGAAAATTTAAAAGGGCACAGCTCAAGTGGGGCACAGAGTGCCGCTGTCCAGGGTCCTCCCCGCCTGGAACGCCCACTAACTCCACTGGCGCTACTGATAAGGAACCGATAAGGAATCAATTTCCCAAAAAATTCTGGACCGCCTGAAGCTCCAGGCGAAGGGTCGAGGACTGCCAGAGGAGAACAGAGGGACCGGCTTCCACTCTTGCGACTTTGCATCTCAACATTCGATATCGCCCTTCTCCAGCCGCCAAGATGCCCAAGAGAAAGGTCGCCGCCCTCGAAAAGGTCGATGCTGACCTGGTCAGCTTGCAGTACAAGATCAGAAGGGATCCCAAGTGAGTTGGTCTTGTTCTTGTCGTCGCCAATTGCTGCCATTATCAGTCGCGGCGGCCATCAGTCGCTTTGTTTACTAACACGGCCTTCCCTCCTCCAGATCCTATGCCCAAGAGTTCTACGACCAGTGGCTCGCATACGACGCTCAACGACAAATCTTCATCTCGTCTCCCTCCTCCGCTTCCAGCGAAGACAACAAGAAATTCCACGACCTCGTTGACCTCGTCGCCCACGTCGCCGATCTCTACCCCGATGTCACCGCCCCCTACTTCGACCACCTCAAGGAACTCTTGACCCAACACCATGCCGTCCTCAACCCCGATCTCCGCGAAAAGGTCGTTGGCAGCTTGTCTCTCCTCCGTCGCAAGGATGTCATCGACTCGACCAGCCTGCTCACCACCCTCTTCCCCATTCTGATCTCGACTCCCTCCAAGTCCCTCCGCTCCCTCCTCTACACCAAGATCATCAGCGACCTGCGCGAGTCCAACTCCAAGTCTACCAACCACAAGCTCAACCGCACCATCCAGACTGTCCTGCACAACCTTGTCACCTCCGACCGCACTTCGACCAAGGGCATGTGGGCCTGCCGCATCACCCGCGAGCTGTGGCGCCGCCAGATCTGGACCGACGCCCGGCCCTGCGACGTCATGAAGGAGGCCTGTTTGTCCGACAACGAGAAGGTCGTCGTCGGTGGTGTCCGCTTCTTTTTGGGCGGCGACAAGGAGCGCGAGGAGATGGAGGACGACTCTAGTGACGAGGAGATTGACGTTAAGAAGGTCAAGCATCAGGGCACTATCAACAAGAAGACCAAGAAGCGCCAAAGGGTCATGGAGAAGGCCATGGAGAAGATCAAGAAGCAGGAGCGCAAGAAGCATGCCCCTCATCCGCTGAACTTTTCGGCTCTCCACCTCATCCACGATCCCCAGGGCTTCGCCGAGCAGCTTTTCCAGAAACATCTGCAAAATACCAAGTGCAAGTTCTCCCTGGATAACAAGCTGCTGGTCCTCCAGCTCGTCACCCGTCTGGTCGGTCTGCACAAGCTCACCATTATTTCCTTGTATCCCTGGTTCACCAAGTACCTCACGCCCAAGCAACCGTCCGTCACTTCGTTCCTCGCCTCTTTGGCGCAGGCGACACACAACCACGTCCCTCCCGACGCCATCGAGCCTCTCGTTATCAAGATCGCCAACGAGTTCGTCTCTGAGGCTTCCGCCGCCGAAGTTGCTTCTGCCGGTATCAACTCTATCCGCGAAGTCGCTCTGCGCCAACCGCTCTGCATGAGCGAGACCCTCCTCCAAGATCTAGTCATGTACCAAAAGTCCAAGGACAAGGGCGTAGTAATGGCCGCCAAGGGTCTCCAGTCTCTTTACCGTGAAGTCTACCCCGAGCTGCTGCAGAAGAAGTTCCGCGGCAAGGAGGCGACCATGGGATTGAAGTCGGGCGAGGTCAAGAGGCTCAAGTTTGGTGAAGAGCAGGTGGAGAGTGGTATTGAGGGTATCGAGCTTCTCGAGAAGTACAAGGAGGAGCAGAGACTCAAGAAACTCGCCGAGAAGGGTGAGGACGCCGATGGGGACGCCAAGATGAATGACGATGATGATGAAGACGGGTTCAATTCCGACGAGTGGGAAGTCGCCTCCAACGATTCTGATTCCTCAACCGGGTGGATCAACGTCGAGCACTCCGACGACGAGGACGAGGGGCCCGCACCCAAGAAGCAGCGTCGCGACAGCTCAGCGGCTCCTGACCTCATCTCCGACGAAGCCATGGCCGCCGCCGCCGAAGCCAACCGCATCTCCAAGCTCGCCATGACCACGATCCTCACGCCCGCCGACCTCGCCAAGCTGGCAGAACTCCGCCGGGAGGCCCAATTAGACAAGATGACAGGCAACGTCTCCAAGAGGAGACAAGAACTTATCAACAAGCACATCGAAGACGGTGTTACCGCCGACGACATCGAGTTGCCTGCGCAGATTGGCAAGAAGAGCACCAAGGAGGAGCGGGTGGCCATGGCCAAGGACGGCAAGCCTGGGCGCGAGGAGCACAAGTCCACGCAGGCAATCAGGAAATCCAAGAAGGAGGCTGAGGGCAAGTCGTCGACGAATAAGGAGAAGGCGAGAAAGAAGAACTTCTTGATGACGGTCGGTAAGGCGAAGTCGAAGCATAAGAGGAGTTTGACTGATGTCAAGAAGCGGTTGACGGCGCATATTGCTAGGAGTAAGAGTGGAGGAAGGAGGAGGAACGGTATGTAAGAGCGAGGATTGTGGAATGATGATTTTCTGTTTTGGAATGGTATATACTCGTACGTTTTAAAGTTCTGGGAATTGTATTACCAACGAGTGTTGTGCTCGTTAATGTGTGATCACACATGTTCCTTGTCCTTTCGGGTGAAGTTGTTGTCCATGATATCTATGACCTCCCTCTCCTCCCTACGGTCAGTCTCTTTTAATACCTTGTTGAAGAAACAACGAGGAAGTGTCACGGTCACCCTCACTTTCCTGGACAGAAGCACACGAAACTCGAAACCCGCAGCCTCCTAGCGACATCCATGTCTCAGTCACATACATAGACTGGGCTCCCCGATCACATTCAACTCTTCAGCCTCGACCATAAATACCACGGTCAACAAGGCAAACATCACAGCAGCGAGACAGGTCCACCGGATCAGATCATGTACTTGTAGAACCAGCTGGCTGGCGAGCTAGGTCTCGAGCTGACTGGTTCGATACCGTGCTTTCATCTGATATCAGCGGTGTTTGCCTGCCCCCTCCGCCTTACCTCACGGCCCTTCACTCCGTACCTTCCTGTGGAAAGAATTATGGGCTGAGGAGGAGGTACTTGATACGTAATACCTGAGGCTAGACCTTCGTCCGAAGTTTGGACGAGGCAGGCAGCTGGCAGACGCCGGTGAACGCGACGGGAGCCTCCTGGATAAAATAGGGCAGCAGCCCCTCCATGCCCTCCTTCATCCTCCCAGAAAAAAAACCTTCTCTCCCTCCATCAAGCCATCTACAACACCACCACGGCCTTGATCGCGACATCATCGTCCGCCCTTCAAGACTTCGTCACGCAAGCTCACAGCCAAAGGAGAACCAAGCCAGCACCGCTCAACTCGCACACTCGTCAACGTGGAGAGAACGCGACAATGAAGTCTCAGCTCTTTCTCACCCTGAGCGCCGGCCTCACCCAGGTTCTGGCTGCTCCCTACATCGAGAGACCTACCCGTGAGCTCACCGGCCATGGAACCGTCACTGCCACAGCCAGCGCGGAGTACCACGTTGATGGCTTGCCTGGTCTTCCCAAGCCCGTTTTCTCAACTCACCACGCTCACAGCACTGAGACTGCCGCTGTGACTGTGCCTACTGGCGGTTACGGCGCCAGCACCACCGCGACCGAGTCCGACTCCGAGACTGAGAGCATCGTGACCGAGGTCGAGACCGACACCAAGACCGTCACGATCGCGGCCTCTGCTGATGCTATCACCGCTTCTGGCTTCACCAACTCAACCGTCGCCTTCGTCCCCAAGACCACCATCACCGTCACCCCGGTTTTTGTCACCGTCTCTGCCAACCATACCAGCCACAGCAGCACTTACGGCGAGACCCCAAGCTTCGCCGCCCGCCCCCGTGGTCTCCAGGTCGAGCAGGCTGTCCCTGAGAAGCAGTACACTACTCTGACCTTCACTTTCGACACCATGGCCACCACCTACACCCTGCTGCTCCCCAACGGCGCAGATGCCACCGACACTCCTGCTCCCGTCATCCGTCCCACGCGTAGCTACCCGCTTGCCCCTCCTTCCGGTACCTGGACCGAGTGGAACAGCATGGTCACCAGCACCGTCCCCGTCGTTCGTCGCCGTTCTGCTCCTTCTTCCCCCATCTCGCCCGTCGAGACCAGCGTCTCCATTGCCCCTGGTTACCACGTCCTCCCCATCCCTGCCCCCGCCCCGAACCCGCTGGAGGAAGCCGCCCTCAGCGTCACCACTCCCGCTCCTTCCATGCCTCGTCCCAAGGAGCAAGTGCGTACCACCATCCTCAACGGCGGTGACGGTGCCGTTGAGCGCATCTCCAAGGTTGGCAAGGGTGTTCAAGCCAAGCACATTGACCATGAGGGCGTTCATGCCGGCAAGCAAAACGATGTCAACGATGATGAGCCTGAGTCTACTCATGACTTGTCGTGGTATTTCACTGCGAGCTATACCGATGACTCTGTCTCCTTGACCATGCAGCCTTGTTACTATGACTGGCAGTGTTGGCCGGAGCCGAGCTCCTCGAACACGGAGACGTTTTTGCCGGGTGTTGATGGCGGTAAGAAGGCTGCCGCGACTCAGCAGGTTTGAACTGGGATCTGGATCCTGGAACTCAGAGGACTTTGAGAATTCGGATTCGGCATGATTTGATCTGGTCTGGTCTGGTTCGCGAGCTGGACTGGCACTTGATGGCTGAGGAGTACCTTTATGACTAATGAGTTGGGAGTTCATGATTTATGACCTTTGCCCTGGAGGACTTGCATTTCAGCGTCGGAGTTCGGATCGGAAGATGTCTGGCTTTTAACTGTTTTGTAGCATGAGCTTGACGGCTTGTCTGGTTCACATCTGGCGTGGCTGGAACTTGGCCTGTCTTGCTTCTTAGGCATATCCACGAATGGGAGAAGTGGTTATCTGCTGTTGACAGACTCGGAAGGCTCTCGGTGAGGAGGGCTGGAGGAGAAAACTGATGTTGATAGCAATACGAACTGACTTCCCTACCTGTACGTTGTTTTTTGAATGACTGCCTCTTTGTGCCTGACCCACCCCCGGTATTCACGATTTGAACAATCTTTCGCACTCCTGTCCTTCAGGATTGTTGTTTCGCATTCTCCCCAATCATCCTACCGCCCTTTCCCCTATAACCCTTTCTCTCTCTCACCCCTTTCACTACCCCAAGCCTCCAGTCCCTCAACATCACTTAGCAGTAGAGGCAGCATAAATGTCGAAGTCGAACTCGGTCTCAAACTCCTCCCTGCCCTTCGCCCCCTCCCAAGCCCAAACACCCACACTACAACTCCCACACCTAAACACCGCCCACCCATCTTCTCCCACCGTCACCACCTCCCCCCTCCACCCCAACACATCCGTCCACCGTTGGCCAGCACACTCCAAGCCCACAAACATCCTCTTCCACCCCTCTGCCGCATTACTCATGACCACCGCGCACTTATCCTTTCTATCCCACGTCCCGTGCCGGACCCAGCCGATGCAGGTGGGGTAGTCGAAATAGTCCGTCTGCGGTCCATACGCATAGAGCTTCCTGGCCAGAAGGAGCTTAGGGAGGATGGTTACGGGTCCGCTGGTTGGTGTGGTGGGAGACGGATTGTCAGGGGTAGGAGTGCAAAGGCCGTACAGGTCGCCGTAGAAGACGCAGGGGTAGCCGGCTTCGCGGAGGAGAATGAGGGCGTAGCCGAGGGGGAGGAACCAGGGGGTTATGGGGACGGCGAGAGCTTGGAGGGGTTGGGTGTCGTGGTTCTGGACTAGGGTCTGTCACAGAGGGGGTTGTTAGCAATTTGGGTTTTGTCACTTGGGAAGGATGAGGGAAGGGAGGCTCAGGAGGGTGGGACAGAAGAGGAGAGTGGAAGTAGAAGTAAATAGCGAGGTCGTGGGGATAAGAGATGAAAGACGAGGGGATGAAAGAATATAGGGGCAAGAAAGGGGAAGGGAGCAGAGACGTAGGGGGAAGAAGAGAAAAGGAGAACATACCACAGCGCAGACCGGAGCCTTTTGCACCAGCGTGTCGTCAAACACCCTCCTCAGATCAGCAGAGACACTCGTACTAATCTCGCCAAAGTTGTAAACCAGCGGCGCATCAAACAGCGAGAACTTGTGATCCATCCGGTCGAGATAATCAGTCTGTCAAATGTCAGTACTTCAGCTCCGTCGTTGTAGACAATTCAAAAACAACATACCATGCTCTTCAAAGAATCCTTCCAAAACTCGCCCACCAAGAACCACCCCTCGCCAAACTCCCCATCCAACATCTTCACAAATTTCCTCAGGAAACTCTCACTGAAATGCTTGACCGCATCAAACCTGATGCCCTTGATTGGCACCTCCTTTGCCAACCAACGCCCCCAGTTCAGCACATCCTCCTCCACCTCCGGATGACTATAATCCAAATCGCACCCCATCAGATAGTCATAATTGCCCTTTTCACCATCAACATCCTCAGGACTTCTAGCCCACCCTTGGCTTTGCTCCCCAATGATTTGATAGATAGTCCCCGCCTTGCCCGGATCGTTGGCGTTGAAGTCGACGCCGGAGAAGTGGTACCAGTGGTATTTCATCTTGCTGTGTTGGTCTCCCCGACCAGGAAAATCGAAACCCACCCAGGCGTCGATTTCGTACTCCCCACTTACTCTCACCCTCCGATCGTTGGCATTCACTTCAACAGCCTTGCACCGCTCGCGGTGGTCGGCGCCGAACCGATGGTTGAGGACCGCATCCCAGTAGAGTCCTACGCCGTACTCCTTCCCCTTTTGGGCCAGCTCCAGCAGTTGAGCCTTGGTCCCCCACTTGGTGGCCACAGAACCCTTCTGGTCGAACTCGCCTAGGTCATAGAGGTCGTAGATGTCGTAGCCGTTGGACTGGGGTGAGGTGGCTTTGCAAGAGGGAGGGATCCAGAGGGAGGAGATTCCGTGCTGGGAGAGTTGGGGGATCTGAGAAGACAGGCGGAGGAAGTGGGCGTGGTCAGGAGGGATGTACCATTCGAAGGCCTGGAGGAGGGTGGCATTTTGGGGGGTGGGCTCCTGTTGTGGTTCCGGAGCCGGAGCCGGTGCTGGGGATGGAGTTTGGAAGTTGTCGCCCATTTCGAGGTTTTTTTGTTGAAGATGTGGAAGTTGACAGCGGAGAGGATGAAACTTTAGTCTTCAGGTGCTATGAGGCCGGAATATCTAGGTATTATTGTTGTCTAGGTAGGATGGAAGGATAATATATATGATAATGTGGAAGACGACAAGGCAGAGAGGCCACTGGCATCAAAGGAGTTGGAGTGATGATAATAAACAAATCTGAGCATGAGGCTTAGACGACTCGGTCTGAAGCCATGTCAGCAAGAGCCATCTCGACTCTTGCCCGACATCAGGCCTCGACTTCCAGAACAGTCAAAAACGTGCCATGCAAAGCATCGACGATGGTTCGGTACGCATCATGATTGGTTCAACAAGCGAAGAACTGCGCCGGACGACTACCGACGGCTGAAGATGACGAGCGGGCATGCCGATAAGGACCGGTCTGGAGATAGGGGAGGGGTTGATTGGCGACAATATCTAGGGCGGAGGCTATGCCCTTATTCAATTCCACTTATACATCGCTTTTTGGGGTTGTTTTGCACAAAGTTTGAGAAAACCTCAGAACAGAATTGTTGATGATGGAGGAAAGAACGAGTGTCGTCGTCGAAACTCCCGTCCACTGCAATGCCAAATGGGAGATGCGGGGGCACCTCATCCGGCAGGCAGCACTAACAGCGGGCCTTGGCGCGTCTTCAGCGGCCCCAGTTCCGCTCGTCACCTCCTCCAGACAAAACATGTCCACCTCTCGGCCATCGACTTCCCGGATCCCTCTCGTCGATCCTCCACAATGCGATGGAGTCAAGAAACGGCCTAGACCACGCTTGAAGTCGCGAGGTCTCGTGGGTGAACGACCTGGCGGCTGTCAATCTGTCAGGTAACGTCAATTCGGAAACACAGACTGCAGCAGAGCGTTGCACAGCGATCCTTGGACTACACAACATCCTGAACCTCGAGCTGACCAGGGAGCTCTCTCTTTCCAGATTCTTTGACCGTGTGTATCCTCGAACGTTGACAAAATCCCCATTATATCCAAAGTACAAATCATTGTGCGCTAGGAAGAGGGCAGTTACGAACAGAAGTGGCGCGCTTCACCTCTGACGACTAACGCTGTCTTCCCCACGGTGGTCTGATGACTGTACCTTCCAAACACAGACCTTAAGTACTGGTAGCTAGAGGTAGGTATCAGACTTGGTCTTGGTTCCCCAGTATAGAAACTGTTTGCCCACGGCAGGAGCCTGGAGCAGGAGCCGGTCCATACCGTTCACTTGTGGGTTTGACGGTCTCTCCCATCGGTGGGAACGATGGTGCCATACGTTCCTATCATGCTATCAAGGATAGCTTTTTCAAGGCGCGGCAGCATTTCTCGGACGGCCACTGAGGACTGCCACGCTTGTATGTGAAGATCTTTCAGCCCCAAAGAGATTATGTTCAGCTTCCGAGCGGGCATGGAGGATCCAAGAGCATCCTGTTCTCAACATCGAGCGCCAACATCGCGGGAAAGCTCCAAGATCTGACCGGTTTTGTAAAGCAGATAGGTAGGACTTCTTGTCCCGCTCGTTACAAAGACAACGAACTTTTAATAGTAGAGGTAGTGTACTTAGTGAGTCCCTCCTTCATGAGCATCCTCTCGGGCTTTCCCGCTTTTCCATGTGCTCTTCCTTTTCCGCTTCCTCTTTCACAACCGAAGTCCCGACCTGGGCACAGTTTCCCCCAACATTAAAGGTACCTTTGATCGCTTCAATCGATCTCTGTCCGCAGAGCCGGAGATCCAAGCAGATCTATCACCAGTCTTGCCACCGCCCAAGTCCACTGTTCAGTTCCCGGCTTCCTTCTTCCTTCCCCTTCCATTTTTGCAGCCCCCGCCTCGGTCCCCTTCTCCGTCAAGTCTCGACGGACCCTCTTCCCTTTTTACCACTCTCTTTTCTTTCCCTTTCCACCACCCCTCCCCGAGGTTTCCTTCCCGTCATCATCATCATCATCAGTCATCCTCCTCAGTCTCCATGTCTGTCCCGGGTAACAAGAAGCCCCGCAAGCTTGCTCCTGCAACTCCTCGCCAGTCCAGTGATTCGCGCGACTCTTATGCCGGTCCACGAAGATCGGCTTTACTGTCAAAGGTCAAGTCTGGTCTGGGTTCATGCGGTGCCCCACCGGCGAGGGAAGATGGGGTGCAATCAGGATGGAGGCATACCCATTTCTTCTGCTGAGGCTCGTGCTCGTTGTCTGCTGGTCCGTTTATCTCTCGCCATCGTTTGGGATTCCGAATTTTGAGGGGGACTTTTCTCGTGAGGGGCATGACTTGACTGGATGTTTCGGATTGTACTAGTCTAGGATCCCTCCCGCCTCACACTTGAGTTTTGTTGGGAATTTGCTGAAGACTGCTGGAGGTAGCAACAAGGGATGAGAGAGAGTGTGTTTGTATGGAGATCGGGATCGGGGCTTGCGTTCGTTCGTGGAAGGGTAAGTAAAAAAGATGCCAGACGATTGTTGTTGTGGGGATGACCTGGATTGAAAGGGATTTGTGGTATGGAGGAATATCAGCTTGAACTAACTTGAGTTTATATAGGACAGAGGAAATTGCAGCTGGCAGTAATGTCGACTGGTAGCCAGCCGAACCTGCCTGGGATGGAAACAGTGAACAGGTAGGAGCAACCGAGTGATGGCATGTGAATGGGATTAAAGGTTGAGTGGCTCCAGTCCACGGAGAACCGTCTCGAGTGACTACAAGTAATCCCACAACCTGCGGCTGAGTCAAACGGGGTTAATCAATAAGGTAGTGTCCGAATATTTCAACGATCTCCAAACACCCTCCTTTTGAACCCGGTTCTGTACAAGTTGCGATCGTGGACCGCGTATCTATAACTCGACGGCAGTGGACTGGAAAGCAATAACTCAGTTTGTAACATCTGTAGATATCTAGGTACAGATTGACGCCAACATTGCAATCCCTATAATCAGCTTGATAAATCTATGGTCTTGTAACGCCAGAACACGCTTTGCTGCTAAAACACACTTGACACACCTGCATCAGACCTCCTTTTTAAAGCTCCTCATGCTTGATCGGCTCCTCCTTGCTCTCCTTCTCCCCCTTCTGAGCCTTGGATTCCTCCTTGGCCTTCTCGTCCGCCATAACCTTCCTCAACATCTCCTCAATCTCCTCATCACTAACCGTTTCCTTGGCCGGCTTTTCGCCCGCCTTGGTGGCCTTCCCATTCTTCTTGCCATTCGCCTTGCTTCCAGACGCCTTGGCCTTTCCATTCGCCTTTCCGCCCTTGCCCTTCGTCTGCGTCTTCTCAAAGTTCTTAACCCCCTTCATGGCCAACGCCATACCCGCCTTATCCAACTTCTCCCTTCTCTCCAGCAGGTCCTTGACCGTCAACACGGGGTCGTCAGTCGGTCCCAACTTCTCCTGTTCGGCGACCTTCAACTCCAACCAAGTGGAGATGGAAGTATACAGATCCTCGGATTCCTTGAGGTCTTCGAGGGTGTAAAGAGGGGGAACGGGACCGAGGTCCTTCTCCAAAGACTTCATGGGGTCTTCAGTGGTGGCGGTGGTGGAGGCATCGTCCTCTAGGCCGTCGAAATCGCCGGTAGCCGAAGAAGCTGGTGCTGTGGTAGAGGAGGAGGAAGAAGCGATAGACGACGAAGCAGAGGCGCTAGCAGAGGCAGAAGCATGGAAGGCATCGTACGCAGCGATCTTCTCCCTGATGTCCTTGACGAAGGTCTTGGTGTTGTCGAGAGCATCCTGCAGTCCCTTGAGGATTTCAGGCCTCTTCTCCGCTTCCTCCGCCCTCTTGAGGACAGGGTCGACGATGTTTTGGAGTTCCTTGAGCTTGGCCTTGAGTTCCTCGCGAGTGGCATCGGCACCGTCGCCGTAGAGCCAGTCGCTGACCTCGTCCTTCTTTTGCTGGAGAGTCTCACGCTCGGCAGCGGTGGAGTGCGCAATGAAAGACTCGCGGTCCAGAATGTCGCTGATCTTGTAAGTGTAAGCTTCGAGCTGGTTGAACGCTTCCTCGCGAAGTTGGCGGGTGCGGTCGGAGGCGGCGAAAGCCTTGAGGCGGTCCTTGAGGGATTGAATGAAGGCCTTGGGGAGGAGGGAGGTGGGGCCAGTGGGGGTGAGGGTGAAGTCAACGTTGATTTGAACGAGTTGCTTCTTCTTGGGCTCGCTGGGCTTGGTCTCGGCAGAGGCGGATGCAGCGGCCGAAGAAGAGGTGCTGGTGGTGGAAGAGGTGCTAGTAGAAGATTCGGTGGACGCAGAAGCAGAATCCTCCTCGCCCTCAGTCTTGTCCTTCTTGCCGAAACCAAAGAGGTTCTTGACACCGTCGACAAAACCCTCCTTCTCGGGCTCATCAGCCTCGCACTCAACGGCGGCCTTGGTAACATCAACTTCGCCGTTCTCGCTAAGAAGACGAACGCCAACCTTGAACTTGATGTCGGCCTTTTCACACTTGTGCTTCTCCACCAACGCCTCCACGGAGGCAGTCAAGTTCTTGGTGGTGAAAACCGTGGTATCAACTTCCACACCATCCACCAACTGGTAGAAGTTGACGGACAAGTCTTGGACATTGTTGAAGGTGACCTCCTTGGCGGGTGCTCCCAAGTGCGAGGTGGCGGTCCACAGACGCTGGTGCTTGGGCTTTCCCTCGTCATTCTTCCACCTCATTCCGGCGGGATAAGAAGCAATATCGGCGATCTTGATCTCCTTCACCCTGAAGCTGGGCGAAAGCTCAGCAGCGCGGAAACCAGCACCAAAAACGGCGGCTTCGTCCGAGTTGACGTTGGTGCGGATCTTGTCGGCTCCTCCCAGGACCTTCTCAAGCTCCTTCTGGACGAACGGAGTGCGCGAGGCGCCGCCGTGGAGAATAACGGAGTCGAGATCCTTGATTTGCAGACCGGCCATGCTAAGGGCATTGTTAATCGCGACGCTGACGCGCTGGGCGTGGGTGGCAGCCATCTCTTCAAACTCGGCGCGGGTAATCTTGTACTTGAAGTCGACATCGTCGTACAAGCCCTCAAAGGAGGCCTGGGTGTTCTGGTTAGCGGAGAGAACGTGTCTCAGGCGCTCGGCCTCCTTGGTAAGCTTGGCGATGGTGCGGCCGTGGGACTTGACGGCCTCGAGGGTGACGCCGGCCTTTTGCGCCTTGGGCGACTCAACGAATTGGCGGATCATGTCGTCGACGATAAGATAGTTGAGGGCGTCACCGCCGAGAGTACGGTCCCAGCCGCTGCCGAGGACGGAAACCTCCTGAATAGTCTTGTTGAACTTGCCGACGTCCTTGACGGTACGCGACTGCATCTGGAGGACGGTAGCCTTGGTAGAGCCGGCGCCCATGTCGAAGATCAGGTGATGCTCGGCCTTCTCGCCCTTGTTAACGTTGGGGAACTGGCGGCTGGTGGCATAGTTGAGGCCGACGGCGAGACCGTCAGAGATAAGAGAGAGGACCTTGAGACCGGCCAATTCGGCAGACAGCTCGACGGCGCGCTTCTCCTCGATGGTGTAGAAGGGCGGGACGGTGATGACGACGGAGCGCACAGAGCTATCAGCGAGAGCCTCGGCGTTTTGGCGAATGTTCTGAAGCTGCATGGCCAACAACTCCTCCACAAGCCAAGCCTCCTCTTCTTCAGGGAAAGCGGCGCTCTTGAAGGCGGCGGTTCCCTTTGTCTTGTGGGCCTCCAGTCTTAGGGAAGGGTGTCTCTCGGCGTATTCTCTAACTTGGGGGCTGCCAGCGGGGAGACCGAGGATGGCCTTGAGGTTCGGGTAAACGTCGCCGGGGAATCGGGGGGCGATGGCCATGGCGTCGGAGCCATACTCGCGCTCGGGGTAGGCACCCTTCTTGGGGCCATTGGAAGAGGGCTTGAAGGCGACGGCGGAGATTTCTTTGCGACGGGAGTCTTTGGTCAGGACGATTTCGAGAGGGATGCCGGGCTTGACAAGGGCGGCCTTGATGTATTCGGTGCCCAGGTCAACACCCAGCACGGCCGAGACTGCGAAAACGTGGGCGGAAAAGAGGAAGATGGCGGAGAGGAATATCCTCAAGGGTGATAGTGTTGACACCCGCGCCATAGTGGGCGTTGTGTGTGCTGTATATGCGGTGGGGGTTCTCGATCGTTATGTGGTGTCGAGTGGGTGTGTGTAGGTGTAAATAAGAAGATAAACAAAAGACTCTTCAAGGAGTGACTGGACCTAAAAGAGGCATTCCGTCAGACAGAACAAAGTGGCCTCAAGTGGTGAATGTGTCGTGTTGTTCCTCTTGGAATTCGGAGGGGAGCTGCCGTTATGTCGTAGCGGTAGCGGGCAGCTGCTGGCGGCAGGCATTGTCTCGGCACTAATTGATACCTGTTCTTATCGAAAGGACAGTTGTGAAGTATCCACTCTTGGAGCTATCTGACCAATGATATTTCGTCTTTTGGTGTTACTGTTAGCCTATCATTAGCTAAAGTGGTCTGGGCGCCCAGCAACTGCGAAACTTCGACATTTGCACTGAAACCATTCCCCATGAGAAAGTCAATTCGATACAAGCATTACAGTATCTTCGTTCAATTGTACCGTCGTTGTTGATCTGGCAGTC
Organism: Neurospora sp. CHS-2018a; assembly: GCA_009802275.1. Taxonomy (NCBI): domain Eukaryota; kingdom Fungi; phylum Ascomycota; class Sordariomycetes; order Sordariales; family Sordariaceae; genus Neurospora; species Neurospora sp. CHS-2018a. The sequence continues at coordinate 93,671 of RAKG01000082.1, forward strand.
TTTAATCTCTGCTTTGATTAAGGTAGGTAGCAGATACGTGCATGCGGAGACTTCCGCAAGTCTGATGTCATGCAATCAAAAAGAGTCCACAGCTGAAAGGATCCGCTCCGATGCCAAGCCTTATCTCAGCGCTCAGACCTCTCATTGGGCGTTCGCGCACGGACCAGATTATACTATAAAAATTTAATTTATCGATAAAATGCCGTGACTACTATTTTGGGTAATATTTTTGATATGCGCCCTAAGAGGTTTGAGTTCCCGATGCGGCCTCCTTAAGAATCGACAAAATAATACCCAGATTTCCTAACACCAATATTACCAACATCGCTATAACTCTATTAAATCCTGTCGCACTACCAATCCGTTGACTGTATTGTTGTCGCGTAAATCAGCGCTTCAATTCGGTATTCATTATGGATGACGATTCGCCCGGTAACGCGGGAAATCCCACTTCCAGCGATTTCTCGACTCCTCCTCCAGGCGATTCTGAATATGAGTAATAAGGATAATAACATTTAGATACTCCTACTCTATCTCTTCCTTTCCCGAATTTCCAAACTCCCTAAAGGTACTTAGATTCCCTAACCCCAGCTCTAGGTATTCGTGGGACAGGTACTGGTAGACAAAGGGGTAGGCTTCGCTCGGCCATCCCTCGTCCGACGACAGTAATTCGCGGAGTTAGAGGTAGACCTCGCTCAACTACCCCTCGTCCCCGTAGAGGATTTACAAGAGGTAGTAGATAGCTAGCTACCCTTCGTCCAAGTGATTAGGCGGTTAATGCGGATGCGGTTAATACGGGTAATCTAGCTTTTGCTACTAATGATGATTATAACATTATCGCAGCTACGTTGGCCGAGTGGAATTGCCTCAAATTAGTATACACGAGCGCGGGAGCAGCAGTTGGACTAAGGAGTTATAGTTTAAAGTCGTTTATTCTTAAATGGTTAAAGAACCCTCGCCGAGCACCGTCCTTTGCTAGGACTATGATGGACCCCGATGTCCAAGAAGCTATACGTTAATCTGCCGGTCTCTCTATAAAGTGCAATATCCCCGATGGGCCTAATTACTATATAGTTACTCTACGTAAAGAGTTGTAAGCTTTTTTTAAGCAACCGGTTTTAAACGAATTCGAACTAGCAAAAATCAAGCGAGGTGAAGAGTAGGGCCGGATAATTATTTCGGAGTTGTATAGTACTTCTTAGGTAGAGGACACTCTTAAAGAAGCATGGCTAGCAGTCTAAGCTTATACCCCTACCCTTATATCTTTATTATTATAAATTATGCAGAACCAGCGGTTTTCCAACGAAGCACTCGAGCAGATTACGACCAGTGAGATACATAGTGGCCGTATTGTTATGATTATATCTATGATAATAGCTAGTTATATTGAGAATATTAATACGTTTATTCGTCGTATTCTTGGCTTATACCTTCTTTTTGGCGGTACCCCTAGACGAGCTATTCAAATATTATCCGGTATTGGCGTTGTTTCTTCTTACACTACATTCAACCGTCTACTTAACGAGATGGCCGCGAAGGCCAAGGAAGACCTTAAGCGGGTAGCTCTAAATAACAACGGCGTTATTATATATAATAACTTCAATTTCAAGAATACTATTCGCGAAATAGCCGGTGGCAAATAAAACGAAATAGTCAACCTTACGACGGCTTGCTTAGTAGCTTGCCCAGAGCTATACGGTCCTCTTCGATAGTCATTTATCCGACGTACATAGCTATTTATACTCGAAATAGTCATTAAGCACTTCCTTCCTAAGCGCCAAAGTATCTTCGAAGGCTCAAAATAGTTATTAGAGTATACTTTCAAATATCTTTTTTTCTGGAAAGATGAAGACCTATCTTTGAAAGACTTGCCTCCTATGCTAACTTTTAAGCGAGTTAAATATAAAGATTCGCTATATCTTTAGGTTGGTGCTATCTACGAAGACGAAGGTATATTCGACGGTATTTATAAGATCTATAAAGAATTATTTAATAATCGATTCAATATTAATCGTCAAATCCTTATTAATTGCTTATTTTTTATTTACGGGGATTAAAAGACAATGTCTTTTATCCGCCGCATTCAATACAAAGAGCTAGAGTCTAGTATTAAGTAGGAGTAGCGCAAATGGATAGTCTTAGTTCCAGCATTTTTCCACATCGAAACCAATTTTATTAAAATAATTTTCAAAAATTTTTAGGACGATAGAAAAAACCCTAGTCAGTCAAATGCGACATTATCTTCCGATATTTTCTTTTTCTAACGGCAACAGAAGATCAGCAAGAACAAGGCCAAGTATCATCTGGCTATACCCGTTTTAATGCACAGCTATTAAGCCCGTATCATTACTTTTATTATTGATAAATTTGTTGAAAAGGGCGAGTTGTTAAAAGACGAGCTCAATGTCGACGGTATTTAAAAAGCAATAAAAAAATTGTTTAATAAAGAGAAGGTAGGAGCGACCGACCTCCCGGAAATAATGAGCGATATTTAGGATACCGTATTTACGAGAAAAGGATAGACCGGTAAATACAACGATAATAATAATAATAATAACGATAACGACAGTGATAATGATAATAACGATAACGAACTAATTGATATCGAATTTCGGAGCTAATATCGGTTGATATAAGTCGTCGAACTTCTCTTACTTACCTATAAAGCGGTTCGAGTAGGGGATTATAGCCTCCTTAAGGATATTATCCCCTTACTTCCCATTCTTTTCTAGGGTAGTGGATCAATAAACTATAGGCCAGAGATGTTGTACTTTGTATAGTTTTTATACCCAAGCGTTTGCGATGAGGATTTGATAGAGGTTATTATGAAAAGCGGCCTAGTTCGTTGCGTTACGGCTGGCAATTGGTATAAGGCTATTAATATTATACTTGAGTATTAGAATACTATATTTATAATTGATATTAAAAATAACAAGAACTCTACGTATAATATTGAGGCTATACTATTATAGCTAATTCTTAATTCGAATATATTCGCCGCTATTCGACGGAGTACTAAATGCTAATGGGGACGTACTGCTAAAGGAATTTATATAGCTGGTGACCCCTTTACCGATATTATTTCATATGCATTGAAGCTATATAGTAATAGAATAATAAAGAGGAAGACGACGGTTGAAGAGATGAATCCTAAGGCATTTAATATACTAGACTTATTTGCCCTAGGCTAGAACTACCTATTTGAGAAGCTCGATAAGTAGAATAAGGTTATTCCCATCCTAATTAATATTGTTGACTAGAGGCATTTACCTAGAGCAGTTCTTTTTGCCAGCTAAGATAGTATATTAAATTATAGCGAGGAGGGCGGGCGTAGCTTCGATAACGATAATAATTTATGGGATTACGGATTTAAGGATAACGATAATGATATTTAATAGATAGATGGATGGATAGATAATATTTATAATGATAGATGTAAAAAGTAGTAAAAAAAAGAGTTCAGGACTTATAAAGTACGCCCTACCCTAAGTCTCTAGAGCGCGAAGTATCCTAAGCTTATTCCGAAGGATAGCCCGTTTTAACTATACCTTAATCTCTCACTTTACTATACTATAAGATTTCGTAGGTAAGTTCCCCCTAAACGGTTACCCTAGATGGATAAGATTGGAGAGTTAGAGTTAGTAAAGATTAAAAATTAGAGTTAGTATAAAAACGGTAGTCATAAATAGGAATCGAATAGAGGGTCTCTACGTTATTTATACTAGTAATAGCTACGTACGTTTGTGTAAACTGCTATACTACGAACGTCTTTATGGTACCCTTCGCGGGGCTGGTAATAGTAGAGGGAGAAGACGAATCTTATAAAGACGATTAGAGCGTTATTTAGTATTATTTGGGATAATAATAGAAATCTCAAGAAATTTCAAGAAAAGGGTCAAATCTGGTGATGTTTTAGTTAGTATTGATGAAAGTCGGCTGCCAAGACGGGAAATGTGGGGCCGTCTTAGCATATGGGTCTGTTTTGGCAATTAACTTTTTGTATAATAGTCGACAATATAATAAATGAAAATCGAATTATTATTACATTATTACAACAATTATATCTAATCTATCTACTTTTTCTTATACGCTGGTGAACTACTAATTGGCGTTCTTATACTACTGGTTTTCTTTCTTCCCTAAATAGGTGTTGGTGAAGTAGCGCCAGCGGTAGCAATAGCTGTTGGTGAGAATGGTGCTGCTGCTATCTACGTTTCGTATTATTAAAACAAGTCTTCAAAAGAGGCCATTCGGCTAGCTTGTCTTCCAGGAGTAAGCTCGTTCATCAACTGCTAGGCCCCTGCATCAAACGTTGAGTATGGCGTTGGAGTACCAGAAGCCTACATTTGCGCTTGTATAGGAGTAGTGGTAGTTGGTTGAGTTGGCCGAGCAGCTGGCGCCCTTTTCCGTGGAGGTTTGGGAGTAGCCGTGGGTACGGGAGCTCTTGGTATGGGTACAGGAATAGGAGTAACTTGTGAAACGTACGACGGAACATTTCTTGTTGGTGTTGAAGGTTGAGCTGCTTCTTGCTCTTCTTCCTGCTCTTCTTCTTGCTGTTCTTCTTGCTCTGCTTCTTGCTCTGCTTCTTCTTCCTCTCTTGTATTGATAACGTCAGCTTCATCAGCTTGAGCAGCGGCGGCGGCAGTAGCAGCAGTAGCAGTAGCAGTAGCAGCTCGCTCTGTTGTTTGCCTTTGCCAGTCTTCAAGTTTTATAGGCGGAAGCACGGTTGTATTGCCTTTCGAAGGACTAAAAGAAGAAAGGATAGATGGGTTGGCGGGGGCGGAAGCTGGGCTATTTTGCTAAGCATCAGCAACAGCAGTAGTTGGCTTTGTTTTCGAAGCTTCCTAGTCCTTGTGGATTTTAATAATAGATTCTTTGTAGAAACTAACCAATCCTTTAATATATTGATAATATTGCTGCCATTGAGTCCTAAGCTCTGGGAATTTGTCGTCTAACCCAGCTACATTATCGAATAGTAGCTTTGATGGTTTCCTTCTACCATCTGCTATTAGCCGTGCTATCGCATTTTGAAGCTTGCGAGGCATAAATATCTCTGGCGCGATTTCGAAAGCTCGAAGTTTAGTAGGAACTAATGCTTGTGCATGCTTTTTATACTATTTAGATAGGCGAATGGCAGCTATGTTAGTAAGATTGCCAGTAGATGGCTTGTCGAATTGCTTTTCCCTTGATTCCGATTTGGATGGTATTAAGGGGATTCTCCCAAGTTGTGGATTGTATGCATTGTAGTATTTTCCGAGGGGAATAAGTCGCTTATATTCCAAGTCCGGGTTGTGATGTGGCTCTTATAAATAATTAAGTATTGTTCGACGAAAGTAGCGTGCATTGAGCCAATCTTTGATGATTGGGTCTATTGCTTTCTTTTTGTTATCCTCTGGTTTTGATAATTTGATTTTGTATCGAAATTCGTGAAGAGAGTGAAATTCCATGCCGTTGTCTTGAGGTTCAGCCTCAAGTGGGTCCGCTTCGCCTACGTAATTAGCCGTATCGTTATCGTTATTATCATCACCACCACCACCTCCTCGTTCATCCTCATCATCATGGCTCGCCACAAGATTCATCAACCGACTGGGCACACGAGGTACATACGGCTAAGCACGAGTACGAGCCTGGGCCGTCCGTTTAGGCTGCTTTTCGTTGGAGCCTAAATGATCGAATAGATAAAAAGGAGCGAAAAGATATGCCCATCCCTGGCCGTCTTTTTTCCGTATCGTTCTTTTAAAACGTTGCTAGAAATCCGAAAGGCTTGGTTCCTTGGGCAATCCAAACTAGACTACCCTGTCGACATTAGGTATGTTTAATCCTATGCCGAGGGCGACGGTAGTATAGATGATCCTGTAGTTTGTATCGTTTACGAAGTCCTAGAAAATAATGTCCTTATTAATAGGATGAATTAGGCTATCGTATAAACGTACAACCTTACGACCTATCTCTTTACTGAACCCGTATTATTTATGTAAGTAATTGATGATAGTATAGCGGGCGGTTGGTAGGGTATTCTTATTATTGATATAAATTATTGTCTTCGGAATTTGTCGTCGATTTTTAGGGGTAGCACCTTCGACTAAGAACAGTAGACGACGAAAATTACTAATGTAGTTGCGTAGTAATGGTTGTACGATAATGGCGATTTCTAGACGATCTACGGAGGTGCGAATAATTTCTAAATTATTCTTATTGAATCCGGCCTTCTTAATGATGAAATTTTGATGTGCGCCGGCCAACGTAGTAGTGCACCCAAACCAGGGAATATTCCGAGGCAATAGAGGTCGAAGGGTATGGAGGTACTGAAAGTCCTTCCTGAAATCCTTGCCCTATTCTATTACGATATGTAACTCGTTAATAGTAAAAAGGCCAATCTTTTGGTGGAAGTCGGGGGAGCGAAGGACGGCCTTAAATCGAGGATTGAGCGCTTGTTCCGGGCTCAACAGGATATGCGTGTATTTTCCCTGCTCAATCTCCTGCTATATGTCTTTGTTCTATTGTATGGTCAGTATATGTTTTGTATAGGATAAAAGGGATTGACCTTTTTCGGCGTGTTAGTATCGATCTAAATGGGCTTCGAGCTTTGAACCTTCTTTTCAATATCGTCTTTCTAGGCCTCGCCGAGCTTCGTTAAAGGTATAATCTATATTGTAATCTTGTCGAGGAGCGCCGAAAATGCATATAATACGATACTTTTGCCGTACCCGGTCGCCGCGACCAGTATTGTATCCTTCTGTTCGCATACGAGTTTAATAATTGTCTTGACCTATCCTTCTCTTGGCTCTTTACTATCGCCGATGATGTTGCGCATTACGCGCAGTACGCGCTGGGGATCGATAGGGCCGTCGTCGTCGTCCATGGTGGTGTTGAGTTGTTAGGGTAAAAGCATAACATTGCACGCGTCGCATTCGAAAAAGAAATGTACCCGGGGTATGAGACGGCCTTATAGATTATATATGGAAATTTTTAAAAAGTTGGGATGAAAAAAAGTGCTAATGTTGACTATTATGCTTACGACCTATTTTCCGCTAATTATCGTTTTTACCCCCTCGAGCTTGGAAGTAATACTTCTAGATACGTTGATAGAAAATGAATTACACCATGATGATCGCATTGAAATTCTCTACCTCTATGTATGTTTATATTCGTTGATTTATCTTGTAGTGATGTTGCTATTTGGAAGTGAAGCTAGTTTTGGGTATGGATATTTGGGAATTATACGGCGAATCGGATTTTTTTGCATCGACGGTTTAGACCTCTTTTTTAGGCGTTCTTAGTCAATACCGTCAAATACACCGAAAGAAACCAAAGCACGGACTACAATTGGAAACATTGGAAAGATTCAATTGAATGCGCGAAGCGTACGGGCCGTAGGCCCAGTTCTTGGCGGCCGCAGGCCGCCCTTGCGACCGTAGGTCGCCTCTTGCCCAAAAAAGTAAGATGGTCTGATCACTGAGATAAGCCAAGCCCGTGTCCGCTGAAGTCCGGGCCCGCTGAACTACCGGCAACAGACCCACTCTCACGGAGCCGGATTCCGGAGTAGGACGGAACTGCCCCTGGACTATGCAGTTCGTCCTGGTGAGTAACCGTCACACATCAGTGCTTCCTGCTATGGGACTCCTGACCCACTAGGCCGATGGGTAACACTCCCGAAAGGAAGTATGTGGCTCCTTCTTCTGTGCTACTACATGTGTGTTTCGAGGCGAAACAGTTGGGGGTCACTCCTCTCTTACACCGGCAATATGAACTGTGCAACCTCGTGGGAAGTTGTAACAGACACTTGGATAGCAAATGCACATCTTCTTCTTTTTTAGAAAAGGTGTTCTGGACGTGACATCTTGTTAGTCACAACGAAAGTTTGCACATGCGTGGTAGCTGTCCTGTGCTGAGCTGAACTTCTACTCACACTGGCTCACCAATCTGGCTTACACATCACAACACGGTTTATCATGATACCCAGCTCATAAAGGTCCTTCTTCTAGCTTGTTTTCGTGCTAGTAGCAGAAATGGACAGAGTGCACCCGAGCAGGGATCTTGCTGTTGGGTATATATACGGAGGGTTCTGTGGTAGAATTCGTGGTCCGTTAGTGCAACTCGGGAGATCGTGGAATATATGCCATGGCGCCGGGGAGTTGACAGGTTCGATTCCTGTGCGGGCTACTTTTTTTTTGTTCCCGTCTCGTGTTGGCTCTTCATTGACTTACTGGCGCTCCTCCCTTCTCTTCTCTGAAGGTCATTTGCTTCTGCCTTTTGGTACCTACATTTCAACCTACCATGACGTGTTCATCCTTTCCCTGGGTTTTCTTCTGTTCCATTTTTTACTTGCAATCCCTGTCGCAAATCTTAACCTCTGCGCCGGAGCTTGATTTCGAGCGTATCGTGAGCAGCATTCCGACGTTCATCCCACCTTCATTCTACTCACCATCACTCACCGCTTAATGGACTCTTGATGTTATTTGACCTCCATTACAAATGAGAAACTGTTTTGGTGGAAATTGGTGAGAACCCTGACGGTCCTCTTACCATCGATCCGATGTATCAGGTTCCAGACTCTGATGAAATTCTTCTCTCCGAAAGTCCAAATTGCACTGCTTGAGGAAGACCGAGAAGGTATGGCCAATCAAAGAAAACGTATCCTCTATCACTCATAATTCGTCGGATATTTTCCATTCTGTGACCGCTTCTGTTACCACTTGGCCCACTTGGACCACGATCGTGTGCAAGTGTAGCAGGTATAAAAGGGTAGATACAAGTGGGGGGCTGTGACACTCGAGAATTCAACCTCTTACATCTTCCTCAAGGTCAAAGTGAGGTACGGAGAGAATCTCTCGCTCATCGCTCAAAGGGTTACTCTCACGAACTTTGCCTCTTTCCAACCTTTCCCAGATCACGAACTTCGACCTCAACAAACACCCAGATCCGGCACACAGCGAAGATGGAGCTCAGCGTCCTCATCTCGGCGCTTCTCCTCCTCGCGGCTCACTCCCTCGCCGCCGTGGTTTCGCCCGGCTCACCTCATCATGATCTCCGCCGTGACTCAAAGCCAGCAGCATCATTCTCACTCCCGGCTCACTACAACGCCGCTTTCCACTCTGCCCACCACGACCAGCCCTCCAACCACGGCCTTGCAGCCTACTACCAATCCCTCTCCCGGTTGCCCAACATCAACCCCGATTCGCTCCCCACGGCCCTGCGCAAGCTTGTCTCCAGCAGCAACCCTATCGATGATGATGATACCTCCGACGACAAACCCAAGGGCGGAGCCAGCAGCAGTCTCCCTACCACCCCCTTCTGGGAGGAGCGCGAGTATCTCACCCCACTCACCGTCGGCACTCCTCCGCAGACCGTTCTCGTCAACCTCGACACCGGTTCCGTCTCTTTCTGGCTGTTGAGCTCGGAGACCTTCATTGCCAACAAGACGCTGCGGGTGTTGTACGATATTGGCAAGTCGTCAACGGCGGAGAAGGTTGTTAATGCTTCTTGGGCTGCTCATTATGGTATGTTCGTGTGTTTCTGTTTCCTCTCAACTCACCCGCCCCTTTCTTTCCTTCCGTCCTTCCCTTTTTGCTCTTCCCCGTTCTCGTCAGAGTAACAAACAGATGAGTGAAGACTAACACCGCAACCAAACCCAGCCGACGGAAGCTACGCCGCCGGCAACGTATACCACGACACCCTCCACCTCAACAACATCAAAATCCCCAAGGCCGTCGTGCAATCCGCCCTCGAAGTTAGTCTCGACCTAGCCGCAGACCTCGCCACCTCCGGCATCATGGGTCTGGCCTACAACATGTCCAGCGAAGTGCACCCCCTCGGCACCGAGACGACCATTCTCGAACAACTCTACGAGCGACTAGAGCAGCCACTGATGACCATCGACTTGCGCACCCGCGCCAACGGGACTTACACCTTCGGATCGATCCCGGCTGCAGGGACAGAGAAGGGAGAGAATGGAGAAAAAGGAAGAGCGCCCTACAAGGGAGAAATCAACTACTACCCCCTCAGCCCTGGCAGCGAGTACTGGCAGACCACTTATACTTTTTTTGCGGTTGCCAATAGTACTTACCAATCGCCATGGTACAACGGGCTCGAGGACGCTGACCCCCCTGCTCAGGCTACTCCCACGTCCTCGACGGCTCCCACTACCTCTACCGATTCCCCGGATCCGGATGTCACACCCACGCAGCTGCTCCGCGAAGCCATAATCGACACAGGTACCTCCATCCTCCTCCTCCCCGACTTAATCGTCGACAAATACTACGCCCACGTTCCCGGCGCCGTTTTTCGCACTGAGTACAACGTTTGGACTTTTCCATGCGACTTGAACCCGGTTCCTGTTCATACCCGGTCTGGTCCGCCTCCCGCCGGTGCTCCTGGGTCCGAGGCCGACAAGAAGGGAAACAAGGAGGTGAAGCCCGAGCTCCCAGATCTAAAAATCGCCTTTGGAGAGAGGGGTGGTTGGCACGCTACCATTCCCGGAGCGTTGTTCAACTTTTCTGTGATCGAGGTTGAGGAGGATGATGGCTCTTCTTCCCGCACCACCACCACTGCTGCTGCTGCTGTGCGTCCTGCTTCTTTGGAGGAGGAGTTTTTTGTTGGTACCTCTAGGGACGACAAGGCAGAAAAGAAAAACGACGAGCCGGGAACTGGAATGATCACCACGACGTGCATGGGTGGGATTCAGAATAACATGGGCCTGGACGTCTCCATTTTTGGAGATACCTTCCTCAAGGCTGTCTTTGTTGTGCTGGATATGAGGGGACGGGTGGGGTTTGCTGATAAGGATTTGTAGTTCCTCAGTAGCTCAGCCCGTAGATCTCGGGCACTGCATGATAAGAGACGGCCGTTGGTTGCTCTTAACTTCGACATGATGAGGTTGGAAGGACTAGATTTAGGAGGGAGGGAGGGAGTAATGGTCGTATGACAGAGGCATGGGTGGGCGTCTGGAGTTGGTACTGGTTCTTTGTGCTATTGACCCCTTTCACATCTTCGTTAGGTAGCTAGGAGCTTCTCTTCAGGCGTCCAGGCGTTGTTGTAAGGCCGGTTAGTATAAATTGACTGCTTCCCGTTCCAGTTGTTGATCTGTAGGTAGCCATCATCGTGGCATGCCTATGAAGTTCCGTCAGTGACTGTTCTCTTCCGTGAACATGCGTCTATAAGCACATGACAGTGGAAGCGGAGCAATATTGTCACTGTCATCCCTCACTGAATCCCTTGCACATAACACACACCAAAAAGGGAACGGGAACATTTCCCTTCAAGTTACAAATCTCTGTTCAGACATGGTACAATATATCCAACATACTGTTGCAACTGAACTACCGTGAAATCCTAGACAAATGTCGTGTTCCTGTAGTAGTTACAGGACATGTGAACCCTCCAAGAGCCGTCGCAGTCATCCTTTGTGCTGCTCTCCCTTCTCCAATCCCTTACGTCCCATGCAAATGCCATTTCTCCAGGCAATTTGGCCAACCCTGAACCCTGCATCCAACCGTCCTGCCCCAGGACACAAACCGGCGAGAAACGATCGTTGGTGGCCTCGTGTAGAGGCAAAGTGCAAGCGAGTGGATGATTATTAATGTTATGACGTCCTGGTATTTGGTGTCGAAAGCCAAAACTCCGTAAACCGGGCCGTGGTGATGGTTTGATCCTCCTCTTGTCGCTTTCTCGAAAAGCAGTCCTGGAGTTGAGTATCCTCGAGACCTGATATATAGCGAAGCGCAGTCGTAGTGGTCGAGAAAAGAGTGGACGTCTCCATTGCAGCAAAGAAAGTATGCGATTGGCATTGGCCCGGTCGGCGGCGAAGAAAGTATTAAAACTATAGTAGTGCTGATATAGCGTGTCGTGGTATTCGTGTTTCGCCGTCTATCATGGATTCGGTTCCAGGATTCGCCAACCGCTTCATGGGCTGTCGTGTGACCCTCCCGGTTGTTGTTATTCGCAGGCAAATCTCAGTAGATGTCGTCATTTTGTTGTAATGCAATTCCGATCCCTCCTCCACCCTCAGTGCTGTCGACAAGGTTGAGGAGACATTGGGGGTATCTCTCGAAATTCAGAATTCAGAATAATGTAGAGGTACTCAGTGGTCTCGCTCGCGATCACCGTCTGGATTAGGGGCCACAAGGACAAAGTCAGCATAACTGGAGCTCTCGGATATGGTTTGGATGGATTTGATGGATGCTGCGTCATCTCCGGAGGAAGCAAATGTAGCGACGTGGAAGAATGGCTCATCAGGCGGTCGGGGTGCTCTTGGTGTTTTAGGGCTAGCGGGCTCGATCGGGGATTCCAATTCACCTTCACTTCCTATCGGAGTGGGCGGCATCGCCCCGGAAACTGGCGCCTGCTGGCTCTGTCTGGCGGTCCCTGGCCTGCTCTTGTTTTGCTGGGTCTGAGTCTGGATCTGTGATGGCTGTGCCGGGTTGCCGACAGCAGCTGCTGGGTACTGGCTCTTGAGTCTCTCCTCCATCTCACGGAGACGCGCCTCGAGGGCTTCGAGTTCGGACGTCTTCTTGTCGACTTCTTGCTTGCTGTTGCCACCGAAAGAGGTAGACGGGTTAGCGAATGGGTGCTAGCAGGGGTTGGAGAAGTATGCGAACCGGGTATCGAGGTCGATGTCAATCGTGGCGCTGGCGTTGGCGTTGGCGGAGACTGACCGCTTGTCGGCCTGGTCGGCGAGGTCGGTGATGTCCTTGTCGATGCGGAAGATGTCCATCAGCTCCTGGGAGAAGTTGCGCGCGATGGTGCTGTCATTTTTTGAGATGTTAGTCCACTATTTTTTGTGTTTCTTTCGGTGTTTGTCGTCGCGTTATTGTGATGCCGGGCTGGGTTTATGCAAGGTACCGAACGGGTCGTTGTGGTGGGTGGAACAATGACGGCTTTAAGGCAATAAGAAAGGGGATAAGGAATTTGGGAACGCACGATTGCGGGCGACGGCCATTGGGCTTCCAGTCGCGGTCAAGCTCTTCGTCGGTCATGTTGTTGTGCGTAGTGGTTGTGGTAGCAGTAGTGGTGGAAGACATGATTGCTGGTAGATGTGAATATGGGATAGCAGAAGAGAGAAAGAAAGAAGCAAGAACGCGAAAAAGGATGGACGGCGAGGAGGAGTTGTCAAAGGATAAAATAAAGGGAAATGGAAATGGTCAAGCAGAGGTACCTTAATCAATATGCGAACGGATGCCCGTGGATGTGCCCTGTCCGTGTTAATGTCACCGTCTGGAGTGCCCTTAATTAGAGTGGGACTTGGCGGTACAATGCCCGGAGTACCTAACATTTTGTTTCCAACAAGGCGAGCAAGGGTCCCAGCTGGCTGGCAAAAAGCGGCCAGCTGCATTCCTTCACAAGGCACAAGGCAGGACAATGGCGCCTGTCATTTTTGTCACTGACTGTGTCGCTCTTCGCGCATCTCCTGACACTAACAACTCGGTCAGGAGTTCTGTTCCTCTGAGTGGTTGAAGGGACGATGCACGACACCAGGCCCCCTTTGACTCCTTGGACTCCTATCCTGGCCAATCATGGCCCTATGAGATTATCAGTTTGCCTGGTGGGTACTGGTCACCCGCTCAGGGCCACTACTGACTTCATCTCTCCTCCGCTATATTGAGGAGATAGAGGTACGTACAGATTAAGGGGGCAACATCCGGGGAGTCAACGACAACGTTGAACCTTACAACCACGGAGAACACCTCAGTTCTTCACGATGAACTGTTGACACTTCAACTTGACACACAAAACCAGAAACAAAAAACCATGTGGGCAGGGGCACAAAATGAAACATCCAGCCAGATCATGCAGGCTAGCATCCTGACTCCAGAGCATCATCCATCGTGAGGAGCGGGGACACATTTGAAGGACAACTTCCCCGGCTTCATATGGAAGCTCAACTACAACCTTTATAAAATTTTGGATATCGCCTGTACCTAGTACCTTAGTGTCATGCACCGTGTGGTGCAGCGAGGCACAGATATGTAAACTGCAACTTCGATTCAGATGGCCTCCCTCCGTGTTTTTATCCCCGGACACCACTTCCACACCCACCGACACCGTGATAGACTCAAAGACCTCGACAAGTTACATACCGCAGTCGACTTTACACCATGGTACCTTATATACCTCAGGCCAATGATGATTTGGTTGTTAGCTCGAGAGCTCTGGTGAACTTGCCTAGGTGTTTGCATATCTAACTCACGTAATTCGTTCCATGAGTAAAGCCTGATCTCACTCTGGATATGTCAAGTGAAACACTGTTGTAGTATCTACTGTGTAGGCATTTCAATGTGTCGTTGACGCTTGGGTCGAGTTGGGATAGTCTGGAGTACCATGAGTACTAAGCTAACGAACAAACCACACTAAATTCTAAATTGGTGGTCACATAGACCACCCACTCATGTCGGCCAAATACAGAAAGTGGTGTCCCAGTCGACGATCACGGCTACGAGTGTGGAGATAATCGGATCACAACTCATCAAGGTGGTTACATGGTGAGGTTCATCGCCATTAAACAAACCCCATGTTATGGACACAAGGGTCTTGAACAGATAGCTCCAGAGAGGTTCGGAGCTCTGCTGCTTGGCCGTTTTCAGTCAACGTGAAACCAGACAATGGATGGTGGTACAAGCAGGTACTGATCCAGTCATGGTCTAATGTACATCTTCTTGCGCCGTTCAAGGCTGAAACGTGGGCCGGAGCGCACCCCCAGAATCTCCGGATGCTCCCGGGCTTCCGGGGAAGACCCCACAACCCGGAGATCTCGCCGGGCGGAGACCATGAGCGGGACCAGGCCGATGAGGACCCCCTGGTTTTCCTGACTTCGGAGCCGAGTCACGTGGTGCGACGACCTATCCTGTACAAAGTATGTTCCTAGATTCACCTTTAAACAGAGAATATCTTGTAACAGCTGAAGAGCAGCTCTTTGCCCCAGCAACAATCAAACCCCCAGCAAATGGATTGCGTTGCATTCGTCGAGCACTGACAGTGACACGCAATTCTCCGATCCAACGGGACAACAGCTTCAAGTTTCAACCGCAGCCACCGCAACCACATTTCGGCCATTCGCCTACAGCAAATCGAGATTCACCGACACACCTTTTTTTTCCTTTTCCAGCCAAGAGACCAACACTTTTACACGACAGGCCACGAACCGACCGCCGATAGACGACCGATCACACGTGATAACCAACCAGAGCAATTCGAGATTTGCGACAAACTAAAAAAAAAAAAACCATCGGCATCGATTTCCAAGTCCCGCGCAAACAGACATTATCGAAAAGTCATCTTCGCAACCGAAAGAGGGCTTCATACAACCACATGCGGGGACCTGATTCGCATCTATCCAAATTGAAATCGCTGCCCGGCGTGTTGGATAAAGGCTGCCGGTATGTCAAGATCTGGAGAAGACGCGACTCCCAAAGTGCGACGCGTAAGCGGGGGGTGCTGCATCGTGTTTAGTGGCTTGGTTCCAGGGCTTGATTATAGTGGTTGGCCCTTGGAGGGGTGCATCTCGGCTTGGTGCATTTCTATGGTGCCCTGGTTAAACCTCCAAGCTCAAGAAATGCGACCATGATGCATCATCATCACCACCACAACACAACACAACACAACACAACACAACACCTCCTACCACAACTACCTACCAAATACTTTACTTGACACAGTCACTGACCATCACAGATCGTGGCGCCGATTCACCTTCTTCCGCAACGGCGTGACAGTCCCCTCGATCTCCGGCGAGGTGGAGTCTGGGGCATGACTACCACGAGCCGCGACGCTTACACTCCCCTCGAATCGCTGTTCCTGCTCCGCGGCATCGCCAAACACGGTCTCGACCAGCAGGCCTTCCACCGCATCGCCGACGTCCTTCAGCAGAACCGCCTCATCAAGACTGCTCCCTCCTACGATGCCGCGAGACTGAGGCCCGAGCCTCTCCAGGAGCTCTTCCTCCACCTGCTGTGGGACGAGCTGAAGCAAGAGCACGACACTCCAGGTCCCAAACCCGATGGCGGTCTGTCCCCGAACTCTAAACGGCGACGGTTGCAGCCCCCGCCGCTGCCAACTCTGAGGGAGGCCCATCAATATGTGCCCAAGATCGAAAGCCTTTACCGGAAACTCGAGCAGACCTACGTCAACCAGACTCTCCAGGAGATCGATCAGTACGAGAGACACTATGACCGGGTTCAGACTGAGGTGCGCGTGCTAGAGCAGGCAGTTGCTCGGGACGAGGAGCAGGAGAGGAGGCAAAAGATTCCAGATGGTGTACCGGCTGGTGTACCGGCTCAGGACGGTCCCGTGACACATAAGCCGAGTCCGGCTTTGGGTCCGGTTCCCAGTCCAGTTGCGGTTCAGGGTCCGGGGGCTAGGTTACCTAACGGCGCCGGCCACGGTCCGTCACCAGTTGCTTCGCCGCGGATTGCTTCACCACGACTACCGCCCCCGCAAACTCAGTCTCCCCGTACTCAGTCTCCCCGTACTCCTTCAACTCCCCAGCTACCGATACCCACGCCTCTGCCGCCGCCGCCGCCGCAGCAGCAGCAGCAGCAACAGCAGCAGCAACAGCCACCGATTCCACCGCAGCTACCGCCCCAGGTATCCGCTCATATACCGCCACGGCCCGAAGTCGTTCGTCATGCGAGCGTTCCTTCTCCCACGACTCAGCTGCCACCAGTCAGGGCGAGTCCCGCTCCGTTGCCCCCTACTACGCTGCCTACGACTCTACCGCCGACTACAACGGCAGCATTGCAGCCACAGCTGGTTAGTTCTCCGCGGTTGGGACATCACAACATTCCTCGGGGTCCGATTACGTCCGGTCCAGGTTCTCCAAGGCCTATGACTGCCGGTGGGATACCGCATGTCCTTCAACCACCAGCTTCGTTCTCCCAGGCGCCTCCTCAACCACCTCAGCCACCCAAGCCTTCGACTCCTACCGGAGGACTGCCACGACTGGACGGCGTTGCAGGGCCTTCGAGACAGTCTCCGGTTCTTCAGACTGCTCATCACCCTGCAACTACTCTCCCCCAGCCACAACCACCGATCCCTGGACAGGCACAGGGTGGGCAACTCAAATGGGAGCCTCCATATCAACCACAAGCTGGGCATCGTCCTATCTTGGGCCCTGGACAGCAGCATCCCCATTACAACCCTATATCACAATCTCCCCAGCCGCTGCATTCGCCTAGGCTGCCTTCGCATCCGCCACCTCAGCAGGTACAGCAACATCCAGTGGTATCAAGGCCACCTCAGCCGCCGCCTATGAAGCCGCAGGTCTTGATACCTCCTCAGACTGGTCAACATTTCGCTCCTCCTTTGCAGCCGGCGCCTATTAGGTCTATGTCCGACTCACCTGGTCCGAGTCCTGTTCGGCAGCCGTTGGCTTCTAATGCGGCTACGGGAATACCCAGGGCTAATTACCAGCAGCATCCCTCGCCCTATCCTCCATATCATCTTCCCCAGCATTTACAGCAGGGTGCTGCGGTTTCTTCACCGCCGCAATCGCCGTCTGCGATTCCGCCGAGACTTACTCATGGGTTGGCTGCTCCTCAGCAGCAACAATCGCCTCCGCCGCTGCAGCCACAACAGCAGCAGTCGCCTCAACACCAACCCCAGGCGCTACAGGCTCCTCCGCCGTTCAGCCAGCCGGTTACGACGTCCATGGCCCCGTCGCCGTCTTTGGCACCTATCCAGTCGGAGGTACAGAGGGCTTACCCTTCGCCATACCCACCTCAGTTGCCACAGGCTTCTCATCCACCACAGGCACATCCGCCGCAAGCGCCTCACCCGCCTCAAGTATCGCATCAACACCCACCGCAGACACACCAACCGCAGGCGCACCCACCTCAGGCTCCCCAAGTTCCTCAGGTGCCCCAGGTATCACAGGCTCCACAACCTCATGTTTCTCGGGCACCACAGGTTCATCCGACGCCGCATCTACCGCATCCACCGCAGGCGCCCCTGCCCCAGGTTACCCAAGCTCAATCCCCGCGGATTCCCCCGATCACTCATGCTCCTCAGCCGCCAGTCACCCATGCGCCGCATGTATCACATCCACCGCAGCAACAACAACCACCACAGCCCCCGATCCAACAACACAGGCCACGCTCACATTCTGCCGCGACAACTTATTCCGGGCCCCGGTTCAGCCCCATTACTTCGGTCACTACTACTCTGGTACCTCCCGCGAAATTGGGCCTCGGCAGTGGCACCAAGTGGGTGTCTGCAGCTAGTGCTTCTACCCCTAAGCTACCTGATGTCCGATCTGGTGGTGATGAGATTCGGCCTCCTGCGTTTGAGCCACTTAGTCCCGTACAGCAGCCTGCAGTTTTGCCAACGGCCAGACAAGAGCCGGCCAGACCTTCTCCGGCTCGGCAGTCGACGAGTGAAGCGTCCAGACCTAGAGGAAGCGTGCCTCTTGTTGGTCCCCAACCTACTCCGGCGTCACAGGCTCGTCAGCAAGCAGCTCATAAGGTGTCGAGGCCAGTGGATAAACCAGCGGCTCCTGAACAACCCAACGCAGCGAAGGAAATTGCTAAAGAATATGTCAAAGAGCCTGAGCCAGCCACCAGTGTTAAGAATGAGGTGGACACGCCCCAGGCTACGATCGACACGGGTGATACGACAGCAGACGAAAGTGTCGCTGGTAAGCGTCAAGCAGCTCGTCAAGCGAAGCGTAAACGGGATGAGCTATCACCCACTCCCGCTGCCACTCCCGCCGAACCCACTCTCAACGGCAACGCAACCCCTGCCAACGAAAAATCCGAACAAGAAGCGCTAGCGACGGCGTCAGCCGCACCACCGGACGCAAACAGAGTCCTTTGGAGCCGCGGTTTCCACAAAGTCAGCGCCTCTGCCATGGAACAAATCGTCCGCCACCGCTCCGCCAATATGTTTGCCGCGCCCATCCGCGAGAAAGACGCTCCCGGTTATCATAAGGTGATACTGCAGCCTCAAGACCTCAAATCCATCCGGGCCGCCATCGCCCACGGCAACCGCTCCGCCACCCAAGCCGCCGCCGCCCTACCGGGTGGAGACCCGGGACATATGCTGGTCTGGCTGCCGCAAATGGAAGAGCTCGTTCCCCCCAAGGGTATCATCAACACGGCCCAGCTGGATCGCGAGCTGGCGCACATGTTCAGCAACGCGATCATGTACAATCCCGATCGCTGGCACGGGCCTGGGAGTTCCTTCCTAGCGGAAAGAGAGGAAAGAGGAGCCGATGACAACAATCAGGCAGGTGGTGGGCACGGTCATGGTCCAGGGGATGTGCTGGGATACAAGGTTGACGAGTTCGGCGTGGTCAAAGACGCGAGGGCAATGTTTTCCGAGGCTGACTCGCTGTTGGCGGACTTGAGGGTTGCGGAGGACGGGAGGATCAAGACGATGATGGAGGACGGGACGCTGCAGAAGATGCCGACGGGGAATGGTGGAAGTCAAAATCATCATTCTAGGTCCACGAGTAAGGGTGGTGAGAAGGCCGAAGAAAAGCAGGAGGAAAAGGATAAGCCTAGTGGTGACGGTAATAAGGAGAAAGACAAGGATGGTGATGTATCGATGGTTGGCGATAAGGAGGGGGAGGCGCAAGGGGATGGGAAGGTAGATGAGGAAGCGGATGGAGAAGGGACGGCGACTGAGGCTGAGACTGCTGGTGGAAGTAGTAGTAATCCGAGCAAGAGGAGGAGAGTGACGAGAGGGGAGAAGGGGTAAAGTGTTGGTGCATAAGGGACAATGTTAAGAGTATTTGTCTAGAGCAGGAACTTTGTTGTTGTAGAGATTATCGCACAAGTCTTCGCTACCTTACCTCTTATGTTAGATGCTGGTCTACAGCTTATGGCTAACTGGATCCTCATAGCGAAAGAAAAATAGCAACTTGATATGGAAATCACTAGAAGAATATCTTCGCTCTACAATTCTCCCCTCTTTTTTTTTTCGTCGCGAATGCTCATACTTTTAAGTTCCCTCGAGGAAAAAGCTCGAACGTTTCAGCTAGTTATCTCCATGGTAACACACAAAGACCCAACCACAATCGAGCGTGACTTACCTCTACCATATACCGCATTTTCGCAGTCGATGTAGTTTTGCTCAAACAGGTATAGGGCCGGGACTATCTAGCAGAAGCAAAGCCTAATAAGGGGTTCAACCAATCTGTTACTGAGTTGATGCGGGTCATAGTCGATCATACGCTTGCTAACGTGGTCAGTTGGTTCCTCGGAACAGTTCAGTAACAGACATTGGTGGGATTGTCGGTATAACCTATATCCCCGTATTAGGCTTTGCTAGTCTAGACCTTAGCGCAGTTTGAGTAAAACCACATCGACTGAAAAATAGCGGTATCCAATCGATCTACTCTCCTAAAACGAAACTCTTCGTGACTTCGTAATGAGAGGGATCTACTATACAATGCTGGTTTGATTGTTAGCGCGAGACTTGCAACCTCTTCAGACCAGGGAGAAGAAAAGGGATTCCGGCGCTCCTATTGGCCCAAACCACCCCAAGACCAGGCCAAGAAGAACGATTTATTGTGTCCCGCACACATGCACCAAAACTTGACTCCATTCCCAGCGCGCAATAACGAACCAGAGGCTTTTCAGGCCAGAAGTCCCGCCTATCCAGCCTAAAAGTGGTGAAAGTGCCCTCTGCAAGTACCACGCCAACAATCAAACCAGGGTTGGAGTGTAACTTGTTACACTTCATGGTGGCTTCTAGATAAGTTCAACTTAAAAACCTTGAAACGTTGAAAAAGTTGACCATCATCAATTCACGATTGGTACTGTGCTTCTACAACTCTACGGATCATGACGAGGTAGACAAAAGCACCAGCGTTGACCAGGACAAGAGCAAGTAATAAAGATATAGTGGCGTACTGAGTGTATTTTAATGACCGTTTTTGTCAAGTCCACCTCATAAAAGAACAAAGAAGGTGAAAAGGGCGCTGCTAACACGCCATCCGACCAGACTGCATAAATACAAAGTCCATTTATTAAGAGGACAAAACGAAGAAGAAGAAGAATAAGTGCAAAACTAATTGCCGCCCATCCAAGCCAAAGCCAACCTGTGGTATTCCGTATCCAGCCTGAGGTGTATCCAGGTATCCAGGTATCCAGGTATTCCCAGCCCAAATCCATCCAGTTTTGATGCAACTTGATAGTTAATTCCATGTACAATAATAATCGACATTATCCAACACTGCCAGCCAGCTTTTGTCTGTCTGCTGCTAACAGGCCACGACCCATAGAAGAGAGTGTGAGTGTGAGTGTGGTGGGTATACAAACCTTCTCTTCTCTTCATACCACCTGAACCTCTTCTCTTCATACCACCTCCCTCCCTATACCATCCTCATCCTCTATAGGTCCTCACTCATCAATCACTTCCTCAACCAGTACCCTGAACACTCAACTTCCCAAATCACAACCCACTCCCCCTCCTCCTCCCCTTATTCCTCCCCGGAGTAGTCAGCTTCGCAAATCCGTCCCACTAAGACTTCAAACCTCTCTGATTCTGATTCTCCTTCCCCGCCGCGCCCGCCGCCCTCGCCTCCGTAGCCGCCGTAGGCGCACTAAAGCTCCTAGTCCCTTCTTGCCCCTGGCCACCCGGCGTCATCACGTCGGTGTTGCTCTTCTTAAGCGCACTGGCGTAGCTCAAGTCATTGCTAACCACCCTCGCCTTGCTCGGTGATAGTGGGCGCTTATTCGGGCTCGGTGCGCGCTTGCTGGGTGACAGCGGTCGTCGGGTGGGTGAAGCGTTCCTCTGCTTGTTCGGGGAGGGCGCGCGCTTGCTGGGAGATTCGGGCCTCTTGTGTGGTGACGGCGCTGGGTCCCGGCCGCGCTTATTCGGTGACACATCCCTCTTGTTCTTATCCGGGGACTCTGGCCGCTTAACAGGGGACAGGGGTCGTTTCTCGGGTGATTGAGGTCGGGATTTGATCTCCCGGCTCCGGCCGCGTTCTCGGCGCTCGCGGATCATGGCTAGGGCTTCTTCCCTTGATACAGGGAGTTCACCCCGCGATTTTTCGGACCGCGATTTGTTGATAGTGATTTCGCCGTCGATGTCCATCGCGTTTTCGCTGGTGGCGCTAGCGACGCTTCCTTTTGAAGGAGTTCGGAACATCCTGCCCAGATCGGCGTTGGTAGACGCTTCCTTGAGGGGAACCTTAGTCGTGATGGTGCTTGAGTTCATGGTAGATCCAAACATCGATGCGTGCGCTAGGCTGGAGGGCGAGTAGCCTAGCTTGGACTCGGAGAGGTGGTCGACATGTCGTGAGGCGGGCCCCGGAGTGTGGGTGGGCGGTTGTGGCGAGGGAGTCACTTTGCGGATTAACTGTTGTGACTTCTGGCTATCGTGGCTGATGCGGGAGTTAGTCCTGTCCCCTTCTGCTCCCTCGTTCTCCTTCGGTTGAGGGGGTGGTACGTTTTCTTTTTGTTGTTGACTGCTGGTATAAAGCTTGGGCTCTTCCCAGTTGAGATGGCTTTGTTGGATGCTGGTGGTAGCCGTAGCGGTCGAGGCAGTAATGGTTTGTACCGATCCAGACATTACCGAGCTGATGACCGAGGAGGCTGGTATCGTAGGAATGTTCCCCATCACATCGCTGCTAATTGACTCCGCATACCGCTTGTGCGGCGCCGTCAACAAACTCTGCAACGACGCCCTCTCCGAGTCCAGCACATACTCCGGCACAGGCAGACCGTCACTATCCGACGTCATCCGATGTCTCGACATGATACTATCTTGCATCTCTGACCACGCTTGTGACTCGCCCATTCGTGAGTCTGCCATGCGTGAGGACTGATCGCTTGTCCGTTGGTATCGTTGTCGCTTGTAGAGATTTTCCCGCTCTTTCGCGCCGTTGACGGAAACGGCGGGTACTTGTAGCTTATCCAACTCCTCCTGTGATACGGTCCTGAAGATGCCCTGTTCTGGTAAAAAGACCTTGCTTTTCTGCCCCGACTTCTTCGCACTCTCGCTCCTAAGCTGCTCAGTCTTCGTCCTCTTAGCCGACGGAGGCGAGACCCTGTCCGCGCAAGGCGATGGTGAAGCATCCCTAAGAATCACCAAATCGCCTGCGTCAGTGACCTTGAGCGGACTAATTTCCGATCGCTTCCTTTTCGCGCCGTCCATGCCTCCGATACTCGGCCTCTTGGTAGCCGCCCGGGCGCCCGCGCACATCTTGAGGTTGCATTCGACCTCCATGAAGGCGATTAGCTCCAAAGCACGATCGGCTCGTTGTTTCTCCCATTGCCAGAGCTCTTTGAGTTCTTCGATTTCGGATTCGCTTGTCGCGGAATGTTTGAGGTCGGCGGTGTGGTGGATGTAAGACTTGAGAGCGGCGAAGTCGTCTTCTGGTTCTAGTGGTTCCATGCCGCCCATTTCGACATCTTTCGGCTCCGGTAGTGGTATCTTTCCCTCAGCCACAATTCGTGCCAGCTCCTCGCTCTTAGCTAGCGTCTTGAATGCGTCCCTTTCCATCTCCAAAGTATTGATGTGTTCCAGCGCTTTGTTGAGTTGTTCTTGGAGTCCGGCCATCACATTTCTCGCTTCGATGGCTTCCTGTTCGCGCGCCTGTGTTTGGCCCTTTTGTTGCTCAAGCTCTTCTTCGGCAGCCTTTTGCGCGGCTCGGCTGGTGTACAGTTCCGCTTCGGCGGTTTTCAAAGCGGTGCGAGTGGATTTGAGCTGTTTTTGCAATTCGACGATGTCGGACTGCGCTTTGAAGGTCTCCTTGCGCGCTTTGCGGATCTCTTTCTCCCAGATGGCTTGCGTGTGGGCGAGGGATTCTTTGGCGCGACCGTAGTCCTCCTGGGCGTTGAGAAGCAATTAGTTCCTGCTAAAGAGGTAATGGTGGGTGAGGGGACAGACTTACCATAACAACTTCCAGTCTGTGGGAAACCTTTTTCTCCCTCTCCTTCCCCTCCTCAACCTGCTGCCTCAGCACCTTAACCTCCTCACGCAGTCGTCGCACTTCAGTCTCTGCTTCCTCGCGCCCGAGCACGGCGCGCTGGAGAGCGGCATCTGTTGTTTTGCGCTCCTGGTGTTTGGCATGGAGAGCCATCGAGTTGAATTGGCTGACCTTTTCGGCAACCGAGTTGTCGCGACCGTCTTTGGGTGACAATAAAGAGGGACCTTCGCGCTGTTGATTGTGGGAGATGGGTTGTAGGGGATCGGGAGGGGTGATGGTGAGGAGGTTGACGCTGTGGTCGTCGCCGCCTCCTATGACGGGGGGATTTGTCTGCGAGTCGGGAAGACTCGGCGACGCTTCCATGGTTGGTGGTGTTGTGTGCAATCGATGGGATAAATGCGATGTAATGGATGCGATGGGCGACAAAATTGGTATGTGGTAGTAGTAGCTCGGTGTCGACGACGTTGATGTTGACAATGTTGGTTGGAAAGACGCGTCCGACGGTGCGACTGTCGCGGGGGGTATCTCGGGGTCCAGTCTCTACTGCGTCATCTGACTTTGGACCATCGAAAAGGTCAAATGCGGATCGGGGGTTGATCTTGGTTTCCGCCTTGCAGTAGTGGATGTTTGTGGAAAGAGTTTAGGTTGAGCCGGGCTTGCGTCAGGCGGCCAGTGGTGTCGTGCCTCGTGGAGGTGGCCGCAGTCCCGTGTCTTGCCCTTGTCCGTTTTCCCCAGGTTTATTTTTCGGGTCTTGGGTGGGTTTGTTTTTTTGTCAACAGCACAAGGACACAGTGCTATCGGCACATCGACTGTTTACTCCTCACAAAGACAAAATGACTCGAGATGTATTGCACTCTGATGTAATCAAGCTGTAAACAAAAAAGACTCTCGATGAAGAAGGTTGTGCGAACAAACAACAAATGGTGTCGATGAAGTAATCAATCATTCCATTCGCTCCCGCCCCTCCTTGTGCTTGTTCAGTCAGGTTTTACGACCTTGGGCAAATTAGAACTTTGCGACCGTGTATTTTACCGTCTGTTTACATGTACAGTGTCAATAGCTGCCAATATGCCGTGTTGCCTGGGTGACGCGCTACCTTGACGGATGCAGTCAACACGTGGGAACCCCGCCTGCTTTGTGTCTATTGGCCAGCCTTGCATTTTGCATCCTTTCTGCATCCCATTTTGCCCAATTGGCGACCGAGATGACATATCCATCGGGAACAGGGGACTTTAGCCCGGAGCTTGGAAAGGAAACGGAAGCTTCCTTCCCACCCTTCCATTCTCTCAGCCTCGCATCCCTACTTGTAGGACTTAACCGGTCAAGACATCTGTTCATTTATCACCAGTTCCATTCCATTGCTGTTTTCTTGGTCTTTTACATTGGATGTTCACATATCACTAGCCATAATATCGTCAACATGGCCGACACCGACACCGTCCGCCGGCGCAAGCCCGAACCCAAGACAGCTCCCACCAACGAGCCCGGTCAAGATACAACAGCCTCAGCATCAGAAGATTCCGAGGTCGAAGAAATCATCCGTCCCGGCTTCCCTCCCCACTCCGACTCCCAGAATGGCGGCAAGAAAAAGAAAGCTCCCAAACGCCGAATCGAAGACGAGGACGAATCCAACCCCTGGCTCCTCGACATCCTTCGCGTCATATCCTTCCTCTTCCTGGCCTCTTGCGGTCTAAGCTACCTCATCTCCAATGGCGAGTCCTTCTTCTGGGGCATGTCTCACCCGCCCAACTACCTCCAGCTAGAATGGTGGAAGTCTCAATTGGTATGTCCTTTATTCTTCCCTTCCCGACCCATGGTCCGGTCCAGTACCAGCTAACAAGTCGGTGACGTAGCGCGGCCCCATCTACCTGACCCCGACCGAACTCGCCGCCTTCGATGGCACCGACCCTTCCAAGCCCATCTACCTCGCAATCAACCACACCATCTACGACGTCTCCGCCAATCGCCGCACCTACGGTCCGGGCGGTTCCTACCATGTCTTTTCCGGTGTTGACGCTTCGCGCGCTTACGTCACCGGTTGTTTCGCCGAGGACCGCACCCCCGACATGCGCGGTGTCGAGGAGATGTTCCTTCCCCTCGATGACCCTGCTGTGGACAACAAGTACTGGAGCCCAGAAGAACTAAAGCAGCTGAAGAGGAAAGAAATGGAGGAAGCCATCAAAAAGGTCAACGATGGCCTGAAGCACTGGGTTAACTTCTTTGGGAAGAGCAAGAAGTACAGGTTTGTGGGGTATGTGAAGCGTGACAAGGACTGGTTGAAGAAGGAGCCGGCGCCGAAGTTGTGTGAGGCGGCGGGGAGGAGCAGGACGCCTAGGTCACCGCCAGAGGAGGGAAAGAAGGAGCACTAGGAGATGACTCCTGAGGAGGAGGAGGAGGAGGAGGAGAAGAATGAGAGGGGAGGGGAGGGCACGCTGTTGCTGCTGGGTGGCAGATCCCGTATAGAGCAGTTCGAGACATGGACTGGGACTTGGCACTTTGACTGGTACTGGTACTGGTACTGGTACTGTCTAATGGTGACGGATTCGTCGGACTATTGTTTCTTGCTTGTCTTGGTGAGTTTGAACATCAATAATGTCTCTTTTTGGTAATGGTATGGAAAACAGAACAAAATTGGTTACCTACCTACCCAAGGAACTCTGCGGCAGTGTTGATTATTTCTCTTGACAACAGCAGCTTTATCCAGGTACCAATGGATCACAGTACAGTTTGAACAGTTTGAACATCGAAGCAGCATTAAATACCAGAGATCATGACACTCAATTTGATGCAATATCTAACCAACCAAGCCATATGCTCGCAGCAACCTAGTGCCCGGCTCTAAACCCAAGAAAAAGACAACGTTGCTGACAAAAGAAACAGGAGCCAGCACGCCGACACCGACGAAAATTACCTCTACACTTCCCTAACATCGTACACACCAACTCGGGGTATTAATCGACACATTCAACTTCTCCATCTTGCTCCACTTTCGTGAATTAGAGGGACAAGAAAGCAACAGCACCACCAGCAACAAGCGCGAACATGCTCGAAGCTCCAGCAGCAGAGAGCATGCCCGCACCAGCAGTCACCGGCGCAGCGGTGGAAGAGCCACTGGGGATCGTCGAGTTGGACGGTGTGGTGGTTCCGGTGGTTGGGTCGGTCGTGGTGGAACCGCCGTCGGTAGAACCAGAACCAGAGCCAGAGCCTGAACCTGAACCAGAGTCGGAACCAGTGCCCGAGCCAGAGCCGGAGTCATTGCCGGAACCGGATCCAGAGCCGGAGCCGGAGCCGGAGTCACTGCCGGAACCAGATCCGGATCCGGATCCAGAGCCAGAACCAGAACCAGAACCGCTGCCAGTTGTACCGTTACCGGCGCCAGCACCACCGGCGGGGACGGCAGTGGTAGCCTTGGCCGCGAGGGCCTTGTAGTTCTGTAGTGACTTGGTAGCGTTGGCGGATGGGCTAAATTAAATTCCTCTTGTTAGTCTTTCATTCATATCCACAAAACAAACAAACAAACAAACAAAACATGGTAAGTCCGGCATCAATCAAATCCAGTCCAGGGAAAATACTCACTTCTCATTAACAACCATCACCATCCCATTCTGACAATGCTTTCCCTGCGCACAATACAACCACATCGGGTTCTTGTTCTTCACAATCACCGTATAAACCGGCACCTCGTTAGAGGTACCATTCTTGCCTTCTTTCAGGTTTGCAGCAGCAGCAGCGGCAGGCATGAACCCCGAGTGTATCCCCGTGACATTGCTGTGCATGCCGATAGGTTGGCAAGGGGCGTCAAAGGTCGATTGCGTGACGGTGTGGTTGCCGGCTACGAATTGGAACTGGATGGCTTCACCCGGCTGGGCGGAGATCTTGGAAGGGGAGAAGACGAGCGTGCCGTTGTAGCCGACGGAGACGACGTGGGTTTTTTGGGCGCTGACGGTTGTCGAGAGGGTGGTGGCGAGCCCGGCGAGGAGGAGGTTGGAGAAATGCATTTTTGTTGTTATGTGTCGAGTGTGTTTGAAGATCTGGTAGATGTGCAAGAAGCGAGACCGTCGTCCGTCTAGCGGGTTTGTCGTCGTCGTCGGGATAAGTGAGAGGGGGAGTGTTGAGGGAGTGTGTGGTCGTGGGAAAGCGACTAGCGCTGTATTATTGTCGAAAACCAAATGTAGTGAGCAGGACTAGCCTAGCTGTTTCGAAAGGTAAAGACCGTGACGACGGCGGAGAAAGAGAAGAAAAGAAACGGAAAAAAGAAAACGACCCGGGTTGTGGGTTGTGAGGATGGATGATGAAGAGGATGACGAAAAGAGAAGTCCAGGAAACAGATGGGGAGGGTATCGTGGGGATATAAGTCAACGGGCCCAAAGAGATTCAAGGATCGCTCGGATGTGAATTGGACCTAAAGATCCATGACCTGCCATGGTTAGCAACATGTCAGGTTTCATCGACAAAAGGAGTTGAAGTTCTGGGGTAGGGGATCCGTAGTAGGCTCCGTAGTAGCCAAGACGGAGTGTGGTATTGAAACATCACGGTGTTTGGAGTTTCCGGGGCAGGGACTGTTATGGGCATATGAGCTGGGGGTACACTTACAACCAAAAAACGCCAACTTTTGGCTATAGCAAAAAGAGTATTGCTCTTTGAAAAGCTAGCTTGTCCTCCTCCTCGGAACTTCGTTTCATTACTCTTTCAATCCAAGCACCTCGGTATAGCCCCAGAAGTCGAAACGAAAACGATGGCTGTAGCGAATTTGAGATAGGTTGGATTTCTACCCAACCTTGTAAAGCGTGTACGGTGGTAAAGCTCGTACCGGCATCTGTAGAGAACAGAATGATAGGCGAATTGGGTTTTGTAAAGAATGCGTCTGAATGCCTCCATGATAACGAAGGGAAGTGGAATAATACTGGGGAGGGAATGAAAGGAAAGTGTCACTGTCTGTCTGCTTTGCGAAGATCCTAACTATTGCTGGATTGGGTTCAGTTGAAGTTTGTGATCTTGATATCTCTGCGACACTTTGCCACCTACCCACCCGTATGAACCACTCCATCAAGCCAAAGCCCATTATCCCCATCTCAATGACTCGTCTTCGCGATACCGAAATCTGAAAGCCAAGTAAAGAGAAAGAGAAAAGCCGAATTAAGGTTCGGATCCCTGCTACCAAGCGCCAGGGGCCGTCTGTGACCAGGGGTCAGAGCACAGCCGGGAGACGACCATCACCAATGAGATCTGCGACGCATCTGATACACGGATCCGGTTTCAGTAACCACGACTCGGTTAGCTTTCTAGATCTTCCCTTGCTGAATCTCATCGTTCCGAGCGGCGATGTCGGAAATGTCAAAGTGCCAAGTTGGGTGTTGGGACGAATTCTCATTAGTCGCGATATCGGAGCTATGACGGGGTCTGAGCTTTGGGAGTCTCGGTGATTAGACGGTCTAGATCTTTCTCCCTTCATAACACTGTGAAGGCTGGGAAGCTGATATGGATGGAAAAGACGATGGAAAACATGTGGTTTCCTACACATGTCTAGCATGGCCTATTGAAGTTGTTTCGAGCATTGGAAACTGGGAGCCTGCCTTGCTTACATTAGCCATCTGCCATCGTCGACGGTCGAGTTACCTCTACCAGGTCCTGTTGATCAAACAAACATTGTTTTGGACTCCTCTCTACCACACTTCCCACTGAGACTGGCGAATAACCGTGAAACTCTTCGAGCTTGAGCCGTACAGCTCACCCTAACTACCTTCCAGTCCCTCTCTTGACCTTCCACTCGCCTGGGCCACTGGGTATCGTCAACCGACCTCGTATCGCGAAGAGTCATAGCCAGGCACAACTGGTGTCCCAAAGCCTCCTTGTGACAGACGTAAATAGCTTGATAAGTGAGCAAGTAGAGCTTCGCTAGATGCCGACACGATGATCCAACTGTTGGCCGAGCTGAGGTTGCCAAGTGCCACTGAACAGGAGGCAAGAAATCGAATCCAGAGATCAGAGATATGCTACGCCAGGTCCAGTCCTCGAGGCGCGACTGCGACCTTCCACTCCAGAAGCACTCTTCCCTCCCTCCAACAGATCAAAGATCCAACAACAACTGAGGCGCAATCTTCTCCAAATCCTCCACCTCCAAGAACCCTCCCCCACCCGACGTCGTCCCATTCCCTCCCTCCCTCTCCACCACACTCCTCGCAATCGCCTCCCTAACAAAGATATCCACATACCGCGCCACCGCCTCGTTCGCATCCCTCGTTATCTTTGTCTTGTCGCTCTCAAAGAACCCGTACAATAACCTCGTCAGCAGCTCCGAGGGGACCGTGGGCCGTTCCTCATCTTCGTCCGAGTCCTCTGCTTCGTCGTCTTGTTGCTCTTGCTCCTCAACATCTGAATCTTGCTGTTGTGGTTGTTGGTACCGATCTGAGTCATCGTCAGCGTCTTCCGAGTCGTTTCGGTTGTTGCTGCGCTGCTGCATCTGTCGTCGTCGGAACCGATTCGTGTCCACCACGTCTGGTTGATCTTCTTCGTCTTCGTCTGAGCCGAGCATGGTAACGTCATTGTTGATTCGACTGTGATCGAACATCTCGAGGTCTTCGTCGTCTTGATCGGAGGCGAGCTCGATTGTGTCCGTTGTTTCGCGGCGTCGCTTCGAGGAGGAGGGGTCTGCTGCTGAGGTAGAGCCACGTTTGGCGCCGGTGGGAGCTGTTGAAGGTCATGGTTAGCTTTCGGTTTGGATTTTCGAAGCGAATTTGAACCAAATGCGACTGCGAGAAATGGAAGGCTTACCGCGACGGCTGCTGGAGGCCGCGGAGGTAGATTTGGGAGGCATTGTGACTGATCTGTCGCTGATACCCGATGCCGGGTAGAGGAGAAGGGAAAGGCGCCAAGTTCAGGAATTGGGTACGGCGTAAGACGTTATAAGGGCAGTCGTAGAAGCTGGGCGCGCAAAGCTGTCGCAAGTCAAGAGGTGCGTTCGGAAGATGTATGGTGGTGGAAGTTCAATCGCTTGGAGACGCGACGCGACAAAGATACCCCAAATCGTAGTTACGTAACTGGTCGGTCAGAGCCAGAGACCCCAGAACCAAAATCTACATGTTCAGATGTTCAGATGTTCACATGCATTTCACGTATTCGAAGGCAATGCAAAATCACTTGTTTGATAAACGCAGTTCGGAAAGGAAACCCATGAATTCGCCAAACTATCGTCAAAGGGGATCTATGAGACGCATGCAAAGGAAACGGCGGAAAGATGATGTTGCCAGAGGCAAAGGGGAATACACATGGGGAACAGCTAAGGATCTTGTATTACAGCGGGGAATTGGTATATAGCCCGCGAAACCTCCTCCTCAACCGGACAATGGCTCAACGCTTGAGTCCATCACCACAACCTTTTCGAAACTCTCCGTCTGAGATAGATCCCGAAGAGAAACGGTCTGATCTCCATCCCAAAAAAGGGTCATCTCCTCAACTTCAAAGTTTAATACATTGAGGTTGGGAAATTTAACCGGAACCACCCTTGAAGGCCTTGCCGAAGAGGAGGACCTGGAGCTGATCGTAGATGGAGAGGACACCAGCACCGGCGACACCACGGAGAATGTTGGCACCAGCACCCTTGAAGAGGGACTTGACACCCTCCTTGGCGACGATCTGGGAAGCGGCATCGAAGGAAGACTTGTACTTGACGGCCTCACCGGAGGTCATCATCATGCGACGACGGATGGTGTCGAGAGGGTAAGAGGCGATACCAGCGGCGGTGGTGACGCACCAGCCGAGAGCGAAAGAGGCAAGGAAGTTGTTGGCGAGGTCACCGACGAGGAGGACGGGCTTGATGGAGTCGTAGAGACCGAAGTAGAGACCACGGTAGACGACGATACCAGCGACGGAGGGACCGAAACCACGGTAGAGACCGGCAATACCATCGGAAGCGATGGTCTTGCGGTAGACATCGACCAGACCGTTGAACTGACGCTCACCACCCTTCTTGGCGGACTTGGCATCGTTGGCGAGACGGGTACGGGCGTAGTCGAGGGAGTAGACGAAGAGGAGGGAAGTGGCACCAGCGGCACCACCGGAGGCAAGGTTACCAGCCATCCACTTCCAGTAGCCGTCCTTGTCCTTCTTGAAGCCGAACATCTGCTTGAACTTGTCACGGAAAGCGAAGTTCAAGGCCTGGGTAGGGAAGTAACGGATGACGTTGGCGGTGTTGCCACGCCACAGGGCCATCATACCCTCATCGGCGGTGGTGCGCTTGAAGCAGTCGATAATGCCGTTGTAGCGGCGGTCGAGACGGCCAGCACGGATCATCTCATCCTAGGGGGTTGTTAGTATACCCTATCGTAGATGTGGAAGAGGTACTCGTTCTCGCATCGCTGACGGTGGAGGGGTGGCACGTGACAGCCCAGATAAACTTAGGGAGACTGCTACCGCACGCGCGGATCACAGCGCCCCAAGGATATTCCCTTCTCCAGTCGATAATGAGAGAATGAGGTAATTATTGGATCGTACCTGGTTCTGGACGAGGAGCTTGATACGCTCAATGGGAGCGGCAGCAGTCTTCGAGACGGCGGCAGAGACACCACCCATCAAGAAGTCCGCCACGAAGGGCTGTAGAAGGGGAAGATGTTAGCATGTTGTCATGTCGCGATAAGCAAACAGAGATGTCTGGTCGTGTCCCCGCATTTCCCGGTGGTAGTCGAGATGCAAACGCAATGACCTTAGCTGCGATAGATCAAGCGCAGGCAATCGCAATTCACCATCATTGTCGACCGACTGCTTGAATCGGAGGACCTGATGGTTGTTGTTGATTGCTATCGCGCGATGACCTGCGAAGGCTGGCTGAGGTCGCGGTGGAGGATTCCTTTCGACTGCCCGACCAGGGAAATGACGACAACGACGACGACGACGACGACATCATCGACGTGCTGGGCGATAGAGTGGGAGAATACATACCGGCATGCCCAAAACCTTCTGTTGCTCCGCCATTGTGATATTCCTTTCCTTGCTGTAAAAAGAGAGGAGTGGAGATGGAGAGAAAAGACCAAGCTCTGCTACGAGGGAAGAGGAAGAAGTCGCGAGAATATATTCTGCGGCCGACTGGGGGTCTGGGGCGCCAACAGAAGGGGGGGCCGACGAAAAATTTCGCAGCGGAGACAAGGAAGCAGGCCCCAATTTTTACTTTGTGCGGGTGCCAGCCGCTACTAGCCCACCGAATCTTCCCGGTCCCCTGGCTGGGCTGCCCAAGCACCGTGCACGAGCCATTCACTTGCACCTTTGACCAGATTGGGCAACCTTGCAGCTGCTGCCAGCCCTTGACAGCTCATGCCACTCTTGCCTGGCCCGCGGTGACAGTCAGGTTTCCTGCACTGCCGGTAAAGCCCGAAAGGCTCCAGTCATTCTTGTAACAAGAAACCAAATCATCGTTTATCTCAGCGCTCAGACCTCTCATTGGGCGTTCGCGCACGGACCAGATTACACCACAAAAATTTAATTTATCGATAAAATGCCGTGACTACTATTTTGGGTAATATTTTTGACATGCGCCCCAAGAGGTCTGAATTCCCGATACGGCCTCCCTAAGAATCGACAAAATAATACCTAGATTTCCTAATACCAATATTACCAATATCGCTATAACTCTATTAAATCTTGTCGCACCACCAATCCGTTGATTGTATTGTTGTCGCGTAAATTAGCGCTTTAATTCGGTATTCATTATGGATGACGATTCGCCCGGTAACGCGGGAAATCCCACCTCTAGCGATCTCTCGACTCCTCCTCCAGGCGATTTTGAATATGAGCAACAAGGACAACAACATCTAGATACTCCTACTCTATCTCTTCCTTTCCCGAATTTCCAAATTCCCTAAAGGCACCTAGACTCCCCAACCCCAGCTCCAGGTACTCGTGGGACAGGTACTGGTAGACAAAGGGGTAGGCCTCGCTCGGCTATCCCTCGTCCGACGACAGCAATTCGCGGAGCTAGAGGTAGACCTCGCTCAACTACCCCTCGTCCCCGTAGAGGATCTACGAGAGGTAGTAGATAGCTAGCTACCCCTCGTCCAGGTGATCAGGCGGTTAATACGGATGCGGTTGATGCGGGTAATCCAGCTTTTACTACTAATGATGATCATGACATTATCGCAGCTACGTTGGCCGAGTAGAATCGCCTTAAATCAATATACACGAGCGTAGGAGCAGTAGCTAGACTAAGGAATTATAGTTTAAAGTCGTTTATTCTTAAATGGTTAAAGAACCTTCGCCGAGTACTGTCCTTTGCTAGGACTATGATGGACCCCGATATCCAAGAAGCTATATGTTAATCTACCGGTTTCTCTATAAAGCGCAACATCCCCGATGGGCCTAGTTACTATATAGTTACTCTACGTAAAGAGCTACAAGCTCTTCTTAAGCAACTGGTCTTAAATGAATTCGAACTAGTAAAAGTCAAGCGAAGTGAAGAGTAGGGCCGGATAACTATTTCGGAATTGTATAGTGCCTCTTAAGTAGAGGACACTCTTAAAGAAGCATAGCCAGCAATCTAGGCTTATACCCTTACCTTTATATCTTTATTATTACAGATTATGCAGAACTAGCGGTTTTCCAACGAAGCACTCGAGCAGATTACGACTAGTGAGATATATAGTAGCCGTATTATTATAATTATATCCATAATAATAGCTAGTTATATTAAGAATACTAGTACGTTTATTCGTCGTATTTTTAGTTTATACCTTCTTTCTAGCGGTACCCTTAGACGAGCCATTTAGATATTGTCCGGTATTAGCGTTATTTCTTCCTATACTACACTCAACCGTCTACTCAACGAAATAGCCGCGAAGGCTAAGGAAGACCTTAAGCGGGCAGCTCTAGATAACAACGGCGTTATTATATATAATAACTTCAATTTCAAGAATACCATTCGCGAAATGGCCGGTGGCAAGCAAAACGAAATGGTCAACCTTACGACGGCTTACTTGGTAGCTTACCCAGAGCTACACGGTCCTCTCCGACAGTCATCTATCCGACGTACATAGCCATTTATACTCGAAATAGTCATTAAGCACCTCCTTCCTAAGCGCCAAAGTGTCTTCGAAGGTTTAAAATAGCTATCAGAGTATACTCTCAAGCATTTTTTTTTCCGGAAAGACGAAGACCTGTCCTTGAAAGATTTGCCTCCTATGCCAACTTTTAAGCGAGTTAAATATAAAAATTCGCCATATCTTTAGGTTGGTGCTATCTACGAAGACGAAGGTACATTCGACGGTGTTTATAAGATCTATAAAGAATTATTTAATAATCGATTCAATATTGATCGTCAAGTCCTTATTAATTGCTTATTCTTTGTCTATGGGGATTAAAAGACAATGTTTTTTATCCGCCGCATTTAATATAAAGAGCTGGAGTCTAGTATTAAGTAGGAATAACGCAAATGGATAGTTTTAATTCCAATATTTTTCTATATTGAAACCAATCTTATTAAAATGATTTTTAGGAATTTCTAGGACGATAGAAAAAACCCTAGTTAATTAAATGCGATATTATCTTCCAATATTTTCTTTTTCCAATAGTAATAGAAGATTAGTAAGAATAAGGCTAAGTATTATTTGGCTATGCCCGTTTTGATGTACGGCTATTAAGCCCGTATCATTGCTTTTATTATTGATAAGCTTGTTGAAAAGGGCGAGTTGTTAAAAGACGAGCTTAATGTCGACGGTATTCAAAAAGTAATGAAAAAATTGTTTGATAAAGAGAAGGTAGGAGCGACCGACCTCCCGGAAATGATGAGTGATATTTGGGATACTGTATTTACGAGAAAAGGATGGACCGGCAAATATAACGATAATAACAATAACAACAACGACAACGACAGCGATAGCGATAATGACGATGACGAGCCAGTTGATATCGAGTTTCGGAGCTAATATCGGTTAATACAAGTCGTTGAGCTTCTCTTGCTTACCTATGAAGCGGTTCGAGTAGGGGATTATGGCCTTCTCAAGGATATTATCCCTTTACTTCCTATTCTTTTCTAGGGTAGTGGATTAATAAACTATGGGCTAGAGATGTTGTACTTTGTATGGCTTTTATACCTAAGCGTTTGCGATGAGGATTTAATAGAGGCTATTATAAAAGGCGGCCTAGTTCGTTGCGTTACGGTTGGTAATTGGTATAAGGCTATTAATATTATGCTTGAGTATTGGAATGCTATATTTGCAATTGATATTAAAAATAATAAGAACTCTACGCATGATATTGAGGCTATACTATTACGGCTAGCTTTTAATTCGAATATGCTCGCCGCCATTCGACGGAGTACTGAACGCTAATGGGGACGTACCGCCAAAGGAACTTATACAATTAGTGACCCCTTCACTGATGTTATTTTATATGTATTGAAACTATATAGTAATAGAATGATAAAGAGGAAGACGACGGTTGAAGAGATGAATCCTAAAGTATTTAATGCACTAGACCTATTTGCCCTAGGCCAGAGCTACTTACTTAAGAAGCTCGATAAGTAGAATAAAGTTGTTCCCATCCCAGTTGATATTATTGACTAAAGGCATTTACCTAGAGTAATTCTTTTTACTAGCCAAGATGGTATGTTAGATTATAGCGAGGAAGGCGGGCGTGGCTTCGATAATAATAATAATTTATAGGATTACGGATTTGAAGATAATAATAATAATATTTAATAGATAGATGGATAGATGGATAATATTTGTAATGATAGATGTAAAAAGCAGTAAAAAAAAGAGTTCAGGACTTATAAAGTACGCCCCACCCTGAGTCTCTAGAGCGCGAAGTATCCTAAGCCTACTCCGAAGGATAGCCCGTCTTAATTATACCTTAATTTCTCACTTTACTATACTACAGGATTTCGTAGGCAAGTTCCCCCTAAATGGTTACCCTAAATAGATAAGATTGGAGAGCTAGAGTTAATAAAGACTAAAAACTAGAGTTAATGTAAAAACGGCAATTACAAATAGGAATCGAACAGAGGGTCTCTACGCTATCTATACCAATAACGGCTACGCACGTCTACGCAAACCGCTATACTACGAACGTTTTTATAGTACCCCTCGTGGGGCTAGTGATAGTAGAGGGAGAAGATGAGTCTTATAAAGACGATTGGAGCGTTATTTGGTATTATTTGGGATAATAATAGAAATCTCAAGAAATCTCAAGAAAAGGGTCAAATCTAGTAATATTTTAGTTGGTATTAATGAGAGTCGGCTGCCAAGACGGGAAATGTGGGGCCGTCTTGGTATGTGGGTCTGTTTTGGCAATTAACTTTTTATATAATAGTCGACGACATAACAAATAAAAATCGAATTATTATTACATTATTACAATAATTATATCTAATTTATCTACTTCTTCTTGTGCGCTGGTGAACTACTAATTGGCGTTCTTGTACTACTAGTTCTCTTTCTTCCCTGAGTAGGTGTTGGTGAAGTAGCGCCAGCGGTAGCAATAGCTGTTGGTGAGAATGGTGCTATTGCTATCTACGTTTCGTATTGTTGAAGCAAGTCCTCAAAAGAGGCCATTCGGCTAGCTTGTCTTCTAGGAGTAAGCTCGTTCATCAATTGCTAGGCCCTTGCATTAAACGTTGAGTATGGCGCTGGAGCACCAGAAGCCTGCACTTGCGCTTATACAGGAGTAGTGGTAGTTGGTTGAGTTGGCCAAGCAGCTAGCGCCCTTTTCCGTGGAGGTTTGGGAGTAGCCGTGGGTACGGGAGCTCCTGGTATGGGTATAGGAATAAGAGTAACTTGTAAAACGTACGACGGAATATTTCTTGTTGGTGTTGAAGGTTGAGCTGCTTCTTGCTTTTCTTCTTGCTCTTCTTCTTACTATTCTTCTTACTCTACTTCTTACTCTACTTCTTCCTCTTCTCTTGCATTGACAACGTTAGCTTTATTAGTTTGAGTAGCGGCGGCGGTAGCAGCAGCAGTAGCAGCAGCAGCAGCAGCTCGCTCTGTTACTTGCCTTTGCTAGTCTTCAAGTCTTATAGGCGGAAGCACGGTTGTATTGCTTCTCGAAGGACTAAAAGAAGAAAGGATAGATGGGCTGGCGGGGGCGGAAGCTGGGCTATTTTGCTGAGTATCAGCAACAGTAGTAGTTGGCTTTGTTTTCGAAGCTTCCCAGTCCTCGTGGATTTTGATAATAGATTCTTTGCAGAAACTAACCAATCCTTCAACATGTTGATGATACTGCTGCCATTGAGTCCTAAGCTCTAGGAATTTGTCGTCTAACCCAGCTACATCATCGAACAATAGCTTTGATAGTTTCCTTCTACCATCTGCTATTAGCCGTGCTATTGCATTCTGAAGTTTGCGAGGCATAAATATCTTTGGCGCGATCTCGAAAGTTCGAAGTTTAGTAGGAACCAATGCCTATGTATGTTTTTTATACTATTTAGATAGGCGAATGGCAGCCATATTAGTAAGATTGCCAATAGATAGCTTGTCGAATTGCTTTTCCCTTAATTCCGATCTGGATGGTATTAAGGGGATTTTCCCAAGTCGTAGATTATATGTATTACAGCATTTTCCGAAGGGAATAGGTCGCTTATATTCCAAGTCCGGGTCGTAATGTGGCTCTTGTAGATAATTAAGCATTGCTCGACGAAAGTAGCGTGCATTGAGCTAATTTTTAATGATTGGGTCTATTGCCTTCTTTTTGTTATCCTCTGGTTTTGATAACTTGATTTTGTATCGAAATTCGTGAAGAGAGTGAAATTCCATGCCGTTATCTTGAGGTTCAGCCTCAAGTGGGTCCGCTTCGCCTACGTAACTAGCCGTATCGTTATTGTCATTATTATTACCACCACCACCTCCTCGTTCATCCTTATTATTATGGCTCGCTATAAGATTTATTAACCGATTAGGCATACGAGGTGTATACGGTTAAGTATGAGTACGAGCCTGGGCCGTCTGTTTAGGTTACTTTTTGTCGGAGCCTAAATAATCGAATAGATAAAAAGGAGTAAAAAGATATGCCTATCCCTAGCCGTCTTTTTTCCGTATTGCTCTTTTAAAACGCTGCCAGAAATCCGAAAGGTTTGGTTCCTTGGGCAATCCAAATTGGACTACCCTATTGATATTAGGTATGTTTAATCCTATGCCGAGGGCGACGGTAGTACAAATGATCTTACAGTCTATATTGTTTACGAAGTCCTAGAAGATAATGTCCTTATTAATAGGACGAACTAGGCTATCGTATAAACGTACAACCTTACGACCTATCTCTTTACTAAACCCGTATTATCTATGCAAGTAATTAATGATAGTGTAGCGGGCGGTTGGTAGGGTATTCTTATTGTCGATATAAATTATCGTCTTCGGAATTTATCGTCGATTTTTAGGGGTAGCACCTTCGACTAAGAACAGTAGACGATGAAAATTACTAATGCAATTGTATAGTGATGGTTGTACGATAATGGCGATTTCTGGACGATCTACGGAGGTGCGAATAATTTTTAAATTATTCTCGTTAAATCCGGCCTTCTTGATGATGAAATCTTGATGTGCGCCGGCCAACGTAGCAGTGCACCCAAACCAGGGAATATTCCGAGGCAATAGAGGTTGAAGGGTATGGAGGTACTGAAAGTCTTTCTTAAAATCCTTGCCCTATTCTATTACGATATATAATTCGTTAATAGTAAAAAGGCTAATCTTTTAGTAGAAGTCGGGGGAGCGAAGGACGGCCTTAAATCGAGGATTAAGCGCCTATTCCGGGCTCAACAGGATATGCGTATATTTTCCCTGCTCGATCTCCTGCTATATATCCTTATTCTATTGTATGGTTAGTATATGTTTTATATAGGATAAAAGGGATTGACCTTTTTCGGCGTGTTAATATCGATCTAAATGGGCTTCGAGCCTTGAACCTTCTTTTTAATATCGTCTCTCTGGGCTTCGCTGAGCTTCGTTAAAGGTATAATCTGTATCGTAATCTTGTCGAGGAGCGCCGAAAATGCATATAATACGATGTTTTTGCCGTACCCGGTCGCCGCGACCAGTATTGTATCCTTCTGTTCGTATACGAGTCTAATAATTGTTTTGACTTGTCCTTCTCTTGGCTCTTTACTATCGCCGATGATGTTGCGCATTACGCGTAGTACGCGCTGGGGATCGATAGGGCCGTCGTCGTCGTCTATAGTGGTATTGAATTGTTAGGGTAAAAGTATAACATTGCACGCGTTGTATTCGAAAAAGAAATGTACTCGGGGTATAAGACGGCCTTATAGATCATACATAGAAATTTTCAAAAAGTTGGGATGAAAAAAAGTGCTAATGTTGACTATTATGCTTACGACCTATTTTCCGCTAATTATCGTTTTTACCCCTTCGAGCTTGGAAGTAATACTTCTAGATACGTTGATAGAAAATGAATTATACTATGATGATCGTATTGAAATTCTCTACCTCTATGCATGTTTACATTCGTTGATTTATCTTGTGGTGATGTTGCTATTTGGAAGTGAAGCCAGTTTTGGGCATGGATATTTGGGAATTATACGGCGAATCGGACTTTTCTGCATCGACGGCTCAGACCTCTTTTTTGGGCGTTCTTAGTCAATACTGTTAAATATACCGAAAGAAACCAAAGCACGGACCACAACTGGAAATATTGGAAAGATTCAATTGAATGCGCGAAGCGCACGGGCCGCAGGCCTAGTTCTTGGCGGCCGTAGGCCGCCCTTGCGACCGCAGGTCGCCTCTTGCCCAAAAAAGTAAGATGGTCTGATCACTGAGATAAATCATCGTCACCCAATTGGACGCATCAGAGCCCAATCTGTTCGTTGGCTATAATTACACGTATCAATTATCCCTCAGTAACTTCGTGTTGTTTGAGGTGCCACGAAGTCCAGCAGCGAGACGCCAGCCGCCATCGTGAAACTGGTTATTTACATATAGTTGGCAGCCGACCGCCTCTTCGTTCTCACCGTTCATTGCTTTTGAACTTTCAATTCCCTCGGCTACGTCGTCTCAAACAGGAGGATGGATGGAGCTGTCGACATCGGTAAGACGTTAGACGGTATCGGAGGACTCGCTGTCATCCACTGTCTTGGGATTCCCACGTTTCGAAAGGAGCCTTCCGACTTCAAACCCCCCTCCTCGCTCCCCAGTCTCGTCCCCCTCCAACAAACACCCTTCACGCTTTGCGTTGGCCAAGACCCCGAGTCAGATTCCTTGGCACGAAAAATGCGGGTCATCGAGACAGCTGGAGCCGCCGTCGTCTGCTAAGTACGAACCCAGAACTCCCGTCCCCACGGGCAGAGATTCGGCTGTCATGCAAACGGGACGGAGAACATGCACTCGGTGATCTCAACTTCCGAAAGTGTCACCTCCAGGACATCCGAGTCTGAATATTCCAGAACTTCCCCATGGCCATGAGGGATGGCAAGGGAATCCTACATCTCTCACGAGTTCAAATTCCCTTTTCGCTGTTGTCCCAGGTTCAGTGGAATTGCAACGTCATGCTGCAGCCCCCCGGACTTGACTTTTTCAGCACCAAATTGTGCACCCCCCCTCCTCCGCTGTTCACATCCAGAACCTCTGAGCCGCCCGAAATGGCATCGCTAGCAGCAGCCACTAGAGCCATCGCTAGCAGGCTCTAGGCGGGCATGTGTGGCAAACGACGACGGCAACGCGGCGGCAATTTTCGGGGCAACAGCTTCGGTCAATGAGAGCCCGTCAATGGCAAAGCTCCAACAGCTCTCTCTGGGCCCAGGCGACACGGTCTTGACGGTGAGTCCGGTATGTAGTTGAATATCACTGAATACGAAAAGTGAAGAGGAAGACAGTGGCGGCAACATGGCCTATCTGTGCCATTGGCTCTAATGTCCAATGAAGTCCACAATCCATTATAAGGTGCCGGGCCGGAGGGGGTCCGTTCATGCCAAGCCGACAAGGTTCGGGACGCTGGACCGGACTTGGAGATAACCTCAACCGTAGCGAACTTTCACATGCTGTCACTAGTTTACCAACCAACCAGCAAACATCTATCGCAGGTTGAGGTGGTTACAAGTACGTAGACTATATTTGAGGCTCCCTTTGCCGCTATAGAACATGAAAGGATAATGATGGTCAACAAGTATGCTTGCGCGTAACTCCGTCTGCCGTCTGTCACCATGTTTAATGGCCATGGCGTCAACCTTGGCTGTAACGAGCGAACCCATTGGCTCGGGTGATGCCCTTTAAAAGTCAAAGTGCTCAGCTTGTCATAGAATCTGCATAAGAAGTCATGATATTCATCGGTCTCATCTGACACAATCTGGCACGTGAGTCGACCGACGAGCTGGAAGAGCAGATGTAAGTCTACAAAAGTACCACGCGGTTATGGACGTAAAATCAAAGATCGATACACTTCCAAACCCATTGTATCAAGCAACAAACAAAGGCACCACGACGGAACAACAGAGGAAGCTGGATGACGAGTTTACAAGGACTCTTTTCGATGTTAGAACTGGCATCTCTCATAGACCCCTATGCTTGTTGCCAGGCATGATGAGACCACGGAAGACAATGAAATTCGTGTGATGCTGGATTAGGGATGCCTTTGAACTTTGTCCATGCATCGTGAATCATTATAGAGATATGTCAAAGGTAGGGGAGACCGGAAAGGTGGGGAAGGTTGAGTTCTGATCACCACAGACGTTGTCCATAGGAGAACTCCCGCTCCGGAACATCGTCACTCAGGATGTGGATCTCATATAAGGCAGTGTGTCCCGGCCGGCAGGAGAAATATCATAGCAATAAAGGATAAGAAGGAAGTGAACAGGATTGTGCAGCGGCATTGGACCCAACTGAAGTTCGAGTATGGGAGCCTTGTGTGAGGAAGGAGGTGACTGCATGGAGTGGAAGGAGCCCCTTAAAAGTTCGGGCTTTTTCTATCCGAGCAGAGATGTCTTCCACTTCGACGGAGTCTGGCTGATAAGGAGCACTCGATAAGAAACGTCTTTAGCTCCCGGGTCATTCCAGTCCACTTCGATTATTGTGACCGAATACCTCAACGGCCAGCCGCGGGCATTCATGAGATGGGACGTGGTCATCGTAGGGCTGGACTAGTGGTCGTGGAGAATCCCATCCAGACATCCATAGTTCCATACATCATACACACATACGTCACTGGCATCAGGTGAACTTGGATGTTGCTTTGAGGCAATAAATTAGTTTCCTATTCTATCACCTCTAGTCCTTCTGTCCTCCTCCTTGGATTGGGGTATCATAGAGAACTGCTCGTGACAAGCTATTCCCATCGGACTAGGCGCGCACACACACACGGCTTGCACGTAAGCATCGCACTCGGGTCCAACTCTTTCCCAGGCAGATAGGAGCCGAGTCTTCCCCCGTTCGTTTGTCGTGATATTGGTCGTTCCGTTCGTATCTTCCGATCGATGCAAAATCCCAGTGTGATTGTGTAAAGAATCTGAGGAGCACTTCCCGATTCCCCTCCCACTAAAATGCTACACCGTGTGCATTGTGCATGCAAAGATTGACCATTTCCCACCAGAGACGTAGCCCGATCAAAAAAGTCAAACCCCTTCTTGTCGCTGACGAACCACCTTTTCAAGTCTGCCGGTCCGTCATGTCAAGAAAAACCGCCGGGTGTTTGGACATTTACTCGGCGTCGCCAATGGCACGGGCTGTGAAGTCGCATGTTAGCCAGATCGTTCTCGGATGTGTGTCTGGTCGAAATCGAAGGGGTCGTCGGTTCAACCGGGCGAGAGAGACGTACTGTAGATCTTCATCTTGCTGTGTCCAACAACCTGCTTGATCTGACCCTTCTCCTCGAGGTCCTTGAGGCACCTGCGGGCAAGCGAGCCGTTGATCTTGAGACGGTCGACGAGGGTGGCGATGGTGACAAGGCGGTAGGACTGGACGTCCTTGTAAAGCTTGTCGGAAGTGGACTTGTCAAGGATGACGGCGTGCTGGGCCTTGTCCTTGACTGTTGGTTGATGTGTGTCAGTGAATTTGACCAAGACTTTTTTTTTGTTGTCGGGGGCGCCATCACGGCAGCGACAATGACCACACGACGGCGACAGTCGCGAAGCCATCATCATCTGCCGAAAATGACGACCCCGAAAAATGGACAGAGATTCTCCTTACCCTTGCCCTTGGACCACTTCTTCTTCTGCTTCTTAGCACCAGTCGCGGCGGGAGCCATTTTGAATGATGAGTTCTGGTGGTTTGGTGATTGAAGGGGAGAGGGAGAGACAGTCCTGGCTTCAACGTCTTTTCCTCTGC
Source organism: Neurospora sp. CHS-2018a (assembly GCA_009802275.1). Taxonomy (NCBI): domain Eukaryota; kingdom Fungi; phylum Ascomycota; class Sordariomycetes; order Sordariales; family Sordariaceae; genus Neurospora; species Neurospora sp. CHS-2018a. The sequence goes on from RAKG01000082.1 coordinate 137,783, forward strand.
GCAACGAAAAGGCGGGGAGATTTTTCTGGTCGGCGCGCAAGGCAGTGTGGCTCGGGCGCTGGGCTGGTCTCTGCGCACGCACACACTCAAGCCAGTGAACTGCGGGTGCGCGCCAGGCCAAGCTTAGGTCAACTGAGCCCTAACCAATTTGCTCCCCCAATGCGGCAACAAGAGTGGCGGTGCACGGGCCGCACAACTGGGGGCACAACTGGGTCTTTTGGGGCTTCGTAGCGGCAGATTGGGGCTTGACCACCTGAGGCGGGGCCACCAAAAAATTCCCACGACGACCCGTCACTCTCCGCTCGCCGAACGACCACCCTTTCGACGTTATCCTGTCCGAACTCACGGCCAACTTCACCACCAATTACCACGAGGGTCCCCTTTTGCAGTCCGGCCACCGAACAGCAATTCAAAATGTCTGAGGGAGAAGTTGACGTCGCGGCCGTTTCCCAGTATGAGGTCCTCCCCAAGGAGGTCCTCGCTGAGGTTGGCAGTGTGAAGCTGTTCAGTATGTTTTTCTACGGTCCTCGCAAAGTGCACATTGGCGTCGTCATGCTAACTTTGCGACTTCAGACCGCTGGAGCTACGAGGATGTCGAGATCAGGGATATCTCTTTGACGTAAGCGCAACCCGTCCGATGATGCACACCCACAAACACACCAAGAACACGATCTCCTGAGATTGCTACGAAACGCGATACGACGAACATGTACGCGAGAAAGAGAAGGAAAAGAAAGAGTTGGGAAAATGTTGGAATTCGGGAGTCATGGTCAATCGCCAATTTGCTCGGAGAACTTGGGGGGACTTGGGAAAACATTCATCTTGGTCGCAAAGATGATACAAAGGCACACACGCGAACGGAGGGCTAACGACGAACATCTACACAGCGACTACATCCAGATCCGTTCTCCCGTCTACCTCCCCCACTCCGCTGGTCGCTATGCCGTCAAGCGCTTCCGCAAGGCCAACTGCCCCATCATTGAGCGTCTCACCAACTCCCTCATGATGCATGGTCGCAACAACGGCAAGAAGCTCATGGCTGTCCGCATTGTCGCTCACGCCTTTGAGATCGTAAGACTCCCGCCGGAATAACTTGCGATAAGCGCGATAAGCCAGACAGACACTTACACACGATATCTAGATCCACCTCATGACCGACCAGAACCCCATCCAGATCGCCGTCGATGCCATCGTCAACTGCGGTCCCCGCGAAGACTCCACCCGTATCGGTTCCGCCGGTACCGTCCGTCGCCAGGCCGTCGATGTCTCTCCCCTCCGCCGTGTCAACCAGGCCATCGCCCTCCTCACCACCGGTGCTCGCGAGGCTTCTTTCCGCAACGTCAAGTCCATTGCCGAGTGCCTTGCTGAGGAGCTGATCAACGCCGCCAAGGGCTCCTCCAACTCCTACGCCATCAAGAAGAAGGATGAGCTCGAGCGTGTTGCCAAGTCCAACCGTTAAAATGGTCAAGGCTGGCTGCAGGTGTATGGGGGAAACTTGTTGGGTGCTTGGGGTTGTTGGACGGATTCTATTCGGCATGTTTTGCTCGGCTGCTACTACGGCTGCATTTGTTGCGCGTTAAAAGGGAACTGGGTCTGGGAGGATGCGGTTCTTCTACGGCAATTAGGTCAAAACAGGCAGGCACTCAATAAGGGCTCTCAGACATTGAATGAGAGGAAAACGTGGATTTGCGGACAAGATCTAAAGTGCATATACCTCGAGGCGCCGGTGATTCGGTGAAATTATGATTCCCCTTTTCTTTCCATGAATGATATCCGTTTGGCCATGAGTGACTGAATGCCAATTCTACCCCTTCCTTTCTTTCACAAAATGACGTCTTCATCTTTTTGTGTATGATCCCAACCTATCACAAGCGCTAACAGCAAGGAAACACAGAATCTACCGCAAGTCCAACACCATCTACCGCTATGGCTCCTATCGACGAGACTGTCACGGATTCTGGCTGCTCATAATTCCCTTTGTTGTCTTTCAAGAGCACTGTTCTTTTGTCATAATGTGGATCAACGATGAAACGCTTTCTCTAATTCTTATTGACACATCTTCCTATCACTCTTTTTCTATGATATCAATGTTACAACCAACCGCTAACAGCAAGGAAATATGACCACAGAATCCACTACCAACACCAACACCTTCGTTCTATATCCCCCCCATGTCCCTCCATCCTCTGCGCAGACTCCGACAGATACACCTACGCCCTCACATCCACCCTACAAAACATGCCGACATGCTCAATGCCCTCCTCCCACCACCTTCCCATCTCTTCATCCACCACAAACCCAGCCCTCTTCCAAGCACCGATGGCGCTGACCTGGGCATGAACGCAAAACAGACCCCGCCACTTAGGCATCATCCTCGCGTCCCTTTCCGGATCGATCCCCAGCGCTTCGAATCCCCTCTCCTTCACCGACGGGCTGAAATACCTCGGGTGTTGTCTCATCCACTCCACCGCGCGCCTGATCAACTGGCCAGCGATGCCACGACCGCGGAACTCCTTTAAGACAGCCAGTCTGCCCAGTTTCATATAGACTTCCTCCCCATCGTGCAAACTCGTCTTGCGATCCTTCCCCCCACCCTGTTTTTCCACCACCTCCAACGCCTTCTTGGTCTCTGCGTCCAGCTCCTCCAGGTTCACCAACTCATCAGCTAGATACCTCCCTCCCTTCACGGGATGTGGAGCATGAGGGAAGGGTACTATCCTGACCGTTCCAATCGGCACCGACCTTGTCTCTGACTTCCTTGGCCTCATGACCCTCCCGCTGTCCGCAGGATCCCGCTCCTCTTGCTGGACGACTTGGTTGATGGAGGCGTAGATGACGAAGTGAACGGAGCGAGGATCGTTGGCGTCGAATTCGTTTTCGGCGGGGATTTGTTGCTCGTTGATGAAGACGGATTCGCGGATGGACATGGCGTCTAGAAAGGTTTTGGGGACGGTGCTGATTGTCGATGGGCTTTGCTGGGAGGGGGGGAGGGAGCCGTCCCAGGGGGAAAGGGCGAGGCCGGGAGGCTCGAGGGTGGCGATGAAGGGGGTGCCCATTTTTTGTGGTTGGGGTGTTTGACAGCGAATAGGGTAATGGATGGCTTTTCCTGAGTGAGACGGGAGAGAGGCGTTGAGGAGGGCCTCTTGGGTTGTGATGTTGGTTAAGAGAATTGGAACTTTGGGTTGCCAAGAAGACTCCGAGTCGACTTATATAAGAGAACGGGCAGACACTGACACCCACGATGACTCCAATAACAATTTTGTAACAGAGTGAGTGACTGATGCCAAGTTGTGACTGGAAATGTAAACGCCTGAAATGTGTCAGTGGTTAGATGAGTGGTCTGACTGATATGGTGAACAAACCAAGTGTGGTTTCCCGTTTGGTGAGAACCTCTTTGGCCAAGCCCTTGAAATATCCAAAAACCGAAAGAACAATGAAGAATGCGATCTTCCGTTGGTGTTCGTGGGGAATTCTGAGCTGATTTGTGAAACACGTTGCAGATGAAAACCCGCCAAGAAGAGTAAAAGAAAGTCTTGTCAAGAAGTCCGCTCCGTGCCTGCCAATGCTGTCTGCCGATCACCGATCCGGTATCCGGTGGAAACACAGTTCCGCTAGCACCTGCCAAAATTTATATGGCCCCCACGGAGCACGGTACAGCCCACGGTGGCCGTTGGACTCGGGCGGGGCGGGGTCGGAAGCGGGGACCACTGGCTTTTGTCCGCATTCGATTCCGGTCGGGGATGTGATTGGTCAATTCTTATTCCCCGCTGATTGGCGGCTTCTTCTCCGCAGTCGACCACTTCCTTTCCTCTTCCTTCCCTCTTCTTACACCACCAACATGAACAGCTTCCATTCCCATTCCATCCATGTTACATCTAGCTCGATGCGAGCTCAAGTGATGATGAGCACGTGGTTTAACCGGTGACGGAGGACCAGGCAGCAACCAGGCATGGACACTCATGTTCGGAAAGTGTATAAAAGGAAGGCGGGGCCCGTTGTCAAGTCGACGACAACTTCCTCCTCTTCTTCATCGTCTCACTTGACTGTCTCTCGCTCTTCCCCGACTGTCCCATCATCCCACGCTCATCTCGTCCCCGTAACTTCTCTCTTGCCAAGCTGAGTCTCAGCAGTCAGACCACACGCCATGGCCCAAGTTGAAAACGAAATCGTGGGCAAGCTCGTCCTCATCACGGGCGCTTCCGGAGGGTAAATCACGCCTTCCCGTCTTATCATCGTTCTCGGCATCAGGCGAATCTGGAAGCCAACACCACCCCAGACAAGTGTCGACGGCCAGCCTGTTGCCTAGATCCCAGCTTAAACGTAGTTGACTGACTCACGCATTACTTCCAGCATCGGCGCCACCGTAGCCCGCCGCCTCTGGTCTCTCGGCGCCAACCTCGCCCTCACCTACAATTCTTCTTCCCCGGAGAAGCTCCAGGCCTTGCAGTTAGAACTCCTCGGAGCCTTCGGCAACGGCCAAACCGCCCACGACCCAGCCATCTCCGCCGTCGGCGTCACCATACACAGATGCGACCTGTCCTCGCCAACAGACATCCACGCCCTCTTCGCCCAGCTCCAGAACCTGCACCACCAACCCGGCCCCGACATTCTCATCAGCAACGCCGGCTACGGCAAACGCATCCCCAGCATTCTGGACATCTCCCTCGACGAATTCGACAAGATGCTGAACATCAACCTCCGCTCGTCCTTCCTCCTCTGCAAACTGTCCCTCCCGCACATGATCCAGCGCAACTGGGGCCGCATCATCTTCGTCTCCTCCATTGCTGCTCAAGGCGGTGGCATCAACGGGTGCCATTACGCTGCTTCCAAGGCTGGGTTGCAAGGGTTGATGAAGAACCTGGCGAGGAAACATGCGGGGCAGGGCATCACGGTCAATGATGTCGCGCCGGCGATGATTGGGGAGACGGGCATGATTCCGGATGCCAAGTTTGTGGAGGGGACGCCGGGGGATGTGAGGAATATTCCGGTGGGAAGGCTCGGGACGACGGAGGAGGTGGGGAATGTGGTGGAGATGTTGGTGAAGACGGGGTATATGACGGGGCAGAGTGTGCTGTTGAGTGGGGGGTTGATGTAGGTAGGTGGGGGTAAGTATTTGTTTTGGTTGTGATGTTGGGGTTGGTGTTTTGGTGTTTTGGGGGTTTTGGGGGCTCAATGATGTTACGATCAATGGTAATGACAGCACGAAGTATTTGTTAGCTGACTGTTTCCCGAACGCTGTTTGTTTCGATTTTATCATTATCTGGGCCTTCGATCAATCCTTGAAGAGATCCAACGAAACGCCAAGGGTATGTGACCACCTACTGAACGCCTATACTCAGTACTATTTTGCTAACATTCACTGGGTATTCAACCCGTAAAAGTATCTCAGTCATGTTCGCCGATGTGCAGTTACCGTCCTCTTCCACTCAACCTATCACCCTCCACTTTCACTCCCTTGTCTCCTTCCTTCCGGCTCAATACCATCTCTTTCCTTCTCTCATTCACCACCTCACACTATCACCCCCTTCTCACTTCTCATCACATCTTCCCGCCTCCCATTCCTGCTCCCTCAACCCGGGCGAATCCCATAAACCTGACCACCACTCATCTCCCTCAACAGGTTCCAAACCAAATAGATATCCGGCAATTCCTCATCCGTCCAGTTCCCTTGTCCCTTTTGCCAACTTCCTGCGTCCTTCAAAATATCCTCCAACACCGCGTTCACCTGCCCCTGCTTTTCTACCACCAGATGCTGGTCGGTCTCGTGAGCGTGAGCTAAAGCCCATAGTTCGAGGCGCAGCTCGAACATTCGCCGGAGAAGTTTGGTTATGTGGCGGATGTCGGCGGCTGATGGGAATTGGGGCTGTTCTTGCTGCTGGTTTTGCCGGCCCTGTTGAGCTTGGGCGGTATGGGGATTTGTGGACTGGGGGTAGCCTGGGATGAGTGGGGCTGGATGAAGGAGGGTGCGGTGGGCGAAGGATTGGAGGTTGTGGGAACCGGAGACCGAGTGGGAGGAGCGGGAGTGCCTGAGGGGATGGGATCCGCGCTCGGAAAAGGGGTAGGGGGGTTGGACGACGGGTTTGTGGAGGACGTTGGTTCGTGGGGGGTATTGCTGGTTGGTGGTTCTGTGTCTTGAAGAGAGGGGGTTGGTAAAGTTACGGTGTTTTGCCTCTTCATGCTCCTGCGGTTGAGCTTGGGGTCGTCCATGTCCCTGGCCGTGAACAGGCTGGCCTGGATAGCGAGGTGAGTTTGTCTGGGCAAGATACCCCTGAGATTGGGCGTGGGACAGATGGCGAGGAGGTGCCGGACCGGGACCGGGGGAAGTGGCGGCAGAGGACATGGGGGACATGGTCGTCACGCTGCTTCTCCCCGAAGAGCTGTTGCTGCTTTTGCCAAGGCTGGCGCTGCGGCGGTCGCGGCTGCCATTGTGGTGGACAGCATCTTGAGGAGACAGGTTTCGATCATGATACTGGTTGTAGGCGCTGTTTGGGTCCTGAGGATATTGTGGATTCGGACTGGGTCTTGCCTCTACCGGGAGAGATATGCTGTGCTGATGATATCCTTGATGGGTGTACCCGTTCACGTATTCATTCGCTGGCAACTCATAAATGGAACTCAATCCGGGCGGCTGGCCAAGGTTGTTAGAGGCAAAGCCGGAAGAGCCATTGGGATTATAGGAGTTGTAGCCTCCGTTGTTGGGGTAACCACCGTTGGCGGTGAGGTCGCAGTTGTCAGGGGTGATCTGCTGATGTTGGAGGTTGGCGGAAGAGGATTTGGGCTTGAGCCCAAAGACTTTGCGGAGTGTTAAGGAGCCGCCCATTGTTGTGGTTTTGGAACTATTGTTGTTTGAATCTCGTCTCGGGTTGGTGAGGAAAACGTGAGTGTCGCGATGGCTTCTTGGGTGTTTTCTCGAGGGTCCAGATGGGTGAAGCGCAAATGATCTTGGGATGCCTTCCAAAAACTACCGGTACTATCTTTGACACACTCCTCGGTGCTTGTTACGATATTTTGGAATAATAGATTGAGTCTAGAACGAGGCCTAATTGTTGAGCTTCGCTCTGGCGTGGAGGATCAGTTCGAAGTCTTCAAGAAAGAGAGTTCAGCACGCGTACCGGAGAAGATCTAACTCACACAGGGTTGGTTCAAAGTCCACAAGGACACCCTATATCCAAAGGCCAACAAAGAAGATCAAGGGGATGAAGTTCTTCTGAGATTAGCACCCATCAAAATATCAGAGCCTTGTCGTGTTCAGCGCATCCAACATGAACTCAGCCCGTCGCTCAACTTGGCGGCAGGACTCGACAACAAAGCATCACAGCGCTTCACACTTCCCTTCTCGTCAATCATAGAGCAGCCACCAACCTAGCCCCAAGCAATCGCATTCCATATGTGGCTCCAGTCTATCCGACTCGGCCTTCCACAACCACGACCTAGGCACACTTGTAGACCTAGGCGCTTTTGCAGACCACCATTATCATCATCGTGACCACCACTCCGTCCTGTAAGCTGTCGGCTTTACCCTGTATCCGTCCTGGCTCGGCGCACAGATGAGTTGGCAACGCATTCCATGAAGAAAGCCTTGCCTAGCCCGCATTGCAGTGGACGACTATCCAGTAAAGTTCAGTCCTGGATCGGATATGTGCTATCAATAAAGTGGTGGTGTTCAGCTCCTGGCCGAAGTCCCTCGACGTACTGACTTTTATAGACGCACTGTGTCGGCTGTGCTCAGGTAGCTACAGTAGAAACCTCTGCAACTGCATCCTCCAGAAACTGCATATACACCTAGATATGCCCTCTAACTACATACCCAGGCGTGGTCACAAATCCCTGTCTCCCACCAAAAGTCAGCTCCCTATTCTGCATATATGCTAGTTAGTGCATAACCTCTGGCGGTCCCCCATAGTGTCTGAATTACATGCAGTTTCAGGGGATTCTACTGTAGCGAATGAAGAGGAGGTGATAAGGTGTGACTTGCATTGGCTCGTAGGGTCTCATTGGGCTTGTTAGGTAGACACTGACCCTGAACAATAGGGTAGTTTATTGGAAGTGCAAATGATTGAATGAGGGGAAGGGGAATGTGATCGGTAGCCAGCAAGAGTCAATTTGGCAACCAGCAAGAGTCGCACAGGACGGTATTTGGCTAAGGACCATTTCTCCAAGGGCCTTTTTTGGGAGCCACGTCAATCGGCTCACAGTGACATGGGTCAGAATGGCATTTCGAAGACAATAACAACATCAACACCAAAACATCGCCCGCACTCTATGGGCGCATCGTGAGCCAAAACAACGAAATGACTATATAACGCAATCAGAACCTCACTCCACAAGAAATCGCAGTCGTTCTTCTATTTTTGGTGAAGTTATTAGGGTTGGGACTTGAAGACTTTCGTAGATTGGGACTCTTGATGGTTACCATTTGGAACCTTGCTGGCTACCGTTTTCGTATGGAAGCTGGGAGGTGGTGGAAGGGCTGAGGTCTTGGCATCAACCTGGCGTCTCGCAGAGCATCCCAAAAAGGTAATGGGTGTGTAAGTGGTGTTGTCGGCAGGCAATTCTTCAGTTGTGCTTCTGGATGTTACCCGTGATTATGAATGGAAGTATTAATGGGGGAGGCAAAGAACAGGATCGGAATGCGAACAGCAAAAAATCTTCCTGACGGAACTGGTACCCATTCTCCAGTCCAGCTTTTTTGAACAGTGGTTCTTGATGCGAAACTCGAATATTGAATGTTTTGTATAAAGACCTCTCACTGCTCAAACCACTCGTCCTCTCATCATGAACTCCAGGCCACTCCAAATTCCGCCCATCAACACATTTAACGTCGTACCTCAAGTTGCCGAAACATCAGGTTCCCCTAACGGCACCTCCGCGCTCGCCAGCACCTTTCCGCCACTCGTGACCTTGACTTCGCACTTCTCCGTGACATGAATCTCCACTGTCACCCAGAACTTGATGTACCTTCCGAGCTCCCCAGCGGTGAACTCGCTCCTATTCGTCTCTGGGACTTTGGTCAAGTTACATTTAAGCGTAACCACTTGGTCTCGGCCTGCCTCACTGTCAGTTTTCGTTCTAGGAAAAGGGCAAGTTAGGGTGGAGGTAGGAGGACTAGCACGGCGGGGTTGGAAGTGGGAGAAAAAGAAACGAACTTTTCTTGACAGCCGCAAACTTCGTCGGCGCCTCATCCGCACTCGACGCAACAAACACCACCTCTCTAAAGACCTCCGGCGGCGGCGGCGGTGGCATGCTAGCACCACCACCACGTTTATCAAACCGCTGTGACATCGACCCCAGAATCTGTGCCGGACCCTTCCCGCTCCCAGCTTGCACTTGAAAGTCCGCAGCCTTCATGCTCCAATTGCATTCATACTTCGACACCATGGGCTTCCCAGGGAACAGGGCATCCCCCTTGTTGATTAACCACCGAATCTGATCCGTCGCCCACCTGACTCCTTCCACATCCACCTGTCTTTCCGACGGCTGATGTGAATTGTAAGGGGCGTAGTGCGTACGGAGTTTGATGCCGCAGTGTCGCGGGCAGGGACGGATCATCGGGGGCAGTGAGGTGTGTACCCCGAGGGATTTGATGATGGCGCCCCGTGTGACGGCAGACCAGCAGTCGTCGCCGCGGTCGACTTGAATGCCGGTGGTCATGCCCCAGGCTTTGACGCGCTCGTAAAGGTAGGGGGAGCGGCCGAAGCCGCCGGAGAGGAAGATTTTGCGGGTTTTGAGCTTTTCGACGATGTCGATGTGAGTGGCTGCTTGCCCGATGAGCACAAGGGTTTTGTCGACGGAGTGTTTGAACATGGTTTTTAGGTCGTCACTGACGTTGTCAGCATGAACTCCCACAGGTTTTCAAGTTATGGCAGCACTTACACAGTAATCTTGATAGCACCATTCATGATTCCCCGCTCCTCATCATCTGTTGTGCCGATTCCTCGTGGCAACTGAATCGGGAACCCGAGCTTCTGATCCTTGCCATCGAACTGATGCTTGATTCCCTCAAACCTCCCATGTAGCATGCGCAGCTTCGGTTTAACAATCGAGTGTCCTCCCGTCGCTTGGTCATGAGAATCAGTCTCTATCAGCTTCTCCCAGTCATCTTGCCCCAGCTTTTGTTCGATGAATTGCTCAAATGCTCGGTCGATACATGTGGCGCCGCATTTGTCGCCTATTGGGTAGCCGATTTGTTCGAGCTTGAACTGCTTCTTGTCGAGATCGAGGCTTACGACTTTATAGGAGGCCAGGTCCTGGTCTTGTTAGATTGCCGAGAATGTAGAATGATGGGAAGGAGGACGTACAACAGTACCACCACCGGCATCGACGACGATGAAGCAGTCATTCTTTCGAAAGTTTACACGGTCCTCGCGCATGGCTTCTCGTAGGGTGTAGTGGGCGCAGGCTTCCGGTTCGGAGACGAAGGAGAAGTTGCGGATTTTGGGGAAGAGGTCGGCCTTGAAGGCGGCGCGGACGGCGCGATATGTTGTGTTCAGGGCTTTTTCGGACCATTTCTATCGGTGTCAGTCTAGAGGTTTGCAAAGGGCGACAGTTCCTTTATGGACTTACAGCAGGATGTGTGACCACCATGTCGATAGGGATATTGTCAGCAACCTTTCTTCCAACCTGGGTAGAAATCTCTTCAAGAGTCTGCTCAGCAATGAAATCGAGATAATCTTTGACAATATCCTCCGGCTCCTTGGCCAAGTGTCGTGGAATATCGTTCCTGATGACAGCATCTTCGCTCAAGTCAAGCAAGCGCAGGCCCAAAAGCGTCTCAGCCAATGTCTTGAGCTCAGCGCTTCGATCCCTCGTCTCTTCCAACTCCAGCTTGGTCCACTTGAGGACTCTGGAGTTGTCATCGATGTCGTACCCCCATTGCCGGCATCCCTTTGGCGACGGTGAGTACGAAATCTCCGAAGGGACTTTCTCGGATTCGTGTGTTGGCCATCCTTGGAGCACCCGTATATCATCGGCAAGCGCATCAAGGTCCTGGTCCTTTTGCCTCGAAGCGACAGAGAGGTAAGCAATCCCGCTGAAAGTTGTTCCATAGTCGAGGGCAACGACCATGCGCGTCTCTGCTGTGGGAATGTTTGCCGAGGAGAAACTGGGAAACCCGGGGGGACTATCAGTCCCTGACGGCGTTGCGGCCTCGTTCAAGGTATCTCGGGGATCATCATAGGCATCCCATTCATCCACGTTGTCCTCACTTCTTCTTGTTGTTGACATGGGCGAGACCTCTCTCTTTGGAGTACGGGAGACGAAGAGAGAGATAGACGGGGGAGGGGGAGAGCGAGTTCGTAGGGAGGACATGTTGACTTCTGATTCCTGCGGTACCGGTATGTCGCGTAGTGTTGTTCGATTTCCTCGGGATCCATAGAATTTGACCGAGTGTTCAACTCATCGGAGAGTGCAGCGCAAATATGACCTCTTCTGGTGTTCAATTGACAGTGAGCTCAAGGAAAGTTCCAAGCCCAATCTTGCTCCGATATCACCATCACAATTGCAGCCTTTCCTATCGTGGGTCAGGAAGGTGTTCAGCTTCCCCTCGTGGCTGCGCGTACCGAAACCATCCCCCCTCCCAGTCGCGCCGCCGCCGCCCCCTCGTCGCGCTCAGCAACCATGAACCGTCAAGTCCAGACGCCCTCCTTCGAGTCCCCTCCATACAGGCCGAGTTGACTGCTGCGAATGTGCCGACAAGGCTGAGGTGCCATAGAGGTGCCATTCCATGCGGTCGCACAAGCTCTGCATCGATCTGCACACCCAGCGCATATTGGGATCGCGGGTTGGCGAGGGCTGGTCGAGAATGCCCAAGTGGCGTCGACTAGTGATTTTCTGCATGACCCAAACCCCCAGAGAGTCACAAGTCAGCCCATGTTGCGGACACGACAAAGTACCGCGAGGTCTTCAGCTATTGCTTGGCACTGTGCTGCTTAGAATTGGATTGAATGGGCGGTTGGGGACGATGAGGTGTGGTGGTGTTTGGCTGGTGGTGGTGGTGACATGGGAATTCAGCTGCGGGGTCCGGATGTTTGGAGAAAGAGTGACTGACTGTGAGGACAGGACAGGAATAAGCCACGCACACTCCAAGACAGACCCTGGATCTGAATAGGCTTGCGAATATGGCAAGCCTTCCATCACATTCACAGAGAGGCCGTGTAGTGTGGTGTTGCGTCTCCAACTGTTTACTCGGCGAGAGAACGGCAGGACGAGGAAGACACATGCACTCAGAGATGTCAACGATCCGAAAGCCAACCCCAACACTATCAAGCTTCACTTATTCCGGCAATCCCATACACTCCCTCCGACTCTCCGTACTCTATGAGCCATGAGTTTCTCTGCACTGGTAAAGAGCGCCAAAAAGAAGATGGACCGTCATGGCGACGGATCTCATGACGGAAAACGTCACAGCGACCCTCTCCTGCACCTCTCCATCAAGAAACTGAGCAAAATAACCCCCGAGCAACTAGAAAGATACTCCAACAAAGACCTTGAAGCCCTCCCACAAGACCGACTTCAAGTGCTCCCCGCCAAAGTCCTCTCCAAACTAGACCCCGAAGTTCTAGATCGCCTACCAGGCGAAACCATCGCCAGACTGTCTCCTGCTGCACAGATCAGACTTTCTCCAATGGCTCTGGCTAGAATACCGATAGACTTCCTAGCTTCGGTTCATTCAGATGTCCTCTTTCACGCCTTGCCTGCCATTCATCCAGAGGACCTCCGTAGCTCCAAGTTGGAGAAAGCCATCCACCGAATCGGCCACGAACAGCTGAGGCAACTTCCACCTGAGGTTATCAAAAGACTGCCCTTTGGTCTGCCGTCTGAGCCTCTGCAACTTCCAATTCAAGGGCGGGAGTCTTCCATGATCTCGCCGGAGAAGTCATTACCGCCTGATCCGCCCCAGGCCTCGACACATAACCTTGGAGTATCGTCTGAATACCTTCAAACAGATGCCCACTATGAGCAGCCAGGAGTGGTGTACTTCAATGCCTACAACACCGCCAATATCGACCCATCGGCCTTCTCTTCCCCAGCCGACCGGTCATACGCAGATCCGCCATCTCCGACTCACACAGACACCGGTCGGAGTAGCCCAGCTTATACCCCGGCGTCCCCGGGTCCGGTAACATACGCGGACTATGGACCTCCGAAGTTCTCAGAGATTTCTAGGGGCGTCTCTGATCTGGGGCTCTCAACACCATCGCCAAGGTTGGGCTCCCGCACCGAAGAAGGTCTTTCCACCTCCGAAGTCATCAAAAGAGCAGAGAGTGGGAATGAAAAGTCTCGAGAGATCCCGCGCAAAGAGACTCCAAAGACATCTCAAGAGACCTTCCCCAAAGAAGACTCCATGTCTCCAACCTCGACCTCAACCTCAAGCCCAGAGGTAGCATCTCTCGCCGAACCCACGCGGGCTGCTCAGGAGCACACGACATCGAGTGCAAATGATGACGCCGAATCGGACCACACAAACCAGGAAATCAAGGACCATACAATTAAGGAGCTGAAACCGGAAAGAGACAATCTCAATAACAAGCTAATCAACGCCAAAGCCGAACACATAGCGCTCCTGAGCCGTCTGACCAAGTACCTTGACGACAAAGGCCAAAGTAAAAGGCACACAGGCGACCCCATCGACGTGGTAATTGCTTACTGCGAAGAGCTCTGCGAAGGCCATAACGAGAATTTCGAAGCAAGTAAGTACTGGGAAAATAGATATCTGTCGGAGAAGAAGCACCGCGAGGAGGTGGAGGACCAACTCGACGACAAGTCCTGGGAGCTGGGCGCTGCTGAGGACAAAGTGGTTGAGTACAGCAAGCGAGCCACCGAGCTCGAAACCCAAGAAAGCTCCCTGCGCAAAGAAATCGCCCGCCTCCAGCGGGACAAATTCGAACTCGAAAGACGCTGTGAGAACCAAAAGGCGCATTCCGATGCTGCCATCAAGAGAATCCAGTGGGAGAACGAGGACAAAGTGGCGCAGCTCCTCCAGACCGTAGCGGAACATGACTCCCAAATGCGTTCCCAGCAGGATCACTACGAATCCAAGCTCCGCGCCCAGAAAGAAGACTACGCCCAAAAGATGCAAGACCAACGGGTGTACTACGAAGGCCAAGTCAACTACCTCCACCAACAGCTCGCCGACCAGGACCAGTTCCACCAGACCTCGCTGGCCCAGGCAACCAAAGGCCTGCAAGACGCCATCACCGACCTCCGCTCCCGGCACCAGCAGGAACTTAATCGAGTGGAAGCCATCTGCGACGAGCAAATCAACACGCTCCTGATGGACCATAATCAAAAGATTGCCGACCAGCAGAAGAAGCACGAGGAGGATATCCAGCGCTTGAAACAGAAACACGCGCGCAACGTCGTCGGGCTTCGAGAAAAGGTGCAGAGCTTGGAGAACGATTTGGTGGGCAACAATGACGATTTCCGTCCCGCCACCGACGATAGCCTCAAGATCCAGTATCGCCAGTTGAAACTGTGTATCGATGTAGTTGCTGACCCCCAAAACTTGGGCATCAGTGGTGTACCGAGGAACTTGGGGAAGTTGGACCCATCGAGATTCCTGGAGAGGGAGGGCAAGAAGCACCTGCGTTTCCTCCTCCAGAGCGTAGTCTGGCAGAAAATTGTTGAAGGCTTCTTTTCCGAGCCATTTGGGCTTGGGGCGATGGGGAGGGGTGAGGGGAGGGAGGTGTTGATGAGGGTGGTGGAGGGGTGGAGGGGATTGTGTGGTTACGGTGACGGCGGGGCCTTGCCAAACGGAAAGACGGGTAAGTCCAGCCAGCCACATTCCCCACCCCTATCTTTCCTTCTCGTCAGAGAACGGATGAAACTAACACCACCACCTCACCCAGCATCCCGATCAACAACAACATCAACAGACAACAACCACCTAACCCCCTTCTTCCACTCCCGCGAAGCCAATAAATGGCGCTCCGCCACCTTCCAATCCATCCTCATGGCCGTTGCCCCTCCGTCCTCCTCCATGTCCGGCAACAAATCCAACTCTCGAAAAGGCCAACAACAACAACAACAAGCACAACCCAGCCCCAGCAGCACCCCCAGCCCCCCAGATCATCCCACCACCACCACCCCTTACTACGCCAACATCACCCAAGTCCGATCCCAAATCGTCGCCCTCCTCTCTTCCATTTGCTCAGAACCCCTGTTGCCAGAGATTGAGTCCAAGATATCCGAGCTCGCCCGCCTGGCCGGTGAATTAGCCCTCCAATTCGGGGCCCAACGCGCGCAGCTGGGGCTGGAGGTGCCGAAGAGGGGAGAGCAGGTGAAGATTGGCACGGAGTCGGGGTGGGTTGATTGCGAAGACGGGGATAGCTTTGGCGGGGGAAGAGGGGTGGAGGTGGAGGTTGACTTGTGTGTGAGTCCCAAGGTTTATAGAGTGGGGGATATGGATGGGAGGAACATGAACATGGGGGGGGATAAGAAGGGGGCGGCGAAGGTGAAGGCGATTGTTGCTGGAGAGGTTTATCCTAGGCGGTCGTAGTAGGGGTGGGGACGAGACGGGCGGGATTGATGGGGGTGGGAAGAGGGGGAGAGAATGATAGGGTAAGGTATGAAATTGAATTTCTAATCTGTTTGCACGCGTTAACATTTACCGGAAGAGAGTGGATAGAAGTATGAAGTAGACTCACACGTACCACGCATCTTCTCGTAACCCTCAGTGACCTTCATTCCCCTCACCACCTCTAGGACTCACATCCCCAACATAATCAACTCAAAACAGCAACAACCGCCCGCTCGAGAAGCGGCTACATCCACACTCGTTGATATTACCACTACAACTAAACACAGTATACTACCGTACTACCGTACTACCGTACTACCGTACTACCGTACTACCGTACTACCGTACTACCGTACTACCGTACTACCGTACTACCGTACTACCGTACTACTACCGTACTACCGTACATAACATACAAAAAGAGAAAAAATTTGCGGCAGGCAGCACTCAGCTAGCCATCCATGCTGGGTGGGGTAGATACACCGTTGCGACAGAGAGTAACAAAAAAAGAAAATTGAAAGATAGGTAGAGGTAGCTTCCATGTCCCTCCAGACAGGAACAAACAGACAGGATATTTGTTAAAAGGAAAAAGGAAAAAGAAAGAAATGATAGAGGTATCAAAATGACTCGGACTTGACTTGACCTGACTTCTTACGCAACGCAACGCAACGCCTTTTCGTTGCCAACCAACCAACCAACCAACAATCCGTACCGTAGTTTCACATGTTCGTCCACATGAGGGGTCTTCCTTCCTTCCTTGCTTCCTTGCTTGCTTGCTTTGCTTTCACGCAAATATGATTCGTCTTTAATCCATTCGATATGACTTGGCGTCGCCGTGGCTCCGTCGCATTATTTTGTCTTTCTTCTTCTTCTTCCACTGATCTGACCATTAAATCACCTCTCCCCTACTAACCTAGCAAAAGTCTAGTAACTCAAGACTGGCTAGCAAGGTAGTTGGCAGCCTATATGACAAACTTCAGTTAGTATACCGTTCAATTCTGTCTGGAAGCTCCTTCCTTTCTAGGCGAAAAAGGACGGTAAGACACACACACACCCTAATCCCATCCGGGACCAGTAGTGTAGTGTGAACAAAAACGACGACCACCGAAGGAATCAATCACTCACCCTCTCCAAATTATAATCATACTTCTCCAACGCCTTCACCGCATCCTGTCTCGAGTACCCCATACCCGTCAAATTCTTCACAATCGGATCATCGTGTTCCCCCGACTCCGTCAACGCTCTGCCGGGTACTGCTGGCCTCTTCTCCTCGCCACCACCACCACCTTCCTTCTTTTGCTTCTCCTTGTTGTTTTCACCACCACCCTCTTTCTGCTGCTCCCCACCAGTTGTAGCGGAAGAAGACCCAGGTCTAGGCGTCTCCAAGCTCTCAAAGGGGCTTTGTTGCCCACCACCACCACCCTGCTGTCCCTCATCCAAACCCGCAAAGATGGCGTCCCAGTCATGGGCGGCATCCGCCTTTGGCTGCGCAGCGAACGACGATCCACTCTGAGACTGAGAACTCGCCTGGTGCTGGTGGGAAGGGATAAAGTCGAAGTTTGTGTCACTCTTGGGCTGGCTAGGCGGGGGAGAGCCGAACTGGCTACCGCTGCTGCCAAAACCGTCATCTCCGAACCCGGAGCGGGAAATGTTGGCAAAGTCCTCTACGTCGTCGGCGGAGCTGCCTTCCTTGGCGTCTTCGAGGTCGGCGAATTCGTCATCTAGGTCGTCAAAGGCGCCCTTGGAGGAGGCTTGGGAGGTAGCGGCAGGAGGTTGGGCAGCAGCGGGGGGCTGAGTGGTAGCGGGGACGGTAACAGTGGTGGTTGAGGTAAGAACGGGAGCAGCGGCGGGAGCGGGAGAACGAGTGCCCCAGATGTCGTCAAGGTCGGCGTTGCTAGTAGCGGCGGCGCTGGTGCTGTTGGTTTCGTTGTTAGATACCTCTAGGGGAGCTGGAGAAGCTGGAGATGAGACAGGGGCAGTAGTGAATGAGGATGTCTCGCTGTATAGCGGATCAGATCAGTCTTGCTGTTTTCGTTGTACAAAACTGGGGTATACAGGCAAATCAAGACAAGAAAAAAAAAGACACCAACCAAAACAGCAAAACGAAAAATATCAAAGCGAAAAAAGCAGTACTGGAGCGTATTTACCTGGCAACTGGCTCAGCAGCAGCCGGCGCAGCCACTGCTTCGGCTTGACCCCCCTCAGTGCTCACGGGAGGCTTGACCGCAGGACTAGCAGGCGCGAAATCATCATCGAATCCAAACCCACCCTTCGCCTCACCCGCCTCGCTCTCCGAATCACTCTCATCGTCCCTATCCAATTCCGAAATAGGCGGGAACTCTGAGTCAAACTTGGAGAATCCACCAGCCTTTGCAGTCTCCGCAGCAGCAGCAGGCTTAGCATTGGAGTTCTTGAAGCTAGCGAACGCACTCTCAAAGTCCTCCTTCGCCTTAGCATCCGTGTTGACAGCGAAAGGATCGGCCTCGACGGGGGCCGCGGCGGGCTTAGACTGGCTAGTAGTGGATGCGGGCGACATGGGACGGTTGGAAGTAGCAGACTGGCCGGTCTGGACAGGCTCGATGGGGAGAGCAGCAGCAGCAGGAGCCTGATCCTGCGATCCATGGCGAGAAGGAGCACGAGAACCACTACCGCTGGGCTCACCGAATGGCGAGAAGGCACCACCAGGAGCAGCAGCGCTCTCAGCGGTGATAGTAGGCTGCCTAGAAATCGTGGGTGAAGTGCTGCCCGGCGTGGCGAACGATCCAGACCCAAAGCTACCAGTCGACGTGCCGGTATTCTGCGCCTTGAACGCCGCAACCTGGGGAACAGGAGAAACAGCAGCAGGAGGCGGCGTCGGACTCTGAACAGGGACGTTCAATGAGGGACCGAACACATCATCGAAAGACTGTCCGCTCATCGACCTCATAGGAGGCGAAGCGAACGCAGCGCTGATGTCCGCACTTCCCGTCCTCCTGAAGAAGGGGTTGTTACCACTTGCAGTGGACAGGGCGGGACTAGCGACATGCTGCGCCGGGCTAGCTTGCCTGGCAAGTTCCGCCTGCCTGGCCAACTCCTCCTTCTCCTTATTAAGGTCCTCAACTTCATTTTGTAGCTTTCCCTTTTCGCCCTCCACCGTACTCAACTGCTTCTTGTTGATAGCCACCAAGCCCTTCTGCTGTCTCGCCTCGCTCTTCAACTTCTCAACCAGCGGCTTAAGCTGGGCAATCTCCCCGTTGACCGTGCGGATCTTCTCCTTCAACGACGCGTTCTCCTGCTGGTCGGCTTGCAAGCCAGCAACAACCGTGCGGTGCTGGTTCTGCAGGTCGAGATAACTGGCTTCGATCAGGGCGAACTCGGTCTGGAGTTTCTTGGTCTCCGCCTTGGCGGTGTTGAGCTGCGTCTCGAGAGCGCGGACGTCCTGGGCTTCCTTCTCGTACAAGGCGCGCAGCTGGGTGAGGCGTTGTTCAAAGTTCTTTTTCTGCTGACTGGCTTGGCTCAATTCATTCTGGGTGTTAGTTCGCTGAGTCTGGACATCCTGAACCTGCTTGGTGAGCGAGCCGATCTGGTTAGAGAGGTTGGCGAGCTCGGTGGTCTCGTTGGAGAGCTTGTTGTTGACTTCGGGGTCGGCGTCACCAAGCAAATCGTCCTCAACTGTTGGCGGCAGCGGAGAAGTTCTGACACCACCCGCCGGTGCCGAGCTGTTAGAACCTCCGGTGACCTGCGTAGTCAAACCGCGACCAAAAGATGACGAAGGAACAAACGGCTTAAAGTTCGAGCCCGTCGCTACTGGGCGGATAGGCGAAGACGGCGCAATGGGACTAGCACTGTTGCCGAACGGATCGACCGATCCACCCGTAGCAATAGGCACCTGAACCGGCGCCGGAGCGGCAGCAGGAGGCTGAAGATCGTCCAACCCAAACAAGTCATCCAAAGCCGAAGGCTTCGGAGCAGGTGGCTGCGGGCGAGGGGGCTGGAAGCCACCAGTAGCAGTCTGAGGTCTACCCTGCGGGGCGCGCATGCTAGGAGGAATCAAGTTAGGAGGCAGAGTAGTAGGCAGAGGAACCTGACCGGGCTTGGTCCTCTGCTCTCTGATCAAGTACATAGCAACGGCAAACTCGTCCCGGGTGAGACGACCAGCCGAGTTGATATCCGCCAGATCCCAAATCTGAGCAAGCGCATCCTCGTTGAGGTTGGACTGGCTGAAGAAAGGCACGGCCTCCTCGCCGGTGATAAAGCCCTTCTTCTGCTTATCCAGCTCCTCATACAACAGATCGAACCGCGCCTTGTCTGCCGGGTTAATCAGCCAATCGCCAGTCGGTTGCGCGGGAAGTGGCGGACGTCCCAACGGGCTGCCGGTTCTCGTCTGCGTAAGTTGCGCAGGGCCGGTAAGGTGTCTAGCAGCGGGCGGAAGGGGCGGAGTAGCGGTCGTCGGGGATCGGCCGGGAGGGGGAATACCGCCAACGGGGGCGCGTCTCGTAGCGGCTTCGTACAGCGCGGCAGGAAGGATGGTGGGCAAACCGCGCAGCGCACCCGTCTTCATCGAGGTGAGCAAGTGCATCGCAATGACGAACTCGGTCAGCACCAGCGCACCACGCTGCTCCGTATCGGCCAGCATCCAGATTCTTCCCAAAATCTCATTAGACAGTCCCGACTTCTCAAAGATCTGCTTCGCCTGCTCGCCGGGGAGCATGTTTCCCTGCAGGGGCTGTCTCTCGAACAGGGCCGAGTACTGGGAGACCTTCTCGGGAGTCAGGGGCGGGATCCGGATGGGGCCGGAACCGGTGGCCTGCGGGGAAACCATAGCAGCAGGCACCGCAGGCGACTGGGCCGGACCGGGGACGGGAACGGGGGCGGGAGTCGGGGTGAAGCCGTCAAATCTAGGAATCGGACCCTGCGACAGGGCGAGCTCGGGGGAAGGTTCGCGACCGGCTTGCGCGTGCCCGATAAGCCGCAAGACGACGCCGAAACCTGCTGGGGTGAGGAAGCCCCTGTTTTCCTTGTCGGCGATTTGCCATATCTGTTTCCAAGGGGGAATACGTCAGCTGCTGTCGCACGGCAGGTGTAGCAAGGGGGAGACAATGACTGACCTCTCCCAAAACGCGGGAATCCAACTTTGTCCTTTCAAAGAACTTGACAGCCACCTCGCCGGTGATGACTCCAACGCTATCGGTATCGGCGGCGCGGAAGAGCTGGCCGTAGACTCGCTTCTCCTCGGGGGTGAGGTTCAAGTTGGGGACGCCTGGTCGCATGGAAATTAGCTCCTGTTCGGTAGAAGTATAGGGGAGACTGAAGATAGGCTCACCAGCATCGGGATCAGAAGCCATCATGGGCAAGCTGTACCCTCTGCGCAGAGGACTTGTGTGGGTGGGTGTTTTCGTTTATTATGGTAGTAGGCGACCTGGTTACTGGGACCAGCTATCGTCGGTGATTATCGTCGTCGGATCGGGTTCGTATTAACCCAATGTTTCTTTTCCAAAGTATCCGTAGTACAGGTGAGGTCAGTCGGCCCAGGCAAGATGTCGGGTTTCTGGGCTGAGGTAGGTTGTTGGTTGTTGGTGGAGATATCGATTGGGAACGTCGGGATGCTTGGGCGGGTGTTCCGCTCGCTGAGCTGAGGTGTTTGGCTGTTTGGGTTGCCGGGTCGCGGAAAGGGGAATGACGCCCTGGATGATGTCGCAACAAGGGGAGTTCGAAGGGCGACGATGGGATGTTTCGGATTGATGACACAAGCACAAGGGCAATCCGTTGAGTACACTGTGAAAAGAAAGAAAGAAAGAAAGATTAGGACGCAAGACTAAACAGCTTTGCTTGTACAGTATGGCTATGGTGTCTGGGCCAGATTGCTGCCTCCCGTCTGCCTCTGTGTGATTGTGATCTGGTGAGGTTGGGAATGCGACACTTCTCTGGGCTCTATGCAGCGACTTCCACAGCGGGCGCTACAGAGCTTCGACCCGCCAAGATGAAAAGTGGACCTTCTTGAAGCCAATGTGCTCCACCCGCAATGTGCGCTGCTGGGTCTAGCGGCTGTTAGTGCCACAAAGTGCGGAGTCGGTCATCTGGTTGGCCTGCACAGCGGCTGCAATCGATGTTCTGTGATGCAGCCGTGCATTCATCCAAATGTTCCATCATGTGCCAGACTTGGGATATCGATATGAATATAGACCTGACGGCCATATAGTCGATGATGCTTCCTCAGCCCTGAAGTTTTGCTAGCGATAATCACATTTGCTGTTGAAGCTATACCCAGCTCTTTTCTATTCCCGAGGTCCTCACATTCCCTCACCCTCGTACAGTGTCCTCCCTCCCGTGGCAGTGACCCCCATCTTCATCTCCCATGTTTATCCCAACCTAACCTCCAACCAACGTCCAACCACACCTCAACACCACTCACGATGCACAACTACACCAACCCACTCCCACACCACCCTCTCCGTTGCGCGTCTGGACGCCACATGGTGGTATATCCCTCTTATGCCATTTCTGCATGTTGCATTGCACGACTCTAACTTGCTGGACTTGACCACCTAAAGCTATTCGAATTGGAAATGGGCGTAATCTGACAAGAGCTTACACAACCTGTTTAGGCCAATCACTCTCTTTTAACTCTACCCCTTGCAACACCACTCTCACAAGACATCATGTACACCAATACTACTTCACTCAATTAAAATCGGCTATCACGTTTCAGTCTAACAAGAAAATAGTTTCAACCTCAAGTCCTCAGCTAACGGCCACATCAAAACTGACATCCGCCATGGAATAATAACAACGAACCCACCATCATCATCACCATCCCACTAGCAAGACACCTAATGCGCACCCATTCAAACAACTAACAAGAAGCCACAATCAAGGGACTCCGTGGGTATTCTTTCTGTGGTCGGGCGGCATCTTAAGTACCACCGGTTGTACTTTGTATATCTCTTCATTCCGAATCCATCAAGATCTTCGTACCAACAATTATCGTTTCACAAGCAGCGTATCCCGTACACTGTGTTGTTGTTGTACAAGTACTTGCACTTAGTACTCGGCCTCGACCTCCTCACCCTCCATCGAGTCGGCGGCAACCTCCTCGTAATCGCGCTCGAGGGCCGCAAGATCCTCACGAGCCTCAGAGAACTCGCCTTCCTCCATACCCTCACCAACGTACCAGTGGACGAAGGCACGCTTGGAGTACATAAGGTCGAACTTTTGGGAAAGGGCAGACCAGGCCTCAGCAATGGCGGTGGTGTTGGAAAGCATGCAGCTATTTTCACAGTTAGAACTAGTCATCCAAGGCATTCGGGGATGGAGAAAAACTTACACAGCACGGTTAACCTTGGCCAGATCGCCGTTGGGGACCTGGTGAGGAGGCTGGTAGCAGATACCAAGCTTGAAACCAGTAGGGCACCAGTCGACGAACTGGATGGTGCGCTTGGTCTTGAGGGTAGCAACGGCATTGTGGGCGTCGTTGGGGACCACGTCACCGCGGTAGAGCAAGCAGGTGGCCATGTACTTGCCGTGGCGGGGGTCGCACTTGACCATCTGGTTGTTAGGCTCGAAGCAGGACATGGTCATCTCCTGAACGGAGTTGGCCTCGTGGGCGGCCTTGGCAGCCGAGATGACGGGGGCGTAGGCGACAAGAGGGAAGTGGATACGGGGGTAGGGGACCAAGTTGGTCTGGAACTCGTTGAGATCGACGTTGAGGGAGCCGTCGAAGCGGAGCGAGGCGGTGATGGAAGAGACGACTAAGGACAAAAAGTTAGTCTAGGAAATTCACACACGTCATAGATCCAAATCATGGCGTACCCTGGGCAATCAGGCGGTTGAGGTTCTCGTAGTTGGGGCGCTCGAGGCCGAGGTTGCGGCGGCAGATGTCGTAGATGGCCTCGTTGTCAACCATGAAGGAGCAGTCGGCGTGCTCGAGGGTGGTGTGGGTGGTGAGGATCGAGTTGTAAGGCTCAACCACAGAGGTGGCAGTCTGGGGAGCAGGGTAGACGCAGAACTCGAGCTTGGACTTCTTGCCATAGTCGACAGAGAGGCGCTCCATGAGGAGAGCACCGAAACCGGAACCGGTACCACCACCGAACGAGTGGAAAACGAGGAAACCCTGGAGACCGCTGCAGTTGTCGGCAACGCGGCGGACCTTGTCGAGGACCTGGTCGATAAGCTCCTTGCCGACGGTGTAGTGACCACGAGCGTAGTTGTTGGAGGCATCCTCCTTGCCGCTGATCATGTGCTCGGGGTGGAAGAGACCGCGGTAGGCGCCGGTGCGGACCTCGTCGATGACATTGGGCTCGAGATCGGCGTAGATGGTGCGAGGAACGTATTTCCCGTTGCCTGTGTTTGTATTTGTAAGCTTCTGTTTTGCGCATTGTGGTAGGCAAGGGCGCTATGTACCGGTCTCGGAGAAGAAAGTGCTGAAGCCATGGTCGGGGTCAGCGGCCTTGCGCTCCTCGGTGAGGTAACCATCGGGCTGTGGTGTCGTAGGTTAGCATCTTGTGCGGATGGCGGGGAGAGATAAGGTGGGAGGGATGGGGGCAAAGCTTACCTGAATGCCGTGCTCAAGGCAGTAAAGCTGATGATAGGGTTAGCTTTCTTTGTCCTGTGTATAATTTGAGGGCGATCGGATGTTCCATGGTTCGTTTGTCGAAGCTATCATGGACATCATGTGTCGCGTGGTGGGGATGACGGGAGAGGGCGGACGATGACCTACCTCCCAGCAGGAGTTGGCGATCTGGCAACCAGCCTGGCCGACTAGATGGGGGAAGCAACGTTAGCATGCTGTGTTTATCCCGACGATGGATGAGTAGGTAGATAGATGGTAGATGAGGCCGATGATGCGCCAGCTTTTGGTGGGCGACGGGTTCACGCTGGCGGTGAGGCTGCTTTTTCGCCAACAACGCGCGCCACTATGGAGGCGAACAGGAAGGGCGGGATAGATGGGCGAGAAAGCGGTGATTCAGGAGATGGACGATAGGAAGCTGTCGACGTACCGTTCAAGCTGATAATTTCACGCATTTTGGATGGTTTTGGTGTGTATTAAAGAAGTAGTAGTAGTAGAAAGAAGTTGGAAAGCAAAAAGTTGTCAAGACTCGAAAGACGGCGTCGCGGTGGGTTGTTGGAGAAAGGGCAGCGATGCGGTGGATGGGATGGATGGGATGTGCAAAATTGAGGATTTGGCGGGCGGCGGAAGTGGAAGTGCCTGATGAGCGAAGCACAAGAAAAGTGGACGTGCTCGAACTGGTCCGTGGTGGGGAAATTTGATTGTTGACACCAGCCTGCCCAATTGGGGAAAGCGTGGTTTTGCTCCTGTCCGACCAACCAGCAACTTTCAACCACTCGGTCAGGCGCAAATCTGCCAAGACCTTCTTTTCTGTGTCTGTTTTCTCTCCCTCGCGCCTGGCCTCCTCTCATCAGTCCAGTCATCGAAGCCTCTTCCAGACATCACCGATTTCTGGCAGTGGCAGTGGCAGCTTCAGGCTCTCCGACAATGACTCGTGGACTTTCAGCGACAGCGACGACCTTTCAGTTAGTTGGGGGTCCGTGCACCGTGCCCCCTTTGACCCCTCGTCATCCGCCACCAGGGGCATTTGGGGCCCGAGCATCACCACTCGCTGGCAGGTGGTTGCCGTGGTACCGTCTTGCACTGTTCCGCCTGTTGTTCTTGCCCCTGGACTCCTCCCGGACGCCGGTCCAGAACTCAACTTCCGATTTGTAAGTTCGAACATCGCCAGCCACCGCGTCAGGGGCAGCCAGCAAAAGTCCGGGGTTAATGTGATTTTTGGAGGGTCATTCTTTTCTGGAAACTTGCGGTGGAGAAAAGCTGCTGCGTCTCCGTGCATCTACCGGGTACCTGGACGACAACATGAATCTCCTTTGACAAGCTGGAAAAGGGGATCACAGAAGTGGTTCTCGACTGCCGTCCCTTCTCTTGCCAGATGTCTTGATATTCCTACGGCTACTCTTTGGCTCACCTTGAGATGTCAATGGATTTACCTTGGTGTTTTCGACATGGTAGGTTAACCCAAGCATCCGGTACATATATGCATGCATAACCCATGAGGATTTGCACCGGCCATGGAGTAGATCCATGTACGGTATTTTTACCCCCTGAAATGCTCAACCATCTGCTCGGTAACGAGAGTGGTATCTGGACTGGGTTCTTGAGAGCATCACTCAACCTCGAAACATTCAGCGCACAAGCAAGGTGTTCCAATTGGCAGCCATTATTGGTGAATTGGTTTGTGTTTTTTAGGTACGGACGAAAGATCGTGAGTGACCCAGTGCCGCAGCATTGGACCTGCAATATGTATGTTCCTGCAGTAGTTGAGTGATCGGGCAGACATCAGCTGTACAAACAGATGAACGTCAACAATGAAGTCAGATTGGGCTCAGCTGTCTTTGTCTTTGTCTTTAGAGTTTCGTTCTTCACTTCAGAATCTTTACTGCTTCACTCCTTCCGCCGTCTTGTTCCTCTTTTCACTATCCTCCTCCTCACCAACCTCTCTTTGACCCATTGCTTAACTCCGACTGGCCTGCATTTAAGAAAGACGAAAGCGTAGACTCGCAACCATGCTCAAACCCTCCGTCTTGGTGATCACCATCATCACCAGCTCCATATCCTGAGACCCCCGGACTCCGGTTCCTGGCAGCGGACGACATGCCCCGGCATCTTCGACTCTGCCTTGCCGCGCGATGTGTGCCAGTCGAGTAAGCCTCCTCCTCCCTAGCTGTCTTGAGCTGACTCTCGCAGACTCCATAGCCTGGTGAAATCATGGAGATATCTTCTTCTGCTATGCAGGAGTCAATGTGAAAGGCAGGCCAGACAACGGTCAAGAGATCACTGGGCCCAGCTGCGGTGGTCAGGGCGGCGGCCGCGGTAGATGTTTTGTCCAAGGTTCTGGTTCTTGACCTGGACGGTGATGGTGACGTCGATAGTTTATCGATGTCTTGTGTAAAGGTGACGTTTGAGAAAGACATGACGGGGGATGACTGCCCGTTTCCCATAAGCGAATAGTTTTGCTTGGGGCTTTCAGGATATTCGCCGGGATACGTCTCATCGGACGTCTCCTCGCTCACCACAATCATGGATGACAACGGAAGCAGCCTATAGGCTTCGGAGCCCGTGACTACCCAGTCTTCGGTCGAGTAGTGTACCTTGTCCTCCAGCTTCTGCATGTGATGCCAATAATAACAAGCTTTTTTGCAAAAAGCGTGAAGCTGATCCCTGAAACGAGTTCTCTCCGATTCCGATAATAGCGGCCCAACGCAGTTATCCACACTGGTTTTCAGTGTCTCTACCTTGGCCTTGACCTTCTCCTTCCATACGTCCTTATCAATGGAGCCAAGGAGAACAGAGCGCAGATAGGCCTCTTTGGCGGGATCCATGGTCTTGAGCAATCTGGTAAGCTCATCGTTGGCACGGGGGTCCTCGAACAAATAGGTTGGTTGAAAGACGTGCTCCTTCAACTCGGCATAGAGGACAGCAAGAACAGCGACGCTGCGCATCTGCTTGGCGGCGACAGTGTTGGATAAGGGCAGTGGAATCCGGGCTTGGTGAACAATGTTGTGCTTCTTCAGTTGATCCCACAGGGTAACGTTGGCTAAGGAAGACTCGGGAAGGTCTGCCCCAAAGAATTTCTTGGCTAGGTCGCAAGCGAGGTCGAAAATCTTGGTGAAGCGAGAGGTTCTGGGTATCGTTGTCGTCAGATTGATGAGCAGACATGGGGAAAGGAGGACAGCTCACATCTCTTCCACTCGTGTAGGCTTCAACGGCATCGAGAAGTTCTCCAATCTGCTGAGCTTTTGCCTGTAATGATCCAGATCTTTTCTGGTTATCTCCAATTCTTGCTCGATGGCTTCCTTGTCTTCAGTCTTTTTGCGTTCTTCCTCAAGACTTGTAGTGAGATCCATGATTTCGAGTTCCGCCTTTCTCAGATCGTCCTCAGCCCTGGTAATGCTTTGGGCCCTCTCGTTTAGCTCATGTGTCTTGGCGGCGAGTATTGAACCAAGGTCGTCGGCTTCCTTCTGAAGAGATTGGACTTGTTCGTCTTTCTTTCGCAAATCTTGACAAAATTTGTCCAGTTTTGCTTTGGTGTTATGCAGGTTCTCGAGGTTCACCTCAAGGGTTGTCGTGAGCTTTTCGACTTTGTCGTGGAGCTCGGCATTTTGGTCGGAAATGCCCTTGAGCTTCTCGTAGGATGTGTGCGTGATGATGTCTTGGAAGAGCTCCGAGACCACCTTTGCGTGGTCTATCTGATTTGAAGACATGTCGACCGTGGGTATGTTGGCAATGACATGAAAGAACACGGAGCACAAATGGGCGAGGGAAGAAGTAGTGATGGGGGTGATATGAAATTTTGCTCTCACGATGCTACCAGGGCAATCCGCCAACGAAGCAATGGCATTGTTTGCCCGCCTTTGCTTCATTAATCTCACCAAGCTATTGTGTCTTCCATTCTGAGGCAGGAATCCGTAGCTTTGGCCATTCGGGAGGAGAAAAGGGCATGGACTTCACCTCAGAAGCGCAAACTGAGGGCCTCGCGCATAGATCCGCCACCTAAGACTGCTGACAAGCCCATGATACCGGCTGTAAGAGAGCACCAAACGTTGAAATAATCAAGGTATCCATCATGTCTGATGCCAGGTCCCAGTGTCGGCGTTTGACCTGGTCTGGTCCATCCATGTTGAGCGAGTGTTTGGTGCTGTTGCGGAAGCAGTCAACCGCTGCCGAAGCCCGAATGACGACGTCAAAGGTGAGAAGGCCACTTCTAGCAGCATTGCATGGAGGTTTTTCGATTCGTGGCCAACCACTCTTGAAACTCTGAACGTTCGCCTGTTTCGTTATCGGGGAGGACAGGCTTCTCGCTGACCCCTTATCTCGGCAGTCGAATGGCATGAATCGGAAGGTGAGAAGGTGAGCAGCAATAGGAAGGAGCCAGCGAGATGAAAGAGAAGGATCATGACCTGCTTCCCCACAGGACTCCTCGTAGGACGCACCTTCTCTCATCCCCCACCCAACCTGAAATTCAGTCGGTTGTCTCCTTCTTCTCATGAATGCTCTCATGAGTGAGCACCTCGGCCATCAACCATCGTCAACTCCATGATCCCTCAGTTCTCTCCCAAAGCACATGCTGGTTGTTCGATATAGACTCCCCTCCACAGCATTGACCTCGAACTTTGCCCAATCGCATTGATTACAACGTCCCCAGAATCAAGCGTATAAATTGCTCCGAGACAAGCCTCCCTCCCGGAGAAGTGTGCGCCAATTATCATGGATTGAAACGAGGCCGCCGGGAGTGGCTTGAAGCCCAATGCAAGCAATCAATCTCCATCCCAAGTCCATGGTGACAGAACATCGGGAAACACAAAGTCGAAACAGGTGAGATCTGACATGCTTCCGTTTGTGTTTGGGGGGACACTGCACGATGCCTGATGATGCCACAAAAAACGGTACGTACCTCTACAGCAGCGCAAAGACAGCTGCCAAGACCAGCTGACAGTTGATCTATGAATGCTTGACGGCCCGCTGCGGGTGAGCTAACGGTTAATAAGCGGGTCACCATACCGCTCTAGGTTAGACTCTTCTGGGGAGATAACCGCAGGGGCCACCAGCCACTCGGCCACACCGGCGATATGGCGCTGCGCCTCTTGCTTGCTGGAATTGGGACTCGAGGTTCTTCACACTGCAACGACAGGACACGACCTGGAGACAAAGATATAACCATACCACAGTCCCGGTGCCGCACTGACGGTAATTCTAATATTACAACCTCCCTCTCTTATACATATCATCATATGTAACAAGTTTTCCTCAGGGCGGTTGCATCTCATTTTGTAGACCATGGCGATTGATGATCCGTGAAAGAAACATTTCTCATTATCGTTTTCACTTTCCTTTTCTGAACCTCCAAATATTGTCGCGCCTAGACATCGCGGCTTATCCTAGAAGCTCACTTTGTAATGCTTCCAACCTCCACCAATCACGGACAATGAGCTTATTCAAGCCATAGTCCAAATACATTGTATCCGCCACGACAATCATCCGCAATTCTGCGAGCAACTTGTATCGAAAGCAGCTAGCAATGGCCAGCTCAGGGGGTGATGTTCACTCCAGAAATGGTGAACATGGCGTATCCTCCTTCTCAGCCTCTTCACACCAACGGATAGTTCATATCCCAAATATTCTTCCTCATGAGCGAGTGTTTCCCATACAGATTGGCTCTGAGCTGTTTAAGCTGTCCGGAGCATCAATATCTTCCGATGGTGTGTCACCTCATCCCCCTTTCCCACACCTCACACACAACTAACACATCCACAGCCCCCTCCTACTTCTCCCAATACTTCCTCTGTCAACTAAAACAAGCCTCCGACGCCGGCCAAGACCCCTCCACCGCCATCCGCACCCTCTACATCGACCGCGACCCCGTCACCTTCAAAGATATCTCCCTGCACCTCCAGGGCTACCACGTCCGACCCCGGGACGCCACCCACTTCGTCCGCCTCTTCGCCGACGCCCAGTTCTACTCCCTCCCCAAGCTCATCTCCCAGCTCTACGACGAACCCATCCATATCACCATCGGCTCCACCCCCTTCCAGATCCCACGGGATATCTTCTCCCTTTCTGGACCCGGAAACACGCCCAACTTCTTTACGCTCGGTTTCGCCATCTTTTTCAGTAATCCCGAGGATTTGTTCCCCGGTTTGGACAGGGAGGGACTGATTCGTCCGCCGTCGATCGTGCCTCCCTCGGTGCCCAACAGAAGCGCGGAGGTCTTTGAGGAGTTGTTGCATATGCTGAGGGGGTACCCGGTTAAAATAAGGGATGAGACCCATCGCCAGGAGTTGTTGCGCGATTGTAGGTATTTCAACTTCAAGGGCCTGGAGCAGAGGTTGATTCCGCATGAGAAGGGGTTCAATCAGGCGAGGGGACGGGAGGAGATTGTGCTGAAGTTGAGAGACATCTTGAAGAGCGGGATAAGCGTGGTGAACGAGCCGGTTGTTGGGGACCCGTTGGCGGGGTGGGTGAATTATGCGAGGCCGTATGTGGATGATAAGGCGATGGAACTTGTCCTCGAAATCGGCGAAGAAGGCACGCGGTTACATTTTGGACCTGGAGGACAGGAGGTGAGGGCCGAGTTCTTCAAGGACATCAAGGCGAGAGTTGCGAAACTCTTCGAGGTCATTGCTACCAAGCTCAACTTACCCTCTTCCACCCAGCCGTTGGGCCTGTTAATGGCGAAAGGAGGGAGGAGCAGCGAGCCGCCCACGCCGGGCAACACTCCCCTGAGCGAAGACCTCGTCCGCGTCATCCTCGACCCCGAAGCAAGCATAACATTAGACGGCCAACCCTGGACACCAGACGACTCTGATCAAAATACCTACCCATCATTACCCGCACACGAAACCACAATCAACACCCCCGGCACCACCATACCAGCAGTCCCCTCCGTCCCCTCCGCCCCCTCCTCCGCCGGCGGCGGTCCCTTAACAGCCGAATCCCCCCTAGAGACAACCAACCTCAGCACCTACCCCTTCACCCCCCAACAACAACAACACCAACAAACATCACCCGCCGAAAACCCAAACCCCCGCAAACGACGACGCCTAGACTCCAACCCGCACCCCTACGGAGTAGCCACCATCCCAACCTCACCACTAGGCGGCGAGGAGGAATGGATTGTCAAAACCGGCCAGTGGCGGCTGCGTATACAATCGGTTAGCAACAAGAATTCGAAGAATCCCAACCCGGCTAAAGCGTCGGTGGAATGTTGTCTGGTGGCGGTTAAGCTTGATGCGCTGAGTTCAGAGAGGAGGAGGAATGAGAGGAGGGGGTTTTTGGGTGGTTAGGAACCTGAGGAGCCTGATGTGGAGGTGATGGCTGAGACGGTTGATGTGGATAGGGATACAGATAAAGGAGAAATCAACGGAGGAGAAATCAACGGAGGAGAAATCAACGGAGGAGAAATCAACGGAGGAGAAATCAACGGAGGAGAAATCAATGGAGGAGAAACGAACGGAGGAGAAACGAACGGAGGAGAAACGAACGGAGGAGAAACGAACGGAGGAGAAACGAACGGAGAAGTCAATGGAGGAGCAATCAACCGGGGAGAAATCGTTGGAGGAGAAGTCCATGGAGGAGAAGTCAGTGGAGAAATAATCAACGGAGAAATCAACGGAGGAGAGCTGACTGGATGGGGTTATGTGGACGACATTGGATGGCGGGCTTTATACGGGCTGTTCTAGGGATTGTCTACAGTAACACTAGATGGGAAGGGGTCCGCAAAGAAGATACAATATGTATAGTCAATGCAAGGTTCTCGTAGCAGGTGTTTGTAACTCTGTCATTCTTTGGAACCTTCATCTTGGTTTCCTACTTGGTAGAGGTTCAAGCAACAAACCTGCCAACTGTAGCTGATACCCAAACACTTCCAAACCAGCCATTCCAAATTAGATCTCCAGTCAACACCAACGCCTGTATAATATATATACAAGGTGCCAAAGCGTTGATCAAGCCCTGCTACTTCCATCGCATGTTATCGACCGGATACACTGAAGACACACCCAGAACGCCATTCGAAGCCACCCATCCAGATCCAGCCCCTGCCTTTTTGCTTCACTCAACCATTGTTTGAGTGTTCCACCCTGACCAGAATCCAATATCAACCGCTGCAACGCAACAACGCCTGTTCCAATTTTTGTTGTGAAGCCCAATATCAACCGACGCCAAAAGCACCCCGTCGGAGTCAAACCAAGGGATGGCGAAGCCAAGGTCTCAACCAATCACTCTGTATTCTTTCCTCCGCTCGCAAAACGGACCGATAAGTTCTCAGATGTAGAGAGCGTTATATTCCTTCCAATCCCTTTGTCGTCACTAACAAGCACGATCGTTTGCTGTTTTGGGGTGTGGGGGGTTTTGTTTGAACACCTCGTAAAACACGAGCGCTTGGTCAATCTGCTTAATACGGGCGGCCGGGCGGCGCTGTTTGTTTCTTGACGCTGACGAGGTACACTCGAATCGAATCGAGTCGGTTTGGATGTCATAATCGCCGAGTGCGGGTCATTCGCATGGGCGAGGGCAGCAGAGGATCGGCCGACTGATGGGTTGGCTTCGTTGGCGTGGACTGCTGCGCTCGAGAACAATCGTCATGTTATGGACGTTGTGGTTGCGGTTGTGCATCGATGTTGGAATGGCCAGTGTTTTGCTAGCCCTCGATCTCGGTGTCAAGGATCCATGGGGTCGAGCGAAGCATCGCAAGCAACTTCTAATGCCCGCGCCTTTTCTATTTCTCTTTCGGATTCGTAGTCCACCTTTAAGCGGAAACAGCAATTGGCGCAGCAGCATCTGGTGCCTTGGGGAGGTTATCCTGTTAATGCGTTGTGTTGGTTAGCCACTGCCATCTCCGCGATTCCGTTCTTGCACATCCGTTCTGCCCTCCCTCCCCCAAGTCCCTCCCAGAAAAAAAGGACACTACTCACAACCTCAAAAATAACCCTAACCATCAAACTACAGCTCGGGCAAACCGCAATGTCCTGACCGTCCTGGAGGTCCGCCAGCGCAATCTCGAACTTGTCGCCGCACGGGCAGGGGTACGAGTACGTCTGCAGCGCCGCGTCGTAGGTCATGTCTTCGATTTCGACTTCGTCGTAGATGGAGTATTCTTCGTCGGCGGACATTTTGGCTGACTACTTCGGTTTCGGTTGGGATTTCGCGGGGGAGAAGATTTCGTGAGGTGGGGTGAGGTGGAGGATGTTGATGGGCGCAAAGGTCGCGACGGGAGCTGGAAGTGATCGTTTGGATGGCGATGGAAGAATCGGGGGATGCTGGCTGGGGTTAAGGTTTGAATGTTGGAAAGTTGAAGGCCGGGGACAAAAAAGAGTCAGCGCGGCGAGCGGGACAGTGGAGGGGCAAAATGTCAGATGTGAACTGAACTGAACTTTTGGCGCGCATGCGGCCGCGAACGAAAGTGTGGGGGTGGGTCAGTGTTAGTTACGGTATGGTACGCCAAGACTACCGATGCGTGTAAGTCAGGGCGGCGTAATTTACCAAGGCGTCGTATTGCTGGGTTACTGGTATTTTTCCCGGTAGCTGAGGCCGACGAGGAACCCACGGGTGAGCCATGCCGTCAGCCTCGATGGCAAAGCCTTAAGAACGTGGGCTAAAAGGGATCGCAAAGGGTTTTCGGGGCTCAAAACCGTTTATTCCGCTTAAGATAACAGAAATTGGAAAGGTGAGGAAGCTGTTACTAGTTGCAGAACCTTCGACCACCTTGCTCATAATATCTTGTGATGGGCTTTGTTTTCAACAAGGCCTCGTGGCGCAACGGTAGCGCGTTCGACTCCAGATCGAAAGGTTATCCGTTCAAATCGGGTCGGGGTCATTTACAACATCTTTTTGACATTTTGCAGTTCATGCATCTCTATTATGATCAACAAGTATTTCGTGCTCTTTTCTTTTTTTTGCGTGTTCTCAACGCAAATGTCATTATCCCAGCAGAAGTGTCGAAGATTGCGGAACGAGTTGTGACATCTCAAAGAAGACTGCGCGAAAAAGTCTGGAAAGAAACTCATTATTAACCCTTTCGTATATGTACAATACTCCATATTACGCCTCCTCATGCTTCTCCTCCTCCTCTCCATCATCACATACCCTCCACCTCAAGAACTTCATCTTCGTGAAGCTCCCACCACTTTGCCTACTCGCACCGCTGCCCACACTGCCTCTGTGATTGTGGTCGCCGAAACCATCACCACCACCCAAGTCCACTCCCTGATGCCGTCGTTGATGTTGATGTGCCTCCATACGCCCTCCTATTCACCTCCACCCTCTCCAGGAACTTAATCCCAGACCCCTTCGGACATCTTTCAACCACTACCATCCTTCCCCGATGTTATTGCCCTGCCCTAATCCAACCTCCTCGCCAACACATCTCTACCCTCATCAAATCCTCTCTTCTACCTGTACTGGATGCCTCAACTCTCCAAGAATATCTTCACACCCCAATCACCTCAGAAAAAAAAAGAGAAAAAAGAAAATCAGCAACCACTACTCTCCTCCATATGTGTTCAACAATCAACAGTAGCGTATGTACTCAACATCCTGATTTGTATAGAAACCACTAACCACCATGCAACCATCTTCTATTCCACCTTCCACCTTCCACCTCCCATCACCACCACCAACCACCATGCAGCATACCACGGAACATTACAGACACCACCATATCTTCCCGATCACTCACTCACTTCTTAACTCAAACCCGACACTCCCAACCACCAAGCAACACCAAAATCCCATAACCCCCGACAACCCAACCCAACCCAAAAACAGCACATCAAACAAAGGAAATACTCAACACTCAAACAGAAAAATTCTCACAACAAAGCCATCCCCACAGCCGCAAAAACCCCAAGCCCAACCGCCGGTCCCTGCAACGGCACCTTTCCATTTGCCGCAGCGCTAGGCACCGAAGACGGAGACGCGGTGGAGGTGGAGGTGGAAGTAGTGACGCCCGAAGAAGTACCGCTGCTGCTGCTGGAGGAAGAGGAGGAGGAGGAGTAGACGGTGGTGGTTGTGGAGGAGGTGGAGGTGGTGGAGGTGGTGGAGGAGGAAGTGGAGGAGGAAGTGGAGGAAGTGGAGGGGGTGGAGGGGGTGACTGTCATGGTAGCTTTTTTGGGGGGGAGGGGGAGGGTTGTTAGTTTGATGCGAGTGAGAGAGTGGAGGAAGTGAGTGAGTGAGAAGGGGAAAGAGCGTGGTTCAAACGGGGGAAGAAGGGGGGACCGGAAAGAGGGGAGGGAATGTAGTTAGGGATAGTTATTAAAATCCCAAAGGGGGAAGCAAGTGAACAGGAGGGTGAGGACGAGGGGGGAGCTGCTCCTCATGGTTCTTCTGCTTGTGCTCATCATTCCCATGCTCATGCACAAACTCCTCAGGAACAGGAACAGGAACAGGAACAGGAACAGGAGGCAACGACGAGTGAACAGGAACAGGAACAGGACGAGGAGGCTGAACAGGAATAGGTGCTCTCGGGGGAGGAAACGGAGGGAAAGTGACCACCGGAGGAGGTTGATGGGGATGATGACAAGGAGGTATGATGTTATCGCGCCGCTCAACCACCACAGCTGCTGCATCCCGTTCCCGTCGATTCATCAGCCCGTCGATCCGACCCCGACCCCGACACCCCTTGGCAGGCACAGGCGCAGGCGGAATACCACCACCACCTGTAACGCGAGGCGGTGACGGGAACGGGAATTGGAGTATGCAAGAGGCTAGACAAGACTGGAGGGGCTCGTTTGGAGGAGGAGGAGGAGGAGGTGCTGTGACGAAAAACACAAAAAACAGTTGGGATGGATTCTGCTGTGATAATAAACGAGAAAAAGACCACAAAGTGATGATGATTCGGGGATGTGGATAAGGGGGGGGAAAGGGGAAAAGGGGAAAAGAGGAAAAGGCAGTGCAGTGAGAAGGACGACGGACGAAAAAAAAAAAAAAAAAAAAAACTTACTCGAAGAAGTTGAGGTCGGCGTGCTCACATAAACACTGGTAATAGTGGTTTGAGCGGCGGCGAGGCTGGCGGTGCCGAGAACAGCGAGGAGGGTTGAGGAACGCATTTTTGCTTTGGTGGCTTTAAGACCGGTGGCTTGTTTTGGCTTTGGTGTTTTTGTTTGTTTGGTAGCGAGTGAAGTTGATCCTCTCGGTTGGCTTGTCTTGCTTAAGCTTCTTTGAGGAAAACGAGAGCAGGAAGGAGGATAGCTTTGAGGGAAAGGTAAGATGACGGGGGAAACGAGGGGAGGAGACGGCTAATAAAGGCTAGATGAGGGGAGGCTGGAGAGGAGGGGATCAGATACCAAGCCGCGGAAGATGTCTGGATGATGAAAGAGGATGCTGCACTGCCGGGGGACGACAACACGAGAGCTGAGTCAAGTTCAAGGAAGGCTCTGGACAAGTTCAACGCCGGATGAACACATAAGCTCACCTCTGAGGTGAGGTCATGATGGCTAACAACACTGGAGCTTCGTAACCCCTTCAGGGAGTCGAGCACAACATGATGCTGACACAACTACGCAATCAACAGGGATGTTCTGTCCCTCCGAGCCAGGACTCCTTAGCTCATTCTGCCTTCGGAGCGGGAGATGGTCTCCGAGCATGCTGATGTCCATGTAACTCGCAGACCTCGCAATAGCGCCAACCTCTTCACGTGCTCTCCGGAGCTGAGTACTTGGATGTTGGAAGGAACAGGCGCGGAGTAGTTATCGCAGTCCAGCATCCTGAGAAGGCGGGCAGCGAGGTCCGACCGCCGGTGCTCGAGCCTCCGGGCCAACTCTCCGGAATCCTAGCATGCAAGCGGGTTCCAAACCGGGGCAGAACACCACGCTCCGAAATAACACACCCAGGAAGGAGCTATGCTCGATTGCCCACTTGGTCGAGACGTTGCTTTGAGGCCTCCGAGTATATGCAACCCAGAAGCCACAAAACACACCTCAACACCATCCCGACCATCGTCATCACACAGCTAAGTGCTTTGTTCGCTGAACATCAGACCCTTGATGTACATCCCCACATCAAAAAAAGTAAAGAAACGACCAACCAGGCACGACAGACTAAACAACAGGGAGCAGGGCCTTCGCCGCCTAGATGAACACAAATCTATTCATCGCTAAACTTTTAACCATCCATGATATCAAACCCATACAAATGACATTCAAAAAACCATCATCATCCACCACATTCCAATCCTACATCACATCACCCCCTTAAACATTGGTAAAGAAAAAGCTGGGCTGACCAGGAAGAGCAGCCTCAGCCATCGGCGCCGTAACCTCAATCTCAGCACCACCATTCGTCAAGTCCTTACCGGTCTTGCTGCCCTCCTCAACAAGAACAACCTGCACGCTCTCCAAGCCAGCAGTCCTCTTCAGGCCAGGGATCATAGCCAACAGCGTCGCCTTCTCGTCAAACGACAGCTTGCGGCTAAGAATCTGCTCAGCGGGCTCGCCATCCTTCAACCTCTTCTTGAGCGCCTGCACGAAGGGCATGGCCTTCTTCATCTCGCCCATCTTGGCGATGCGGCCGTTCAGCTCCTTATCATCGATCTTCTGAGCGCCGGTAGCAGCGTCCCAGACCTCGGAGAGCAAGTCGATGTACTTGGCCTGCCAGGTGGGGAAGTTCTCAGTGGCGAAGATGGTGAGCTTCTTGGGCTTCTTGGGGTCGAAGTCGGACTGGCGGCCCTTGGCCATCTTCTTGAGCTGTGCGGCCTCGGCGGAGTTGATGGCGGAGGAAGTGGTGCGAACGTAGTCGCGAGCGGCGGTGAGGGCGGGGTTGGCGGCGGGGACCTCGGGCCAAAGGGCGAACTGGATGGACTTGGGCTCGCCGAGGCATTCTTGCCAGACGTAGTCGGCCCAGTGGGGGGCGATGGGGGTGATGATGAGGGCCTGCGTAAGTCAGTATATGAGATTTGCTAACAAGATAAGGGTAAGATAGGGGGCTACTCACCTGAAGACGGATGTACTTGGTGACCAAGTCCTTGTGAAGAGGAATGCCAGCAGCAGCGCAAGCCTCACGGTACATATCACGAGCGTTCAAGAAATCGTAGTGAGCAGCCTTGAGAGCAAGCTTGTACGAGGTCTCCTCGTAGTGCTTGCGGGCCTCGTTGACAAGGGCGTTCATCTCGTTGTCGAACAGGGCATCCTGGAAGCTGTTGAGCTCGCCAGTGCGGAGAGACTCATCCTTGAGAGTCTCCTCAATCCACTCCTTGTTGGTGTAGAACCTGAGAATGGTGTTGTCGGCAACATCCTCGACAAAGTTGGAGTCGGAGATACCATCACCGGCATCGGCAAGAGCAACACGGGCGGCGTCGGCACCGTACTTCTTGACGACATCGTCGAGGGTCATGAAGTTGCCAGTAGACTTGGACATCTTCTCGCCGTTGAGCTGCAAGTGGCCGTTGGCACGGACGGACTTGGGCCAGTACTCACGGGGGAAGAGGGCGATGTGGTTGTACAGCCAGAAGGTCAAGTGGTTGGGGATGAGATCCTTGCCGGAGACACGGATGTCGAGGGGATAGAAGTACTGGAACTCGCGGCGCATGGAGTCGAGGGTCTCCTTGGAGATGCCGGACTTGGTGACCAAGTGGTCGGATAGCTCGGTGCGGCAGAAGATGTAATCCCAGACCTCG
This sequence comes from Neurospora sp. CHS-2018a, assembly GCA_009802275.1. Lineage (NCBI taxonomy): Eukaryota > Fungi > Ascomycota > Sordariomycetes > Sordariales > Sordariaceae > Neurospora > Neurospora sp. CHS-2018a. The sequence goes on from RAKG01000082.1 coordinate 176,456, forward strand.
TCGATCATCTGGTCAGCGCCAATGTTGCCCTTGCCCTTCTCACGACCGAAGAGGTCCTTGTGCAGCCAGTGGGCGACAGTGTAGTAGGCCATGTAGACGGTAGAGTCAGAAAGAGACTCGACAAGGAAGTTGGGGTCCCAAGGAAGCTTGGAGCCGAGACCGTAGGTACGGGCGCAAGCCCACTGCTTGAGCCAGCCGATGACGCCCTTGAAGGCATGCTGGGTGTCGGCGTAGTAGGTGTTGATGCCCTTGCCGTCCTTGTTCTCGACATAGTCGTAGAGAACGGTGCGCCACGAGTCCTCACCGTAGTCGATGTACCACTGGTCCATGAGGGCGACGGAGCACTCATCACCGGAACGGGAGACGACCTTGTTCTCGGGCTCGGAGTAGGCGAAAGCGTCACCGGCATCGATGAGCTGCTGGCGGACCTTGGGCTTGGCGGTCTCGACCTTCTCGCCCTTGAAGTCACCGTAGTTCATGATACCCTGGTAGAAACCCTCCTTGTAGGCGAGCTCCTTGGCCTCGAGGAGCTGCTTGGCATCCTTGGGGGAGTTGATCTTGAGCTTCTTGACGAGATAAGGGGCAAGGAGGTCGGAGGTAGGGGTCTTGATGACCGAGACGATCTCCTTCTCGGCCCACTCCTTCTGGATGCCGTAGAACTCGGGCTTCTTGGTGAGGTCGGTCATCATGATGCAGTCGTCGGGAGAGTCAGAGGGAACGGAGGTGACGACACCGGTACCCTTGGTGGCAAGGACCGTGTCCATGGGAAGGACGTAGACCTCCTTGTGGACGGAGAGGGGAGCGTTGACACGGGTACCGATGAGGTCGGAACCGACGATATCAGCAGCCTTCTCAATGACGCCCTCCTTCTCGAAGATGCCCTGGTAGGCCATGTTCTTGGCGGCGCGCTCGGTGATGACAAAGTACTCGTTCTCCGAGGCCTTGAAGACACCGTACTTGAGGGCAGGGCCGACGAAGCAGCAGACCTGGCCGTACATGGTCTCGGGACGGAGGGTGGCAGGGCAGAGGTAGACGTTGGCGCCCTCGGGGAGCTTGCCCTTGAGAGCCTCGGCAGCCTTGGGAGCCCACTCGGTGACCTTGAGCTTGAGAGCAGTGTACTCCTGGGGGAGGACACCCTCACCTTCGCTACGGTCGTGGTCCATGCAGGGCTGGCCGTCCTTGATGGAGTAGATGGTGTAGCGCTTGCCGAACTTGATCTTGTTGAGCTCCAACAGGCGGTTCATCTGCCAGCGGACGAAAGCATCGTAGTAGGGGTTGGCGTCGGTGGTGACGAACTGACGGCGCCAGTCGATACGGGCACCGAAGTTGGTGAGATCCTTCTTGCACTCGGGAGGGAAGAAGTGGAGCCAGTACTGAGGGTCGGCGAACTTGTGAATCTCCTGGACGGGAATACCGAGAGACTTGAGGATCTGGAACTGGTACTTGGCGCCACCGGTCTTTGCGACAGTCTTGCCCTTCTTGGCGTTGAACTTGGTGAGGTCCTCCTTGGACTTGGGAGCAGCGGCAGGGGCAGGGGCAGCACCCTCGACGACCTCCTCCTCCTTGTAGCGCTCGAACTCCTGGCCGAACATCTCAATCTCCTTGACCAGCTTGTCGGCCGAGGCCTTGATGGGCAGACCGGTGCAGTGGTAGCCCTGGGGGAAGAGGGCGCGCTTGCCCTGCATGCGGGCGAAGCCGGTGTGGTACTCGATCTTGGAGAAGCTGAAGGCGTGGCCGGCGTGGAGGCGGCCGTTCATGTAGGGGTAGGCGATGGTGCCGAAGAACTTGGGGTGCTTTTCGCGCAGCTCATCGGGGGTGATGGCGTCGAGAGGGAACTCGGCAGTAGAGGGGGCATCGACCTCGAAGACGCCCTCCTGCTCCCATTTTTGCTGGTACTTCTTCTCGATGTCGACGAGGGTGTCTCTCTTTTCGGTGCCCTTGAGCTCCTTGGTCTTGGAGGCGGAGACGGAGAGGTTCGCGACGCCCTTGGCGACGGCTGTTGTTGTGTCGGCCATGTTTGTTTGTTTTTGTTTATGTGGTGATGTCTGGTCTTGGTGGTGAAGACGGAGAGGAAGAAAAAGACCGAAATCGGCAACCCGGACTGCGAATTCTCTGTTCTCAAAGTGTTAGAAACTCGGCATTGATTCGTACAAACACACGCGACAAGCCAGAGCGAAAGGGTAAGTGTTGCTTTGACGGGATGACTGACCTGTGGAATTGAGTCAGATTCCGAAATTTTGGGACGACAACGGCAACTCTCTCAGTCGCCTCTTACAATCCAGATTCTTTGGAGGGGCACTGCAACCACTGTAACATTCAGCTTCTGCACGGGCATTTCGCGGGGTCAGTGCAGTCAGGCACGGCAGACGGCGGCAGGCCTAGACAGCTGGCTCCACTCCCTTGCCGCGACATCGCTTGGCTGGGTGATCTAACGTTTTAGTGTGTGGCTTAGTCACATCGTCCCGTCAACACGCACCAGCCACAAACAACCTCTTGATCTTATCGGCAACATGGAAATGGCCTCGGATCCATCCGTCAACTCCATCATGAGCTCCATCCATCTCACTCCACGATGACCAGTCTCCCCTGTCACTGACTCCCCTCTTAACTCCATTGTTACGACTCGCGTATACGTATCGTCATCATCGTCACTTACAACTCCTCACTTACAACAACGACAATGTTCCGAACACTAGCCCGCCAGGCCGCCCAAAAGGCATCAACAACAGCCTCAAAGTCCAGCGAGCTGCCACAAGCCTTCGTCAAACTCCCCCATATCAGTCCCGCCCTCCTCACACAGTACCCAGCCAAGAAATCATGGCCTCCCGACTTCAAGACCATGAGCCCGCAGGAGCAGCTGAAGTACGAGAAGCGGTATAAGAGGAAGCTGCATCACATTGCGCAGAGACCGAGATGGAATAAGATTGTGCAGTTGGCGCAGTTGGGGACTATTAGTTGTATGTGTTCCTTTTAACGTGAAAGTTTGAAAGGTATGATGCTTATTATTGGTCTAGTTGTTCTCATCTACTGCCTCCTGTTTGCGGACTGGAAGGATGAGAGGCAGCCTTTCTATGAGGTACGTTTGCCCAATTCACTCTTGATGACCCATATGCCTAACTTTCATTTTCAGTTCCGAGAGTGGTTCTGGAACTCGCTTGGGTTCGAGTATGAAGCTCCTAAGCCCGTTCCGAGGATTCAGTCCCAGGAGTCGCAGGCTAGCGTCCAAGGCGGACCCCGTCCTCGGCAGATGTAATGTTGGAGAAGTCTGAGACTTGGGATTGACTGGACCAAGCAAATTGTATCATGCTTTGTATAATATCCTTATGTGGGTGTTTGGCGTTGAAATACCTTGGAGAGGTGTGGGTATATATGGTTTCTCCCTCCTTGCTAGAATCATGCTCATGTGGCATCATATCGCCTTTCTTGAGTGCCGGTTGCTCGAGAGCTGTATGAGCTCCGATCCTGTATGAGAGCTTCTCGCCTGTTTGTAACCTCCTCCTAGAGACCTCGGAGCGTATCGGTGTAAGCAAAATGATGCCTCCTAGGACCTCATCGTCCACTCCAAACAAAGTTCCCTCCCATCCCCAACCCAGCCCCCAGTCCACTTCCCAACCCCATGCCGCCTCCCCTACTCTCATTAACCGGCCTCTTGGCCACTGTCCCCTGTGCCCTCACCCCTTGCACAATCTTCTCCATATTCGTCTCAATCACCACCCCTCCCACAATCATCTCGCCCAGCGTCGCATGCAGCGTCTCAAAGTTGAAAATCAGATCCAGCTCGCAGACATTCTCAAACAGCCTGTCCAGCGATTCGACGTATACTTGAATCAGATCGATAAGGGCGAGCGGGGACTCGGTGGATGTCGAAATGATGATAAAGTAGAGAGTCGCGTAGTTGCGATACGTGACGAGGGAGGGGACGTCGTTATGTGGTTCTGACGAAGAGGTGGAGGTGCTGGAGGCGGCGAGGAGGGGCGGGAGGGGAAGGAAGTTGCAGGAGCCTTTGGGGCGGTTGGCGACGAGGGTAAAGATTTCGGAGATGAGGCGTTGTTGGATTGATGTGTCCTGTTAATGGGGAGGGGGTGTTAGTGGTTGCGATCGGGAAGGGTAGCCGATGGGAGGATCGGGAGGGGAAGTGGGACGTACAAGCTGGGTGTAGAATTTGGTGAGGCGTGGTTGGCCTTGACCGTTGAAGACGAGGAATGCGTTGATCATGATGGGCGCGGTGACAGTTTGCGACGGTGTTGGAGGACGACGACGCGCTTCAAGACAGACCGCGACTTGAAAGAGGAAATATTGAGAACCTCGTTGGACACTTGCACTTGGCGGCAGTCGCAGTGAGTGGCTCTGGCTGCAGTGCGGGAGGCAAAGTGGATGTCAATCTGGACTCGGCCGATCAAGTGTGGTGGGGTGCGATGACGTGCGGCTGTACCCGCCCAATCCGCAGAGGCACGCGCCTAGCAGACGGCAGCGAATGCCAGGGGACAAGCGTTAAGAGGATACCTGCATCAAAGCGTGGTTTTGCTATGGCCCGCATGTCCCTCTGCATCACCGCACTAACTGATGCTGGCTAGAGCTTCCCGCTGCTGCTAAGGCGTGACCGCATGCCTGCCGACGCTTCCCTTCAACAGCTGGGGAAGCTCTACAAGTGGGGCATTAATGGCACGATAGCGTCGAGCTCGGGACGATAAGGGAGTTTAGGGCGTGTTTGGTTCGAGCGAGGTAGTTTGGTGGCGCTATACAAATAATCCCTGTAATCTCCTATCGACGTGTGTTGGCAGTGTAATCCGAGTTTCGTCCGTGAATTTGGCTGCACTTCGAGCTTGGCAAGTATCTTTTTGTGATGAAGTGAAATCGTGCATAATTTTGCTTTTTCCTTCCTAATGAGGCTATCGTTTCTCCCACTGACAGGGGTTCGTTTCTACCCTACGAATGAAGGGTAGTAAACCCCTGTCAGCGATGTGTAAAGGAAGAAGAAACGAAAGATGCACGNTGAAGTGAAATCGTGCATAATTTTGCTTTTTCCTTCCTAATGAGGCTATCGTTTCTCCCACTGACAGGGGTTCGTTTCTACCCTACGAATGAAGGGTAGTAAACCCCTGTCAGCGATGTGTAAAGGAAGAAGAAACGAAAGATGCACGAGGATTGGTACTTTATCCTTGTCAGAGACCTGCATATTTGGCTTTGTACCTTCTCCCATCGCTAACTCCCATCGCTGTTTTGAACCAAACACGCCCTTAATGGTTCGATTAGACGGGAACAAATCATTGAATTCATTCATCCGAGGAAGTTGCAACTGAATGTGAAACTCTAGCTTTCCTTCAAGGTTCTCATCTCGTCATTCCTGATCTTCCGTCGTTATCTTGTGTTCTGTCCCGTGACGCACTCGTTCATCTCAACCACCACGGGACACACCGTTGAGCTTTTTTCAGCTTAACCTCTCTCCGTCTCTCTCAACACTCAACAGCGCCAGTCGCAAATCGACAACTCTCGAAAGCATCAATACCACTCACGATCATCATGCCGCGTACAATTGTCACCAAGGTTGCGCGCGCAACCTCGCGCTCTCTCCAAATTTCCCGCAACACCCGCATCACTTCCACCCCATTCGCTGCGGCTTCAGTACTCCCAAGAACGACAGTCCCTCGTTTCTTCTCAACTGCCGGCCCCAATGGCAACATGATCACTCCCGACAAACAGCCCGTCCAGCCCAAGGAAGATACCGCTCCCAGTGTTGTCCGCGCCGCCACTGAGTTGACCGATGACGAGTACCACAAGCTCGCCGATCAGTACATGGACAGACTAGTCACCCACCTCGAAGAACTGCAGGACGAGCGGGAAGACATTGACGTTGAGTACTCGGTATGTCATTCTATCATTCGTATAGCTGTCAGAGAGTCTGACCCTCTGCAGGCTGGCGTCCTCACAGTCTCGTTCGACGACGGCATCGGCACCTACGTCATCAACAAGCAACCGCCCAACAAGCAGATCTGGCTGTCTTCGCCCAAATCCGGTCCCAAGCGCTACGACTATGTGGCGTTAGGCGACGGCCAGAACGAAAAGGAGGGCACGGCCAAGGGCGAGTGGGTGTATCTGCGAGACAACTCGACCATCAACCAACTCTTCCGTGATGAGCTACAGATCGATCTTAGCATGCCGGTCGGCCATTACGGCGAGGAGGAGGCTTAGGAGGGTCACGGTGGGATTGTTATGTTGTCTTTGAGGAACACGGGTACATGCGAGCAGATGAGACTAGTATGAGAGCGACAGCGAGCGCGTTAGGGTAGGAAAAAGACCTAGGTTATGGGAAGGGCGTCTTGGAGGATCGAAGGGTTGCAGTGTTTTAGCCTTTTGACGTTATTGGGGTCGTAATGCCTGGGAGTCGAGAAAGCAAGATGTGTACGATTTGGGTGTGTATAGTATTATTTGCATTGTGTTCATGGCAAGGAGCTGAGGGATTGCATTTTCTAGGCGGATAAAACCTCGATGATCAGCGCATTGAGTTCATAAACCATCAAAGACACATCTGTCATGTCAAATCATCAGTTTTCACCTGACAAGTCAATCGTCGATCTTCTTCCAGATTTCTGCACATTTGGTTCATTGGCATCCAACAAACAGGCAGTGAGGGGTGTGTAGGCCTCCTGCATGGCCGCCTGCGACAGCCCGCGCGTCAACGTCACACAATTGGACATATAAAGCGGCGCGTTGGGCCGTGCTCGAACACCACATTGCATCCTTCACTCTCCTCTTTCAACTTCACCTCATCATCCATCTCAAGCACATCTAGTCTATCGCTTCAACATCAACTTGTATCAAAACAGTCGTGCCTCAGGCACATAACCGCAACCATGATTACCCTAGGCTTGATCTACACCTTGGTATGCCAACCAGATTCTGACTACCTGCCATTAACGTTGTTGCTAACCAGGCTAACTTACCCCTCCTCCACAGATCATCCTCACCCTCCTCGCCTTCGCCATATACGAGCACATTCACGCCCAATCCCTCTCCCTCCCCATTTCCCCCGGTCTCACCCTCCTCACCATCCTCCTCCCCCTCCTCTCCGCTTTCAACACCGCCTACCTCTACCGCGTCTCAACCACCAGCTTCCCTCAACAAAACCGACCAAAGCTAATAACCGCCGCCCACTCCTCCTCAACCATAACCCCCAACCCCYCCAACCCCTCCCCCCAACAACTCCAAGTAACTCCTGCTCACGGGCACCTCCGACCAGCTCACGCCCGTCGCCGGCCTCAGCCTGCTGGTGCTGGTGCTGGTCCAAAACCAACCCTCAGATCCCTACTCCCCACCCTCTCCCAAACCCTCCAAACAACCCAACTCGTCCTCTCCGTCGTCCTTTTAACCCTCGCCACTAGCTCCCTAACCTCCTCCCCCTTCTCCATCCCAGGGGGCTCCTCCTTCCCCTCCTCCGGCAAAGGCCCCGGAAGCATAGAACACTGCGCCCTCGAACAAACCTGGTCCCATTTCTTCCGGTCTCACGACGCCGATACCATCAGAAAAATCCAGGACACTTTGCAGTGTTGTGGGTTCAGGAGTCCGAAGCATATGAGTTGGCCTTTTCCATCCGGACAGCCTGGAGGACCGGGGAATGGTGGAAAGGGAACGGAGCAATGTGGACAAATGTGGCCTGATCGAAAAGAGGGGTGTGCGAAGAAGTGGGAGGGGGAGTTTAGGGGGGTTATGGGCGGGGAGATTGGGGTTTTGGCGGGGGTTTTGTTGGTGCAGGTTTTGGGGTGGGGGGTGGGGAGGTGGATTGGGGCGAGGGCTGCTGCTAGGCAAACGAGGCGGGGAGGGGAAAGGGGGAGTGGGAGTGGGAGTGGAATGGTTAATGGTGAGGGAAGTAGCAATGGAGGGAATGGAAATAACAACAACAGCTGGTGGAATAAACTCCTACAGAGCTTTGGGGTGCCACATGGGGATGAGGAGGACACTTATCGTGGATTGGAAGACGGAGGAGGAGCGCAGAGACGGCCGTTGCTTGGTGCGGGACACAATGGAGAGGGTCATGTTGGCATTGAGGAGGTTGATGATGATGATGAAGATGAAGATGAAGATGGAGAGGAAAGAGATGTGGAGAGGGGAGGGAGTGATGAGGAGAGCAGCAGGCCGGATGCGGGCGTGAGAAGGGGAGGGAGCGGGTATGGAAGTGCTAATTCGAGGGTGCAGCCTAGTGGGATTCATGTTGCTGATCCGTGGGCTGATGGGGAATGAGAAGAACAAAAGCGGTTGTGAATTTTCCGATGGAGGAGTGTGTCGGGACTCGGGATTAGAACTTCTGAAGTAAGTGCTGGGGACTGGGTATCTTGGTGTGTTGACAGATTGGCACGAGGCGTTCATACAACAGTGTGTTTAGTTGCTCTCCTTTCATACATGTCAATAGTTAGACCTCGACAAATCGCTTGTGAGGGAGTCTTCAGTGGCAACGTACATTATACCATCCTGCCACTATCAGTACTTCCTTGGATATCACAACACCTACATCAACAAGCACACCTAACCAACCCATCACCCCCTCTTCGTCGCCTCAACCCTCAACACCTCCAACGCCTTCTCCAACTCCTTCACCCTCTCCTCACTAAACCCACCATTCTTCTTCTTCTCCCCCTCTTCCATCCCCTCCGTAACCCTCACCCTCTCCACCGTCCTCCCCTCCGCCCTCTTCACATTACATACCGCCCCGCTGCCCTCACCAACAAACTCCCTCCAAAACCTTCTCGCCTCCGCCCACTCCACCAACGTCCACGCTTTTCCTTCCCTCCCGGCTCTGGCTGTGCGTCCCACCCTGTGCACGTACGACGTCTCGGAAAGGGGGAGGTCGTAGTTGATTACGTGGTCGAGGTTCGAAAGATCGATACCGCGAGATACCAGGTCGGAAGCGACGAGGATGCGGAGCTTGCCGGAGGTGAAGGCGCGCAGGGTGCGCAGGCGGACCGAGGTCTTGGTGGAGGAGGTTAGGGTGCCGATTAGTGGGGCGAGGGAGGGGAGGAGGAGGGAGAGAAGGCGGGAGAGGCGGAGGGCGGATTGGTTGGAGGCTGTGAAGATGAGGGCGGTGGTGGGGAAGGCGGATTTGCCTGGTGTTGTGGACGCCTTGGACACAGATTTGGCCTTCCTTGTTGTGGGCTCGGCTTCGCTGTCGGAGTCTGATGAGGAGTCGGAGTCGGAGGAGCTGGAGTCGGAATCGGACGAGTCGGAGCTGGAGCTGGATGATTCTGACCCGGCGACGACGTCCTCGCCGTTGATGGGAACCATGTACTTGCTCTGTAACAAATCCACCAGATACAACGGCTTAAGACTTGGCTCGGCAATCTTGATCGCATACTCCTTGAGCGTGGCAGGGATCGCCAGATCACCGGCCTTTGCACCCTCCAAGACCACCAGTTTTGGCCTAGAAAGCTTCAGCCCGTTCAACAGCGTGATGTCTCTCGTCATTGTCGCTGACAAAATCACCTTCCTCGGTCCCGTCTTGTTGTTCGCCGCAAAGTCCCTCGCGCCGGGCTTGCTGACAGCCAACTTCTCATTCACCACATCCAACCACTGCTGGAAGTCTTGTGCAAGAAGCTTGTCAGCTTCGTCGACCACCAACCACCGGACATAATCGAGCGAGAAGCCCTTAGTCTTGGTGATGTGCTCCACCAGACGACCCGGCGTGCAGATGAGGATATCGACCTTGGGGACATGCTGAATGACATGATACGGCAATGGCCGCTTCAGCTCCAGCTCGAGATCCTCCTCCTCCTCCTCGCTATCCCCATCCAGATCCACCAACTGCTTCTGCCTCTCCAACCACTTCTGGTAACCCTTGGGATCGTACATTTGCTCCGTCCCCATAATAACCCCCTGCTCCTCTTTAAACGGCCGATTACCCATCGCCGTCCCAACCTTCACCCTCTTCCCGTCAGTACTCCCCGCAAACGCCGCCGCGCAGGCCTCACACGCCTGCTGGACTTGCTGCACCAAATCTCTCGTCGGAAGCACAATCACTCCCCTGAGCTTGGTCGTCTGGCTGAGCGCAATATCCTGCACCATCGGCAACACATACGCCAGCGTCTTTCCCGAACCAGTAGGCGCAGCCACCACCACGTCGCCTTGGAGGTCAGGGTTAGGCAACAGCAAAGGAAGGGCAGCTGTCTGCACGGCAAAGGCGTCTTTGAATCCCTTGGTAGCCAAGATCTTCGCTGCCTCGGCGGAGATGCCCAGGTCTGTAAAAGGTTTCCTAGTGTCGGTGGTGACGCGGATGGGATTGGCGAGCCAGGGGGGCAGGGTTTCGTACGTGAGTTTGGAGGAGTCGACGACGACGGGGGCGGGCTGGGGGAGCGGGCCGAGGTCGTATACGGGTTCTTCTGGTTCCGGTGTATCTTCCTTTTCGTCGCCCTGCAGTTCCTTCAGCTTGAGAGCCTTGTCGACTTTTTCGAAGACGGAGCGATGGCGTTGGCGGATGTGGTCATCTTGGAGGTCGGCGGGTTTTTCGAGGACGCTTTCCTTCTTTTTCTTTTCCCTCTTTGGCTTTTTGGGTTCTTTCTTTATGGATGTATCTGGCTGCGCTTCGGTCTTGTCTTTTTGTTCGGCTTGTTGCTCGTCGTCGTCGTCGTCGGTCTTGGTCTTCTTTCGTGGGGGCTCTTCAGCTTCGTCGGTGTCGCGTTGCTTCTTGGACTTTTTCGACTTTGACTTGGGTTCTTCTACTTGTTGTACTGTTCCCTCGACGACGGTCTTTGGTTGATTGTTTGCGACAAAGTCATCGTCGCCAAAGACAATTCGTGCTGGTTGCGCCGGTGCTTGCGACACTGGTTGCGACACGGGGGCCGCGCCGCCCGCTGGCTTGGGTGGGGGGATGTATCTGTTGTACATTGTGACTGTGACTGTCAGTTATTGCCGGCGGTCAATTGACTTTGTGGGAAAGATTTCAACGTACCTTTTGTTTCTAAACACCCGAATTGAAGAGGAAAGAAGATGGAAAGCTCGAAACAAAACAACGAATGACGGAGCTCCATCACAAAAGTGGGTCCCAACTTTTTTCTGGGGATCTCCAAATTGCCAAGTCTTACCGCCCGTCTAGGCCCCTGCTTATCGTTATCAGTGGATCCTCCAACATCCGTTACCCCTGGAATGCGCACCTTGGCGGTCCACGGCTGCCAAGACATGGGACGTCTCGTCGTCGTCTGTTTACACTTTAATGTTCACTCCTCTCATTGCAGGGGCAACTCACCTCACTCACTATCATCACTGCTACAACTCATCTCAACATGAACCATATACCACCACCACAAAGTCACATCTAAACACCAACGACAACAAGGGGGCACCAATGTGACCCATACAAACACCCATCATGGCGCCCACCTACCGCATCGCCATGGTCTGCGACTTCTTCTTCCCCCAACCCGGCGGCATCGAATCGCACATCTACCAACTCTCCACCAAGCTGATCGACCGCGGACACAAAGTCATCATCATCACGCACGCCTACGAAGGGCGAACGGGCGTTCGCTATCTCACCAACGGCTTGAAAGTTTATCATGTACCGTTTCTCGTCATCTACCGGAGCGCCACCTTCCCGACTGTGTTTTCGTTCTTCCCCGTTTTCCGGAATATTGTGTTGAGGGAAAGGATCGATATCGTGCATGGACATGCTTCTTTGTCGAGTCTCTGTCATGAAGCGATTTTGCATGCCAGGACGATGGGACTGAGGACGGTGTTTACGGATCATAGTCTGTTTGGGTTTGCGGATGCGGCGAGTATCCTCACCAACAAGCTGCTCAAGTTTGCTTTGAGCGATGTGGACCATGTCATCTGTGTTTCTCATACTTGGTATGTCCCCCTCATCCCCCCTTCCCTCCGTACCCAAATACTAACACCCCCTCCCAGCAAAGAAAACACCGTCCTCCGCGCCTCCCTCGACCCCCTAATGGTCTCCGTAATCCCCAACGCCGTCGTCGCCGAAAACTTTCGTCCTTTAGGCTACCCAACCTCCTCCCCCACAAGTCCCCCCTCATCCATCTCCAGTCCCGTCCCCGGCAGCCTCCCCCCTTCAGTCCCCCCAGGGTCCTCCTCCTCCCTAACAACCCCCCCGCGCCGCATCCTCGGCCCGCACGACCCCATAACAATCGTAGTAATCTCCCGCCTCTTCTACAACAAAGGCACCGACCTCCTCACCGCCGCCATCCCCCGCATCCTCGCCGCGCACCCCAACACGCGCTTCATCATCGCCGGCTCCGGCCCCAAATCCATCGACCTCGAGCAAATGATCGAACAAAACGTCCTCCAAGACCGAGTAGAAATGTTGGGCCCCGTCCGCCACTCCGAAGTGCGCGACGTCATGGTCCGGGGGCACATCTACCTCCACCCTTCCCTTACCGAAGCCTTCGGCACCGTCATCGTCGAAGCCGCCTCCTGCGGCCTTTATGTAGTCTGCACGCAAGTGGGAGGCATCCCCGAAGTTTTGCCGGGGCACATGACGGTGTTTGCCAAACCCGAAGAAGACGACCTGGTAGCCGCCACGGGAAAAGCCATCGCCTCCCTCCGCCGAAACGAGGTTAGGACGGAATTGTTTCACGAACAAGTAAAGAATATGTACTCCTGGACGAACGTGGCCGAACGCACCGAGCGCGTGTATAATGGTATTTCGGGGGCCATAAGCGAAGCGGAGTTCTACGGGTACGATCACCACCTGAAAGAGAACTCCTCCTCCTCCCAAAACCGAAACGGGAATAGTAACGGGTCATCATCATCATCATGGACGTCGGCGGTGACGGCCACGCGGGGGATGAGGAGCGGGGTGCAGAGTTTTGCGCTGATTGATCGACTGAAAAGGTACTATGGGTGTGGAGTGTGGGCGGGCAAGCTGTTTTGTGTCTGTGTGATTATCGATTATTTGATTTTCTTGTTTTTGGAGCTGGTCTTTCCTAGGGAGGGGATCGATATCTGTCCGGACTGGCCGAGGAAGAAGAAGATGGTTGATAATACGAGGGGGGAGGGAGGAGGGTTGGAGTGGGGGGATGTGGAGGATTATCGGAGACGGTCGAGACCGTCGAGGTTGAGGTGATGGTGGTTTCTACAAGATTTAATGGGTATGGCACGATGTACATACAAGCAATCATGTTATTAGCGATGTTTTGTTTTGGAAATACTAATTAGAGATCTTTGTGCCACTTCTTGAGCAAATTGATAGCGGTCCGGATGTTCAACCTCGATGTCAGCCTTGCAGAAGGTCAACTTGACACATCTGTCGTCACTTCCAAACCACCATTTGCTCATTTCCCTAGCAGGTTCGGTTCACTCAATCAAGACACGAATCACCACGATCAAACACTTGACACCAACAAATAGGTGGTAATGGTATCTTTACTTGCTCAACTGCACGCTCGCCGGTCTCACAGGCTGCTGGCACTACTTGACTTGTTTATAGGGCATCTCTCTCCATTGCTTCGCCCAAAGGGGCTGCATCTCATAACATCATGACTTCTCAACTCCGTACATCGGACATCCTTTTCCTGTCTCCATGCTTCCTTCTCTCATCGACACCTGATGCATCCCGGCTAGCTGCTAGCACCTAGCAAAGCTTTTTTCCAAGCAAAGGAATAAGATATAGCCACCCGACAACCCGCAAAAAGGGGTGTTCGTTCATCAATCACAATAAAATGAATATGAAATCCGCCCAAACTCCTTTTTGTCCTGTTGACCCGTGATGCCATGGCACTTTTCCCCCTTCATACCAAAAAAAAAAATGAGCAAAGAGCCCATCCAATCCAACCCAGTAAATGCGCCAATGATCCTGAAAGCAACCAAGTAAATGATGAACAAAGCGAAAAGCAGCATCGAGGGCCCGTGTTCGGGCAAAGCTGCGATGACGCGACAGTGAGTCGGCGATTAAGTGTAGGAGTTATGATGATGAGCCATGGTAAAGCTCGTGCTGATGTGTAGTTGTGCTCCCCAACCTCGGAAAGGACATGATGGTAAACCTCGCGTAGGTCCGACTCGTATGTCATAACGCCATAAACAAACAAAACAAACAGGTGGGTATCAAGAGAAAAAATAACAAAAAAATGTGAGTGGTCGGCCATGATAGAGACACCAACCACCTCACGAAACCGGTATACAGCACGGGTGTGGCTGCGCATCGCTGACATCCGACGCCGAGGATGAACATTGTTCATATAAAGTGCACTAGACTTGAGCAGAGGTAGGCAACCCAAGAGTAGAATGGTTATTCCTGATCCACGAGAACATGTTTGAACCCGAGGATGCGACCTCCATCTGAGTCCGCAATTGCTGCTGAACCTCCTTCGGCTCCAGCAGCAGACTCTGACGGTAGTGCAACACCTGAGCAGGCGTCTTATCCGTCTTTTCAATCTCTCTCGCCCTCTCAATCTGCGAGAGGATCCATTCCTGGAAGTCCGGCAATTCGGTGAGGCGGTAGGGGATCTGGAACCGCTGCAGCTCGCCGATGCACTTGGCCGTCTTCATGTGCTTGTCGAAGTTGATAACCGTCAGGCCGGTGTCAGTCGTCTTCTTGGCGGGGTTGCCCGCATCAACAAAGGTGAGATCGGTCAGGAACATGCCGACGTATGGAAGGCAGGGAGGGACTTGGTCGGCAAGCCGAGCGCGGAGGGCCTTGTGGTTTTGGCTGATCTCGACGATGGCTTGCAGAGACTTGAGCGTCTCCTTGCGCCTGGAGCTGATGGTGTCCCATGTCATTCGTAGGCGCTTGATGCTGGAGTCGTTCAAGGCGCATGTGACGGCCATCAGACCGTCGTAGTTGTTAAGAGCAAGAAACTGGCTACCGATCTTGATCCAGTGCTTGATGACGGTGGCTCGCTTCTTGATCTCATCGAATTGGAGGATAGTATCCACAACAAGGTTGGACAGTCCAGTGGTGAAAGCAGACATGGCCTTGACATTGGGTGCGCCAACACCCTTGTTCTTGGTCCACTTAGAGCCGAGAAGTTCCTCGGGAGTGATGCAACAGAAGAGACCAATCTGCTTGATGGTAATCTGGCGAGCGATCTCAAGCGCATCAAAATCCATAATGGACGGGGAGACACCACCAGCCTTCCAGTTGGCGAGTGCGTGAAATTGACCCCTCGAGAGATTGGGCGAAGGCAGAGGAGTCTCGGCAGGAATAAACTGAGAGCCAGAAGTGCTGGTCTTGGAGATGGAGGAAACCAGACGGGGCACAAGAGTACCGTCGCTGTTGGCCACCTTCTCGGCGAGGTCAAGCAGTCGCTTTCCAGCAGAAGGTAAGACCTCTTTGAGTCTGGACTCGGCAAAGTTCTTGATCACAGGCAGTGCTTCCGTGTCAGTTTCTTCTTGCCAGTGCGACTCCATCCAGCCCTTGAAAACATTGTACGTCCTAAGCCTAACAGGGGCAGCGACATGAGGAGCCTCTCCGACGTAGTTAAAGCGGTCAATCAGGGCCTCAGCAAGCTTGAGCGGGGTGCAGAACAAGCGGAAGGTGAGGTAGAATGTGGACACAAACATGGCGTCAGGAGTCGACTCATGAGTAGTGAGACGCTCAACCAACGCCGGAAGGGAACCTCCAGTCACTTGGCCTTCCTTGTTGAAAATCAGCTCATGAGCATAGGTCTTCTCGAGTAGCTTAGACTCGGCATCGTCGCTCTCTTCACTGAGTGTTGCGCTGTCGGACAGGCTCAGTTCAGATACCGAATGGTTCCTGGGAGCGTGGGTGAGATCCGGGGTCGTGGCCCGAGTGGATGTCTGTGAGACCATGCTTGACTCCGATGTCCGGCTGATATAAGTAGTAGCGGATGCGGAACTTGAGGCAGTCATGCTCTCGGCCCTGAAAGAATGGAACTCGCCATCTTGGGTAGCGGATCCCTCGGTAGGGCTGTAGTCCTGCGCAGGCGGGATCTCGGTAGAGAGCTTAGGAAGAGAAGGTACCGACGGACGGAGAGAAGACACTGATGAGGTGTTCTCAGCAGATGCGGAGTCTTCGATGGCCTCCTGTGACGTTTCCACAACTGGAGTCGAAACAAGCGGAACATCAGGGAGTGGCTTGTTGAGTTCCAAATTTGCGGGCCTTGGTGCGGGCGTAGAGGTGGTTGTGACGGTTGTCGACATGGTCAACGCCTCCGACATGTTAGAATCGGCAATACTGACCGAGTCGGCAGCATGAGTATCCTTCGTGTCCAGCACAGCGTCAAAAGCGGAAAGATCAAAGCCCAAGTCAAGACTGCCGTTCTCAAACTCGAACTCGAAATCGCCAATCTGTCCAATAACCCACTTCGTCTTGTCGTAGCATGTTCCGGAGAGTTTGACACAGCCCACCGCAGCAACGTGCAAGCGGCGGCCTTCCTGTGGCACAACGGCATCTTCCATGTTCTGGACGAGAACGTCGCGTGCTGTTTGGTAAAGGTCTTGGATGCGATCGTACATAACGGCACGAAGCGGAGCCAATGTCTCGATGCTGAGAGAGTTTCGCGCTGAGACAACGTCCATCACCAGCAGAAAATCCCCACCAGTTGTGATGGCTTGCTTGACACCAAGAGCTAGATGAGGACGGGATACGAATTCCAATTGCAGACGGCCCATCAAGCAAGCAAGGTGAGATACGAGGATATCTTGGCTTCTGGTGAGACGTTCGGAGACGAGGTTGTGAGCTTGTGAGAGCGGCGAAGGGCCAGCCAGACTGACGCGGTGGCAAATGGTTGCGGACGAGAGACGGTTGGCAATTTCAAGAGAGTTCCCATGAGACAACCGGTTCGCATTTGTACTCGGTTGGTAGGCGGGGGACAAACGGCCGTTTGTGGGGGCCTTGCTTGTTTCTGATGGCGTCGGCCCGGCTGCGCTTCCGTTGCTGTCGGCACGGGAGCGTGCATCGATGGCGTTGCTGTATCTGGCCAGTACCGCAGGATCGGTGGTTGGCGTTAGGTCTTCCTCTTCCATAACGGTCTCCATGATCATTGCTGATGTCAGTCTGAGGGACTTGTCGTTTTGAATCATGTCGAAGAATTCGGCCGCCCTGAGGACAATTTTGAAAGCTCTCAGAATCAGGACATCCACCAGTTCATTAATCTGGTGTTCTGTTGCGCGAAGCAGCCTGTGCGAAGCTTTGAGCTTTTTGTCCAATTTCCTGCCCGTTTGGGCCAACGCCCTTAGTTCGTCATTGATCAACTTTCGGCTCTCCTTGAGCTCAATCTGTCTTTGCAGGATTGAGGAGTCTTTATGCAGACATCCAGTGTGCTCCTGTCAAAGTATTAGCAGGGGAGAGCGAAATATGAGTTGATGGGCGTTAACAACGTACCAGCAAGAATCGCACACCGCCAACAATGCCCTTCATGAACTTATTGCCATCAAACATTTCCCGGTCATCTATGCATGCACTTCGCATGAGATCCCAAAAATTGACCAGGGCTCCGAGAAGTATCCTCATCTCTCCTGGGTTGTAGGGAACACAGTAGTTAGTCGGAAGCCATCCCCTAGTGCCATCTTTTAACAGAGTGCCATCAGCCCAGCCGTTAGTGTGCACTGAATGCACCAAGACAATGTCCTTTTCCTTGAGTGGCAGGGTGACGGCCGAGTCTGACATGGCATATTCGGGGTGAAAAGGGTAAACAGCCTGGAGGAAGTTGTTGAAGATGGGAGGAGCATTGTTGACATCATTGTCGATAAAGTTCTCGCTTTGGGACGTCATTTCGGATTGGGTAGAGCGGGTGGATGCGAGGGTCGAGCCTGCGTCGGACCCATTGTTGTTATATGGTTCGTTTGTCGAGTCGGTCTTTTGTATGGCCAAAGGGGCAACCTGCAGGCTTGATCGCATGGGTCGGCTACTCTGCGATGCCATGGCTGTCGGATGCGAGAAGCCTTGAGCTAAACATGTGCCGGACGGTTAAGGACCCCAGGCAAAGTCCGAACAACGGAAAATTCCAGCCAATACACTTGAGTGAGTTGAAGGCGCAGTTGTGTCGTCGATATTTGGTGATGTTTCGAGTATTTTGAGTAGCAGAGTAGCAGGTGAGTAGGAGCTTCGTATAGTCGATGTGGGTGACGTGACGTGTCGGAACAATGGGCAATATGAGTGCAAGCTTTAAGGACTTGCGCCAATGACGGAGTGGAAGCAATTTATTTCCCTGTCGAACTGTGTGTTGTCTAGTGTCAGGTGGTGAGTGCGCACGGCTGGATGTTGAACGAGTGCGGGTGAGATGTAGTTTGTCGTCGAGTTTGTCGCCGTCGAGGGTTGTTCTGAGACGAGGGTTATTAGCTAGGCCGTCAAGCAAACCTAGCAGAAGAGAGAGAGAACAAGGATGGCGACGGGACTTGTTTTGACCAGACAAGCTGAATAGGGAACAGGATGTTGTTCAGGAATGTAGTGGAATGTAGGGAGGCCTGGGAGTGGTTGATGTGGCAGGAGGAGAAGGAGGCAAAAAGACGAAGGGAGGAATGTATTATGACACCAGCAATCGAGGCCTGATACTGTTTAAGTGCATATAATTGCATACCAGGGGCTGACCCGGGGGCGGAGTGACATGGGCGAGAACACAGTGAGTAGATCTGAGAGGAAACTGAAGTGGAAAGTGACGGAAGTGCCCTGCCCCAGACAATCCAGGCCACGGCAGGGTTTCGGAAAGCGCGATAGGGCAATTGAATTGCTTGATCGAGATATTTGAGGTAACAAGTTTGCTGTGGTGAAGTGGAAAGTGAAGCACTGGTGAGAATCGAGATACGAACCTGTGATATTCAGTTGTGGGAACTGTGGTGGTCAAGGGTGATGACAGCGAGCGACGTTGAATCGTGCAAGTGCGTCGAGCAAGTACACGAGATGGAAGAAATTGTTGAATTGGTCAAGTTGAAGTCAGTCAGTTTAGTGGGCCAAACCAGGGCAAAGCTTTTCTCAAGCTAGAGTTCAATTCCTGAGGAAGACTTCTCGTAGCGCGGGAATGAACGAGTGTCCAAACCGGAAGGAACGAAAAAGAGGACAACAGACGGGACCGAAGGAGGGTGACGGAGGTCAGGAAGGAGGGAAGGGGCGCCAGTTGAAGGAATTCGCAAAAAGTGAATCCATCCAATCCCACGTCGCCGGGACTGCGGCCATCAGTCCGGATGGTACAATCGGATCACGGTGCGCACGACATGTTGCAATGTACCAAACGAAAAGCTTGATACGAATTGAGAGCCTTTCAAACCTGCAGTGTGTGATGTGCCAATGCCATAGAGGTATCCCCATGTCGCCGTGAATTGAATGGGTGAACCGCAAAAAAAAAGAGACAAGCGACGACGAGTCCCAGAAGAGCCCTTGCTCTTGCCCTGCCAAATCCCTGCAAGTCCCTGCAAAGTGCCTGGCCCGTCCCCACTAGGCCCACCCATGCACAGGTGCGAGTGGAGGGGAGTCACAGCGAACATGGATCAACGACCCTGCAGTGCATTTGAGCAGCCAGAGCACCCAAAAAGCGACAGGCACGACTGCAATTCATTTCCCCCTGTGTTAAGATTCCCAGTTGGGGAGACTTGGGGACCTTGGGGAATGGTCCCCGGCCATGGTCCATGATGGTCCCCACGCTAATAACACCACTTCGAGCAAGTTCGAGGGACACTTGATATCCTCGCCCCATCCTGGAGAAAATCAAATGCTGTTTCGGGGTCTAGAGAACAAGACTTGTGGCGTGTGCAACCCCGGAGTGGTCATTGGCGAGAGAGCGGACCGCGGAACGGGGGCGGGCACGATTCGGAAGGAAACCGCAACAATCGACTAGAAACGAAAACTGCCGACATGATCATCGACACATCACCTCTGATCTATCACCATCGCCCTGAGCCGGTATGGATATCGTCCCGGGTTTTGGAGCGGATATATGCCTTTTGGGGTCTTTGGGGGAAATGGGAAGGGGAACGCGGGGGACGGGTGCCCGTGCGAGAGACTCCGCTTTGGAGATGGGGATGGGGATAATTCGGGGTACTCAAAGGTGAGGAATCATTCTGTAGAGGTTGGAGATACTCTGCTGTGTGTTTGTGGTGATAGTTGAGGTGCCCCTGGATAAACAAACACAGGTTACCTCTGGAAATCGATAACATGCTAAACTACCTAAATCTGACTCCTACTCCGATTGCTGGGAAACCCAAGCATTCCATAGCGTGATTTCATGGCACCACAGCAATGGAAGCGAGGGAAAATGACGTTGTTGTACACTGCTAGGGGCTACGGAGAGAGTTGGTAACGTTCCATTATCACGTCCAAAATAACATGTTCTGTTCGGCGTAGAATGATCTTGAAGTTTCCAATTCATCAACCCTAAAGACGGCAGACGGGTAACACGAGATATTCCATATCTCGTATGGGCGGGTATCGGAATGGCGTCTTCCTCGTGATCAGCTCTCACAGAGCAGTGGTGTAATACCCGATAGCGGCTCGTTATCTGTCAGAGCGAATCGGACAAGCTGCAGTCAGCATGTGTGTCGAGCCGTCGAGGTGCACAAGTGCGAGTCGATCACTGCAGGAACAGGAACAGGAACAGCAAGTGATGGGCACCAGTTACAAGGGAAGCACGGGCCACTTGAAGCTGAAAAGCACGGGCCACCCACGCCAAGATGACTTCCACTTTTCGACTTCCCCTGTTTCCTTTCCGCAATTCGTTCTTCTTTCCGCACTCATCTTCAAGACTCTCCAACCATCAAAACTGACTCCACGATATCCCCGAAATCTCAATGGTGGAATACCCGATCTTCAGACAATATCCGAGGTGAATCAGGGTCAATTGATCCTCTGCAAAGCACGTGACGGAGGCGCCATGTTGGGTACCCTACCAAAGTCTCCATCACCTCCTTTCCCCTTGCAATTGGCCCAGTGCCCGAACCAAGGCTCGTCATCACATCCATCACTCTGTCACACTGTTCCACTTGCACGTCGAAGATCACTTTCATTACACGCAGGACCACCAACAAACTCGTCAGAGTCTTTACAACTGCGCCGGATGCACTGGAATGGGGCGAGGCCGAATCCCCCCCCTCATCCCCTCATTTCTTTTCTTTTGCTTCGACCACCTGGAGAGTTCCGTCTTCTAATCTTCATGGGCAGACTTCTTCAACTAACCAACTGAATGACCGGATGTCCTCCCCGCCGGACGCTGGCGACCATTCGGGCTTGGCATCACTGCCTCAGGTCCTGCCCACCCTCCCACTAATCCTCAGACACTCAGCCTCTGTTACTTTATTTCTATTTGAAGCTATCGGGGAACCGGATACTTTCTTGGACTGCCCGCTTGGGTACGCATTCCGGACCAGGAACAGGCGTCGAGAGGCATCAATCCATCACCAACTTCCAGATCCTTCGGTCGATCGCATGCAAGACGAGCACCACAAGGCGCACACAGCCATGGGTCGAGACCCCGAGAAGCACAATGTTATTCCTTTTTTTCTCACCACTTTTCATCATTCAAAGAGCCCGCTGCAGAAGCTGTCTCATGATGGGACGAAGTCAGCACAAAAATACATGAGCATTCATGGCTCAGAACTGAGCCATATACAAGTATCGCAGAGCCAAGGGCCCAAGACGACCAAGTTCATCACAATACTCAGAGGCCACAAACCCTTCCCCGCCGCCACATCTTCACACCATACGCTCACCCTCATGAAAATTCGCTGCCTGAATCGAGGGACGGATAGCGGATCGTTCCTCTCGTATCTTCCTATCTTCCGGCTTGGTTGCGCGAATGGTTGGTTGGCAGGTTGCGGGGAACCTTCTGAGTGGTTCTTCAGGTCGCCCCGGGTCCGGTTCCCCGAGACCTCTTTCTTTGCTTCTTGGGCCCGAATATTGGAACTGTTGGCTGTTGGCGCAACCCCGTCCAAATTATTACTAAGAATCGAGCCAGCAACTTATTCTTTAGGCGCCTTTGCCGCCCACCAACAAACTTCTTGAGCATTGCCCCCAACAGCTGGTCGCATCTCCGGTCGCCGTCATCGGATCACAGCACGATCAAAGCCACGGAGCCACGGTCTCGGGTAGGATAGTGCACAGCTTTCACATGCGAAAGAACTCGGATATGGGCCTCTGTGGAATATTCCAGCCGCCGAGAGCAACTCGACATCCTTAAGATCCGGTGTTATGGACTTAGATCATCCATTCTAGCCCGCCAACGATGCCAACGGGCCCAACAGGCACTACGTCGTCACTCACAAAAATGACTGAGACTCCGCTGTCAAAATTTATCAAGTATGAGGCTTTAAGTGAGCGACTACAACACTGAGCGCACACAGACCAGTCAAATCACACGCTATCATCAAAAAGCTTACTATGCGGTACACAGGTGGGTTGCATCCTGGCCTCGGGCGTTTTCCCCCATCACCCCATCACAATGCCATCACAATGCGGAGACGGGTAACTGCGCTGAGCACATCATCACCTTCCTTCTTCAGCGATATCGGTCCTTTCCAGGCGCATCCAAATGGAACTGAAGTGCTTTTACATCTGGCAGTCGCATGGTTGCAGAAAGAGCCTCTGCACATCTTGACGATCTTTGAGCGAACAGCAGAACCTCGTGGTCAGACCAGATTGGGAACAGCGATACCGAGGCTTATCAGTGCTCTGATATAGCGATAGCAATCTCGTGGAGTGTCCGTGGAGCGTCCGTGGAGTCGCATTTCTCCTGCCGATGTCGCATTGCTTCGGTACCCGGAAACTGACAAGACTGTTTTGGTAAGGATCGAGGACTAATAATATCAGCAGCTACTGTAAACTGACTTGGCGCAGGAAATACCCAGACTGTCTACGTATGTTTTCTTTGAATTTCAGCTTTCACTCTGTACTTTCATGAAAGAAGGTTTACAACAAGGGACCGTTTTCTTCGCACCCGTTTCAAATCTTCAAGCGAACGATAAACAAGGCCGAAATACAAGGGCAAATCTCTCGGGTTGATCCCTTTGCAAAGATGCCGAAAGTGCGTGCACATCCCCAGGCCCTTCTGGCGATGAATTGCACTCGAGGCGAGCGGTCAAGCATCAGCTAGCCGAGTCAGGCGAGTGCCAGGGCTCTTCAGCTCCCCCATTCCCCCCCACTGAGCTGATGATCCTTCCCATTTTTGCATTGCATACCTCTATATTGGTGTTTATCGTACCTTGCAGAACTCGGCAGCTCGCGGAGGTGTTGCGATGCGTGGGAAATGGCAGAGTTGGTGGTGCAAAGTTGTGCAAGTTGTCCTTGCGTTGCTACACCCATCCGGATAATTCTACGGCTTGGAGTGTTGTGTTGCAAGTGCTACACTCCAACATATCAACAAAGTTGTACAAACCCATCGTTTTCTGTCTTGACCTTCCAGAAACAGAAAATATCACATGTCTTAAGACACACTTCCACTTACAACCTCGTGTGTTAATCGTGACAGCGTCACAACTACCGATATCCAGACCGAGCCAAACATTGCCGTCCATCATAGCACATTGAGCTAATAAATCTGCCCGAGATTCAATGCAATCTTATCGTCCATTGTTGCTCCCAGTGGATGCGACGATCACTACCCTTGGTAGCATAGTTGGGCGACTTCTAATTGCTCAGCGACCCCAGCCAACTAGATGACCAACCCAGTTTGCCGCCCACGCCGGCTGTGATTGTTCGCGGAGATGGTCGATCGACCAGGTACTGCAAGAGTGCAAGGCACGTTCCCAGCTGGGGAACTGGACCATTGAGAGCAAAGAACTTATACATTTGCTGGATGAGGCTTGTGGGGAGAGCAATGAAAGAATCTGGAGAATCCATGGGGGCTTGGCATGCAACTAACGAGGCACATGGGTTAAGAGAGGGAATGTCAAGGAAGTGGAAAGTGACAGGAAAACTTTGCTATCACGGTTACAGTTCTGACAGTGACAGACAGGCAGCGGAGGAAAGTCGATCGAAGATCCTCAGGGACATTAAGAACCTCACTGGCTCAATGGACCATTTCGGCAACTATTCCGCCTTGAAGCGCCCCGAAAGGACACTAACGGTGACAGAATAATCCTGCAGGATGGAGATAAAGAATCTTTTTCTTCTTTTATTGGGTGTCTGTTGGCTGTTATAAAATCCTTCACCACGCGGCGAGAATCCTACCTCGTGTTCCTAGTGGAGCTTAGTGCAGTGATGACCTGCGCGACTCTCCAGTCATGTGAGTTGAAGCTATCGCCAAGTTTAGGCAACACACTTTTGCCATTGGCAGTTTTGTTCAGATTTTTAATCGGCGAGCTCGGATAAAAACGTGGTGTTTTTCTTATCATCCTTCTACATTACTTTATTCCCCGAGGAAATACTGTAGTGTAATGCAATTGGACATCGACAGTGAGACACCCAAGGAGGTCTAGACTCGCAGGATTTTGCGCTGAAGATTATGAACATCAACGGGATTTGATCACAACAGATTACGCTAAAGATCACAGAAATATGAGGCATTGGCCAATGGTCTGCTTATATTCAACCTTCACGAATCACAAAGGATCACTAGTCCCGGGGCAAACGGTGATAGCTCACTCCACCCCACGGCGCACCGTCCCGGCGCAGCTCCCGTCTCCGGTCTTCCGCCCCCCCGCGCCAACAAGTAGGACCCCTATTTTCACTTTTCTTTTTGTTTTGTTGCCCCCTATCCACATCGATAACCATTACAATCGCCCTTCCAAATACCCAATGGCGCAATCGCAGCTTTCAAATTCAACCCTCCGGCCATCATCAGTCCGGCTAACCCTCTTAATCCTCACACCCACTTACATCACCAATCTCCTTCACCACTCCAATGACCACCTAAAGACACCATCATTTAATTCTAGATCTTCCCATAGATGAATCCAAGCAAATCAACCTCATCCCCACTCTCCCCCAAGAACCCCACAACCTGCCACCCCCTCCTCCGCCTCAAACACATTGCACTCGTTCGTCCTCGTGCCCGCCTCCAGCGTCCTGCCCTTGGACGTAGTAGCCTTGATGTAAAAGTTTCGCACCTTATCGCTCTTCTCACCCTGGCACAGCTCAGACTTGGTCCAGAACTCCCCATCATCCAGAGTCAACGACACTTCCGACCCTCCCCGTCCTCCGTGTACCAGTTCGGTTCTTCCCTGGCCGCTGGAGTAAGAGATAGTAAGCGCCACCGAATCCAACCGGCTGCCACCACGGAAAGTAATCCTCCGCGCTTTAATCGGCTCGGGCTCGGGGGTGGAATCAAGGGTGGAAACATCGTTGAACCAACTCCCATAGCCTGCCCCGCCGCCCCAGAATCCGCTTTGCCGGAGCCGGAGCTGGTCCCCAGCGGACCAAGTCAAGTTTACCAGCACGGGGTTATGATCCGATAACACACTCCCACTGCCGTATTCGTCAGACAAGAACCTGGGACCAGCGTACTCAAACCCCGTCGGCGTGAGTTTGACTAGGGGACTACTCCGGTAAAGAACCTTATCGACAATCTCACAAGTCGCGTTCTCAGCTGCGTGGGTTTCCACACACGCCTGCGTCTGGGGGGCAGGATTCCATCGCGGTGGAGGGAGATCCAAACGTCCGTTAGTCCTACCCCCGTTCCCGTTGGGTTTTCCGACGCCAGTAAGGAACGAATCCCCGTGTCTCCCGAGCGCGAATACCGGGAGTTAGTATCCCCGTATACCAACACCGCGTTCCCTTGACTGTGAGTCTCTATCCATGAGCGGACTTGGCGCATGTTATCGTTCCTCGCTTTTAGGTCTCCCCGTTCGGTCCCCGCATCAGTATGCAAATTATAAAAATCCACATACACCTCTGACGAGTTTCCTTTCCCATCAGTAGTGGACCCGTCAGCAGCAGCAGCGGTGGCCCCTGATAAAGGTCCTGATAAAGCAACCCGCATAAAAGTGAATCCCTTAGGAGTCAGACAGTCAAACTCAGAAGCGCACGAGGATTTGTCCCATTTTTGACTGCTGGAAGGAGCCTGAAAGCCAGGGGACGGTGGAGAGCGTGTTGAGGCCGGACTGGAGCCGAGGGGGACGCCGCCTGAGGTCGGGGTGCGGAAGGGGTGCGTGTCGGTTGAGTAGAGGTGGGCGTGGTAGTTGAAGTCCTAGGGGGGACGGGAAGGGGGGTTAGTGAGTTTTGGTAGGAGCCGAGGGAGGGAAATGGATGGGTTGGGGACGGGTAATGTGGGTTGGGCCTCGGTGTTTGGGTTATGGTGTTCGGTCTCAAGTGCGACTGGACTGCAGGTGCGGAAGCAGGATGAACGTCGCCGGTGCATCAAGTGATGCAGCGGCGAGACACAGGATGATGCAAGACGCGCCTGGGCGGCCTGAGGGCATTCCCGCATCTGCAGACGTGCCTTCCCGCCTGCCGCTTCCTTCCCGCCCCTTCCTTGATCCAAACCCCCAACTTCATCCAATCCGTCCAGCACTCTCCCAGACCCCGTCATTACCAATGGAACACGGAACTCACCTCCTGCACATGAATAACATCATACCCATACTGCGCAAACTTGCTTCCGATCGTTTTCGCGCTGGCCTCCTTGCCTCCCGGGACGTCGTTGGGGTTGAGGATCTCGGGGAGGCCGGCTACGTTCATGGAGAGGATGGTGAAGTCGCCGGAGGTGGTAGCGGCGGTCGCGAGGGCGCCTTGGGTGAGGAGGGTTGTGGCGGTGAACTTCATCGTGAGAGCGTGGACCGTCGCTGGGGATGGATGTGGACTGGTGAAGGATGACGGGATGATCCTGCGTGATGGGCACGAGGATTGGGAAGGGGTAGGTGAACAGAGGTGGATGAGAAAGCACCGTGTTCTACTCTCACGGTCCTCTAGTCGGGAACGAGGAAGAGGAAGACAATCGGCCGGGGAGATCGTCACCACGCATACAGGTAGAGGTAGGCGAACCTCGTCCCTATATCGGTGGTCATATACCTTCCCCTTCCGATCGTCTCCCCTCAGCACCCCTCGGCCTTCCACATCCGCACGTGTTTATCCCCCCTCCCTAACTCCCCATTTCCCAGAACTTGCACATCCGCTTCCAAGCCAAGTACACGTGTAAACGAACGAAAACAGTTGATCATCACGCATCTCCTTGTTGATATTTTCCGAGATTTACACCCTCCCCAAGTTCTCACCCCCTCTTCTCGGAAACTCGTTTGATTTTGGTAACATCGGCCCGGTTGCCAAGAACTCGGGAAAGCAAGGCGTTGCATGCAACGGTTTCCGGGGAGATCGATCGTTCAACGGTTCGGGACCTTTTTTTGTTAGGTAAGCGGTATTCACATGAAGAAAGGCAGTGAAATGGGAAGGAGGGACGGGCTGCTTGGTTTTGAAGGAAGGCGGAAGGGGAAGTGGTGCTGGGAGTTGGAGTCGGGTTGGAGTATGTGTGGACTGGGAAGGCGGAAGGTGGAGAGGCGTTGTTGGTGTGGGCAGCCGAGAGTTTAGAGGTCGACTGGAACGATGACGGAGATGTCATGATACTGACAGTATGGTCAACGGGCGACCGGGCTCTTGCCCTAGGTTTCAATGGAGTTGGTCTGTGATTTCAAGCCAAGCATCTTTGTTGTCTCTTCTGCCTGCACAACCATTTGCCATTTGATAAGGTATCGAGCACATGATGACTCAATTAGGCCGTTCACATTAGCGCGCTTAAGCTGTTCACTAGGTAGCGTGCCGACCTTCCGTGAAAAGCAACCCTTCCGCTGAACAGCCGACTCTATTCAAGTAGTCAGAACATGGAAATCACAACATGCCACCTTCTATTTGTCCCAAGCGTCACTTCGTACCTGCGATGAGAGAGTTTTCTATATATTCAAGCCTCAGAGAAATGGTGCTACCAGGGAATTTGGGGCCCGGCAAGATGACAGCTCGGCCTAAGAATGCGACGCTGTGACTCACGTGGCCGATCTCATTAACTGTTGAACCCTTTACTCATTCCCGGGAAGCACATATCTAAATAGGAGGGTCGCTCATGGTCCTTCTTCTTTTCTTAATCTTGTTGATATTATTTGGCGTACACCACAATCAATCAGTACAATCAACCCATACAATCGAGCAGTAGTTGATCCACGACGTGTTGCACAGTTTATGGTCATTTCTCGCTCGACCATGGAGCGGATTCAGCTGCCGTATACACTCCAAACATGGGTAGGTATGGTCACAAACAACGGCCTGCCGGCAACGTACTGGGGGTATGTCACCACCACCGCGAAGGGCGAGGCCCTCGAGAAGCACGATACCGTAACCTTACCAGACGTCAAAACCGCTGCGTACAACCAGTTCCGGGAGAGCTTGGAGGATCTCTCAATAACCGAGAACTGGGAAATCAGCTCGTTCCAAGACTACGTCGAGACAGACTGGTTCGATGCCAGTCATGCCGCTATCTCGGAGACAGTCATCGCCTGCTTGCGCACCAACCGGCTTCCTAACCGAGAGCTCATCCGGGGAAGGAAAATTGACAAGGACCGCTTCATCGACAACGTCTTGGCTTGCCGCAACCAGAAGAACGATATCCACCGGCTGATGACCTTCATGAAGAACCGCAGCCGGCTAGGCCTGGAGCAGGCCGCGGCGGTTGTGGTATCAGCGTTCGTCAACCATAATCGGCTGGCCGACGCCGAGGTGCTGCTCCACGAGCTGACAGGCGTCCTGGCGGTGTCATACATGAGCGAGAAGTGGGACATGACTGTATCTCGGAACACAATGGCCAAAGGCGCGGCCGAGGCGTTCGCACATGCGGCTGAGATGGCGCAGCTATGCTGCTCCAAGGCCATCGAGCGACGCGGCGAGTTGGCGGTGGAACCGCCGAGGAACTATCGCGATTTTGTCCAGTTGCTGTTGCGTGTGAGAAGCGTGCGTCCGCGCACCAAAGACAGATGCCTGTATATCCCGCCGTGGATGTTTGAGGCAGCGGGTATCGAGCCTGCCGGCGGCCATGAGGTGCATCTGAACGAGTACCAAGCTGATCTGGAGGAGAAGGACCAGCTACTCGATGTTCTAAGAGGGTACAAATGGCCCGAGAACCCGGCAGGGGGTGACAGCATCATCTTGTCGAAGCACCCCTTCCGCATACTCCAACGCAGCATCTTCCGGCTCTACCGTTTCTGGGATCCGATGGTCAGGCTGCGGCGCAGGGTCCGCGAGCTGGAGGATAAAGTCTTGTATGCTTCGGCGTGGATCGATAAGCAGTTGCGCGAGACAGACGACGTTGCTAAGGTGGCATTCTGGTTCTTTGCCTACCAGAGACGGCTCCAGCTGAAGGTCGTCAGCGACAACCGCTGGACGCGGTTCCTGGCCAAGGGCGAGGGCTCGCTGCTCTACCAGAATAACCTCAAGCTGAAGTCCACGTTTGAGCAAGCCCTAGCACGTATCGCGGGCTTGGAACTGGATAGTCTTACCAAAGGCGGCGACGGGGATACGCTAGGCCTGATAGACGAGACGTGTCTCCTCATGAAGGAGTACGTGGACCTTTACGGCCGGGGGAAGAAGGAGAGTCTGGTCTTCCAGAAGGGAATCAGCGGTGGGAAAGGAAGGGGGCCGGTCGACGAGTATAACATGCTGTGTGTTATCCTGCGGGATCTCAAGTCCAGGGCGGAGGAAGAAGGTATCGAGGACCTGCCTGGCCCGGTGTACAAGTTCTTGGCCAAAGACATCATGTTCTGGAATAAGAGCTGGGATGATGATGCATTTGCCAACGGCAAGGTGCATGGCTGGGAGGAGTGGGTTGTGAAGAGGGGGCTGGTTTAGGGGACTTGCACAGTCGGCGTGATCATACAGGTAAGGTGTAGGCGGGAAAGACTCGACTGGTGTGCCCTGCCGGACCGGACGTTACGGCGGAGACCAAAGGGACGGGAGTTGACTGGCAAAGATGGAGTAGTTCCTGGTTAGAGGTCGAATTATGTAGATTCGACTCCCGTTCTATGTAGATGCCGTTGACCAGCGCACGGAAAGTGGTGAACAGGGAAAGGCAAAGATCACATCTTTTGTCCGTTGTCTTTCCGTTCCGGCACCAGCTACAATGGATATCTGTTAGGGCTGGCATGCTTCCAGCGACTGGTTACCGCTTTTTAGTGGGTATTGTGCTAACACTTATTCTCCATTGCAAGTGGTGGAGGCCGGTGGCCCAAGCGCGCAGCTACACAGTAGACTTACAGCGACACGGCAGGACCGCCATGGCTGACCGGGCGAGTGAGCGCATTATTTCTTGTCTTGATAAAGAGAAATGGTTTGTAAGGGGACGCGTATGATTGATGAGTATTGTCGGATAAAAGAGGTGATAGGGGTGGTCAGACCGCCCTGTCTTATATAAGTTGGTATAACTAGTAAACCCTGATATTAGAGATTCTGTATAAGGGATTTACCTAGCAGATCTCTATATAATATATAGTCTATACCCTACTTTCGTATATATATTTTAACCCTTATTCGTATTCGTATTCTATAATTAAGAATCTTATACGTAGTATTATCGATTATAGTCAACCGGGTAAATATAGTATTTAGTAAATAACGATAAAGATAATAGTTTTGAACCCCCTATATTTAATAATATTTACCTCTATTAATTTTAAGACCGCCGGCGAGGTTATCCTTAATAAGTTTGAAGATTAGTATCTTTAGGAGAAGGGATTTAAGGATAAGGCCTTTAATAAGGAGTTCTAGTCTTTTATCGACCTTAATTTCGAGAAGAGAATCCTTTGGCCCGTTACTCTTTTTAAATTATTAGTTACTAACTTCTAAGAATTAGCCGTCGAAATAATTTAAGAGTATTAAATTTAATAATAAATTCTCGAAATTACCGAAGATACGGACCCCGGACTTTTAATAGTTAATACCCGGGCTTCTTAAATTATTCGGTCCGCTATAACCCCGGCCCCGGTACTTATTTCCGTTTTGGTTTAAGCGCCCGTCTTTTTTAAACCGGCTATTAAAGTATTTTTTACCGCTAAACGCTTAGGCTTTATATTTAAATTTAATTTTTATAATTATAAGGCCGCTTTAGTTGATTATTATTATAAGAAGAAGGATTAGAATAAATTCGTTTTAAATATTAACGAAGTTAAGGATTAGATAAAGAAGTATATTATTAAAAAGTTTTATTTAATTTACTTCTTAGAAACTTAATTTATTACTGTTTAATATAATAAATTCCGTATTTCGATTAATTATAACCCTATTAAAATTAGAAAGGATACCCGTATTAAATATTAGGAGAAGGTTCGCTTTATTCGACTTCCTAAGAATTAAATTATTTAATTTAAAGAATAGGAGGGAATTATAACTATTAATTAATATTATATAATTAATAAATATACTAATTTAGAGAATTAGTATAAAGATTTCTTCTACGTAGTAAATAAATTCTTTAATTCCCCCCTTAATATTTAAATTATAATATATTATTAAATTAAAAATAATAAATTTTATTCCTTTATAGATATAGCCCGGGAATTTAAATAAGTAGTTTACGAAGTGTTCTTATTAAGTAAAGGTAGTTCTTAAATTTATAAGGGCGGAATATTTAGGGCTAAAGCTATATTTATTAAAGAAGTTAGAAGGGATACCTTTAGTAACCCCTAGGATAACCGAAGTAAAAGGTTAATTAGAAGTTATTAAAATTATAATAATAAAAAGCCGAGGAGGGTTTGCCCTATTTGCGAGCGAATAAATTATTAAATTGAATATTATTAGTATATTAATACGGTTGACCGATTAAAGTATTTTAAGGAGAATTTTTACGTTCGTACGAGAGTAAATAAGAATTATTAGAAGGACCCTAAATTCGCCTAGCGAATAAAGGAGATTTTAAAGGAGGTTTAAATTAGGAAGAATAAAGAAGAGGTATTCTATGTTAATAGCGTTAATAACCTTTAATTTAATAGTCGGCGTATTAGTAATATAAATTACGAAACGAGTTTTTTAATATTAGAACTTTATAATAAAGGGTTAAAGTATTTATTAAAAGATTTAACAATTTTTAATTTAGGTATAATAATTTATATTTTTAATAAGGTTAGCCGTTTTAAAGGCTTTATATTTATAAAGGAGGGAGACTACGTTTAAGCGGGAGATAAATTTATTATAATCGAGGGGTATAGTTTAATCTATTTAATAGTAAGTAATAATAAAGGTCTCCTTATTAATTTTAAATTTAACGACGTCGTATTTATATTAGGAATAGCCTATAACCTCGTATCCTTAAGAAGGTTATTAGAAAAAGGACTATATTAAGATCATTTATTTAATTTTAATTACCTACGTTCCCGCTTAAATAATATTTACCTTTACTATTTTTCTTTAGAATTTAATTAATTTATATTAGAATATATACCCCTCGAAATACGTATTAATTAATCCTCTTTTTACGTACGATTTTACTAGTTTACTAACGAAACCGCTAAGAAGCTTCTAAAAGGTAATATTTTACGCTAGTACCTTTACCTTAATTATTTAAAATTAGAAACCTTAGCCTAATTAATAAATAAAGAGTATAAGGTATATTTTAAGGGCCTTGATTTTATTTACTATAATTCTTATACGGTAATTAAAATAAAGCGCTAAGTACGTAGAAAGGTCTGCGATATATTAGAAGGTCCGGGACTCTATTTTGTAATCGATTTTTTTAATTATCCGCTTATAAAAGTACCCGGTAGAGGGACGGTCTTAAATTTAATAGTCGTTGTAGATCGCTGGTCCGGAATAATATAGTTATATTATTTACTAAACTAAATAGCGGATTCAATTATTATTATATTAATATTATTATTTAATAATCTTAACCTTTATTATTAGATCCGACTTAGGGTAATTAAATATAATAATAAGATAATTATAATTAAACCTTACGTTACCGCCTTCTTAATAATAAAAAGTATAATTATCGAGCCTTTGGCTTTATATATTTAAGTATAGAATAGTAGTGCCGAGTATTCGGGGGGGTGTAATTAAGGAAAAATCGATGGTTATAAGGGAGGGGGTAAAATTACCTTAAGAATTTTAAAGAAAAATTACGATAGTTATAATATATTTATTAAATATAACCCTACGGTAGGAATATAATTGGAAGTCCCTAGAAGAGTACTTTATAGCCTATATAGTAAATTATAATAGTAGTTAATAAAAGGTAGTATTACGGCTATTATATTTGAAAGTATATAGTTATAAAGTATTTGTATTTATAATTAATATTTTATATGGTTAGAAACGGATTTAGAAGTTTAAGAGACGGGTTTAGGTAAGATATCTAGTTAGTTATTAGTTTAATAATATTTACTACGTTTAGAATCTATATACGAATTAGATAATTGTAATTAAGGACGTAGTATTTAATAAAGATAAGGTCTTTATAAATAATATTAAATAACTCTATAATATTCTTAATATTTCCTTTAAAGAATTAGTTATATAATTAAATAATATTTATTAATTAAATTTCGATATATCCGACCTACTACTGATTAGAGGTATTAAAGTAGAGGATAAGGAGGCTAATTTAGTCGTCGAATCCCTACCTACTACCGATAGAATTGCGACTTTTAAACTAATTAAATCTATATATATATAAGAGGAGGAAAGATAAGTAAATTAAGAGGGTAAAGGTATTATAATTGCCCCGGTGGTAACCCTAAAATTGTAATTATAGGAGGATTAGTAGGTAACGATTATAAATAAAGAGGAGGAGATAGGTTATCCTACCCCTCTAGAAAGTTTAGCGTTGTTCCTTATTAATAGTCTTAATATATTATACCCTTAAGAGAGCTAGCTAATATATAGTAAATACTTCTATTAGGTAGGGTCCTTCTTAGTTACTTTAAATAAAATAAACGTTAGATTATATAAAGGATAATTTATTAATAAGGAAACCCTTAATTAAATAAAGCGGTTGGGGATTAGCGAGGAAGAAGAGAAATTCTCTAATAATTCGAAATTAATTAAGGATATTATAGATTATTATAACGCCTTTAAAACTTTATTTATATTTTATAAACGAAATTTCTTTCCCCTTCCTCGTTATTATAAAGACTTTTAGAATTATTCTTTCGGTAATATTTTTACGAAGGTAGAGTAAGAGTATATAAACAACTACAAGGAAAAGAAATTGTAGGTATTATAAAAGCGTGATCCTACGAGAGATACGACTGCAAGACTAGGAGCCACAAATCAAAGTAATATTAAGTGTAAAGAAGAAAGGGAAGCTGGCAAACGAAGGCATCGCGGTTCTGGACATATAAGTTAGAACTGCCACTCGTCGCTACCTTCCCAATCCGGAATCTTATCGATAAGAACATAAGCCTCATTCTATCCGATCTGCTATAGTGCCCTATACCTAGCACTCCATTGCCCAGTGGCTAGTGCTCTGGTAACCTATCTAGCTATACTATAATATTACCCCCCCCTCGGAAAGAAGGCTCAGCCCTAGAGCCGAAAGAAAAGAAATAAAATAAAAGACTACTATTAATCATATAAAATAAATAAGTAAATATGTAAACCTATCGTAACGGTTAGTCCAATCTATTATATTACAATAAAAGTCCGAAAATAAAATAAAAGTAAAGATTTTATACTAAGTATTGCGACCATATCTTTAATCTGGTTATCGCGGTATAAAACGTATAAAAGTAAAAAAGTATAAAAAAAAAATTTCCCCTAGTCGGACTCGAATAGACCGCCTCCCAAGCAGAGGATAAATACTATCGGGCCCAACGTACTCTTATTACCGATATAGGCTATTACTCTATACCGCTATACTATATAACCGGTACTACGGTTTATATTAGTACTTCTATTTACCCGGCTTATAAACCTCTCTGCTACATCTTTTTTCCTTTCTTTATTTTATTTCCCGGCAAATTATCGTCCTTATAGTCTTTTACGACCGCGCTATTTTCTATCGCCCTTAATTATATCGCTAATCGTTTTAATAGCCCTAGCTTCTCTTTATTTGAAGGGTCGTTATAATATTCTTTCAATTTTATAGTTACGTTTTTAAACCCTCTAGTTTAATACTATTTTAAGTCCGGGTCCTATCTTTTCTAATCTATTTAATAGCGGAGCTCCCTATTAATTAGCTGTAATAATATAATCTTCTCTACTTCCTACTCCTCCTCTTTATTATTAATAATTTCGCTTAGTGGGTTTTCTCTTATTTACCCCGGTAGGGGGTTACTTAAATCTCGTTTAAACCTATCTATATAGAAGACCTTCGACCTGCGCTAAATTTCTAGTACCGCCAGTATATATAAGTAGCCTACTATTCCTACGATTTCGTAGGGTATTCTAGTAAGCGGAAAGTCTAATTTATTATTAGGCTTATCTATTAATTAACTCTTTTTAATAATAAAGATTTTATCCCCTACTTTAAAGTCCGGCTCCCGTTTATAATAGTTGGCTTAATTGGTTTAGCGCGCTTAAGTGCGTATAATTACTTCCCTTACTAATTACTATACCTTTTCTAGCCTCCTAACTATCCCGGTAGCCTCTTCGTATAATAACTTCTCTCTTAAGTTCCGTATTTTAAATTGGCGCTCCTAATTGATATTCGGAAAATTTATTTCGTACCCGAATATAATTTTATATAATGTTAACCCTTTTAAATTATTGTAGGGTAGAGTACTTTATATAATATTTAGTACCGGTAGGAGATTTAACCAATTATTTTAATTATACGAAATAAATGGCCGTAATTACTAATCGATATACTAATTTATAATTTCCGCCTGCCCAACGGTCTACGAATAATTAGTATTATTTAGCTTCCACTGTATATTGAATAATCGGGCTAATTCCTACGTAAATTCCAATACGAACTGAGGATTTCTATTATTTATTACTTTTTCTAGTAACTTAAATACTCGATATAGGCCTTTACGATAATATAGGGCCGCCGCCTACTTCCTTATTACCGTATTCTTATAAGGAATATACTATAAGAGTTTAAAATAACGGTCTACTATTATTAATATATTATTAAAACCTTTCTTATCTTCCGGTATCGTTTTAAAATCGACTACTATCGATTACTATACCTAATAATCGGGTAGTACCGGAATAGTCTTTATTAGGCCGGGCGTTTTATTTCTTAATACTTTCGAAGAATAGTATATCTAATAGTTATTAACGAAGTAATTAACGTCTACCGCCTACCCGGGCTATTAATACCTTATACTTACAACTTTCCTTATTTTATTTTTTCCCGGGTATCCCGTAAATAGAATATTATAATACTCTTTAATAATTTTTATCCTTAAGTAATTGGCTTCCGGTATAATAAGTTTTCCGTTATATAATACTAAGCCTTACTTTATATTTAGGTATAGGTCTCTAAGGCCGGCCTTTTCCCTATATATACTTAAAGAAGGGTCGTCCTTATTAGCTCTCAATAATCTTTCTACTAACAATTACTATTCTACCGTATTTAATACCTCTAGTAATTATTCCTCTAGTACCTACTCCTCTCTCTATACCGGGTTAAGGGAGTAGCATCGCCGGTCGGCGAATAAGGCCTATATTTCTACGTATAATATCTTTACCTTATCGCCTACGTATACGAACCCTCCTCTTATTTAATCTAGTTTCAATATTCTTAAAATTCGTTAGGCATCTCTTTTATTTAGTACCGTTTTTAACTCCTCTAATTTGTATAATAGAACGTTAGCGGCTACATTATCTTTCCTTAGGTAGTAAATTATAGTAAAATTATATTCGGATAATAATTTTAACTAGCCGGCTTAGTATAAATTTAATAATTTCTTTATAGAAAAATATTCTAATACCTAATAATTAGTAACTATAGTAAACGGCTTATCGGTGCCTTTAAACTTTAAGCGCTAGATCTTAATGGCTTTTATAACCGCTAGAAGTTCCTTATTATATATCGGGTAATTGAACTCTACCGGTACTATCGTTTCTAAATAAAAGGCAATAGGATACTATTCCTTATCCGCTCCTTCCTTATCTCTAAATATCTTTTGCGATAATACCCCTATACAAATTCTATTAGAAGTATCGGTTTCCAATTTCGTTTCTCGTCCGTACTTATAGTATATTAATACTAGCGCCTTTAATAATACCTCTTTCAATTCGTTAAATAATCTTTCGCATTTATCGGACTATACGAATGCTTTATCCTTCTTTATTAAGAGCGTTAATAGTCTCGCTATACGACCGAAATCTCGTATAAATTTCCGGTAGAAATTGCAAAATCCAAAGAAGGTTTACACCCCCTTTAGGTTCTTTAGCGTAGCCCAATCCTTTACTACTATTAACTTCTCGGGGTCAATTAATATCCTATTAGTACCTATAATAAACCCTAGGAACTTTATCTTTGTAATATAGAATTCGCATTTATTAATATCGGTTTGCAGGCCGGCGGCTCGAAGACGATTTAGTACTATTTTCACATATCGCTTGTAATTAGCCAAATTCTTAGAGAAAACTAGGATATTATCGATATAAGCGCTACAAAAATTCTAGCACCCCATTAGGGCATCGTTAATTAGCCTTTAGAACGAAGAGGGCCCGCTATATAAGCCGAATAGTAATACTTTATATCGGTATATTCCAAAGCCTATTCGGAAGGTCGTTAAATCCTCCTATCCTAGCGTTATTTTAATTTAATAGAACGCCTAGCGTATATTAATCTTAGTAAAGATCTTAGCCTCGTTAATCCGTACTAACGTTTTATTAATAAGGGGGAGCGGGTAATAATCCTTCTTTAAAATAGTATTTAATTTCTAATAATCGACGTAGAACCGTAAACCCCCGTTCGCTTTCAGTATAAATAGTATAAGCGCCGCCCAAGGAGCTGAGCTAACTTTAATAAACCCTTTTTATAAATTCTCAATTATATATTTTCGACATTCTTCTAATTTACGAAGGGTTATTCAGTACAACGGATTAATTCCCAACTCTTCTAGCCTATATCCGTCTTCTAATTCAATTTTATAATCTATTACTAATTTATAGCGGGGTAGAATATCGGATTCCACCTTACTAAAGACCTCTAGCTCTTCTAGCACATAGTAGTCCTTAGGGACCTTAACCAATACTTTAGCCCGGTCCTCCTTAATATTTCGACTTATAAATCCAGCCTTAAACCGAAGAGATTCGATAATATTATTAATTTCGTATAAGTTCGTAACCTCCGGCTTAGCCTTATATTTCTTAATATAATACTAGAATACGTCCGTATTAACTACGGCTAAATCGATTAATTTAACCTTAATTTACGCCTATTACTTCTCTAACCGGAATAGTCTTCTCTCGTCCGACAATAGGAAGGGGTTCGGCTCGGGGTACTTAAGCCTCTTTTCGGTAGTAATCGGCTTAGGTTCTTCTGCCTATCCGTAGATTTCCCTTTCTATAGTATTAATCGCTTTAGTTTATACGGAGCCGGACAACGAATATTATAATTTAATTTAAAATATTTTAGTAAATCGCTAATTTAAATATTCTTTTACCGA
This sequence comes from Neurospora sp. CHS-2018a, assembly GCA_009802275.1. Taxonomy (NCBI): domain Eukaryota; kingdom Fungi; phylum Ascomycota; class Sordariomycetes; order Sordariales; family Sordariaceae; genus Neurospora; species Neurospora sp. CHS-2018a. The sequence continues at coordinate 214,811 of RAKG01000082.1, forward strand.
AGTCGTTTCGGGAGCCTTTACAAATTCTTTTATAGTTTCTTCGAACTTTTTTAATTTGTTTACCCGAACCTTTACTATAGCCCCGTCTCTCCTTTGCTTATCTTCTTCTTCTATAGCTCTCGTACAACGATCTACGTCTTTTTAGTAAGCCGGGTCATTTATTTTCTTCCCTAATTTACTAATTTTAATATCCTTTATTTTTTTTAATATCGGAGTCGCTTTTTTAGGAAAGATGAGCCTTCCCGTTTTATAATTAGGGAGTACGTTGTTCTCTACTAACTATATTTTTCCTAGAATTATATCCTTTTTTATTTTTAATAATATTACTATTTATTATTTATTATATTAGAATCCTTAAATTCGCAAGTATCCCTTTATAGTTTTAGTAATAGCGTCGGGTTGTATTTTCTTATATAATATAACGTACCTAGGTTCGAAGTCGCTATACTCATCTAATTATAATTTCTTTAATTTAATTACAAAGCGCTTATTTACGAAGATATATATATCTATTCTAATATCGACGAATGTACGGTATATAGTAATAGATAATCTATTATTAACTATAGTATATTTAATAAAAAATATTTTACTGCCCCCTAAGTACTTCCTTAAATTAAAGTCCGGGTAAATCTTATTTAATTAATATATTTCCTTACTATCTTTTCCTTTTATATTACCGATCGATATTTCCTTTAGGGTAGAGACTATTCCCTAAGTCTTTAATTTTCCGAATCCGAATCCGAATCTATTACTTCGGAACTAAAACTCCGGTCTTCCAACTTTAAGTCGCCCGATTCCGATTCCTACGCCTCGGACTTCTCGGATTATACTACGGGAATTTACGTCCCCCAAATTATATCGGCAATAATATTTAATTCGGCCTCGATATTAAATATAATAATCTTTACTTTATTTAAATAAACGATAGACTAATATCCGACCTTATAATAATTAAAATAACGGTTTTCCGCGGCCAATTTCTTTATCTTATCGAGATTGGGTCGTTGGTACTTTGGGGTCGGGCTGAATATCCTCGCCGGGTTTCGAGAGGAGATACGAATAAATAGTTTCCAATCCTTCGGCTTCTACTCCTCCCTCTTAATATTAGGGTCTAATATTTAGAGTAAACGTAAATAATCTTCGAAGGTAGTATCGCTTTTCAAGTAAATAGTCTCTATAAATACCTAAAGCTCCTTAAATACTTTACGTTTTATATTACTCTTCCAAAAGTTACGTAAAATATAATATTAACTAACTAAACATACAAATTTAAATTTAAAGTCTTAGAAGCGGTCCGATAGTTTTATCCTTAATTTCTCGAAATCCCCTATTACCTTCTCTTATACGTTATAATTATAGTAATTATTCTATAAATATTCTAATAAGTTATTTACCGTTAAAATAGCCTTAGGGTAGTCGCCGTTGAAGTAAGGTAATATACTTTTAGTAATAGTCCCGTCCAATTTAAATAGGATTTTACCGATTTTAGCACCCTTATTATTAAAATAATCCGTATTCACTTACAATTTATTCTTTATTTATAATATTTATATATTAAACAATACTCGATCGGTTTATAGGTCGTTACTAAATTTATCTACATCCGGGACCTTCGCTATCCTCTTTTCTCCTCTTTCCCTAATTTTTAATAGTCCGACGGACGTATATCCCCGGGATAGTTAATCGTTTAGGGGCGGTAGCGGAAATTTCGAATCGTCCCCTTCGTTATCCGTAGGTTCGTTATCCGGATTGTCTAGGTCGCCGCTAGCGCTAATATATTTCGTTTAACTTATAACAGGAACGGGAACGGGAACTAACGGTTCGATTATAGGAAGTAAAAGGTTTTAATCCCGGCTCTCCGCTCCTCGTCGGGTAGAAGCGTCGTCGAAAGTAATAATACGTTTATCTACTAATTAACTGCTCTTTTAGACGGGTTAGGACTATAGGGGTATATTTATAAAGGAGGCGATTATTTGGGTAAGGATTCGATTCTATTCTTCCAACTTTTTAAATTAATAGTCGAATTCCGGTAGGGTCGCGTACTTTACAACGTATTTCTTACCTTCGAGGCTAGTCCTAATAAGGTTGCGGTATAACTATTCGTTCTCTAATAATAATTTATATATTTAGTTAGCGAAATATAAAGCCTACGTATCCAAACGCGTTACTTTACGATTAGCCTTACCTAGTAAGTAGACTAAATCGTTTAAAATATTATTAAAAGCTTCTTCGTAAATACCCCTTATTCGAATCTCTTTTTATATAACGTCGGGGTCCTTATTATATATTTCGTAGAAAATTCGATCGTCGATAAAGCGGTCGATTATATCGAATTAGCGGATAATTTTACTATTCTCGGTATATTAGAATACCGGTTTAAATAGTATAACTGGGTCGTTATTATTCGTTTCGTCGCTCTAGGCTTCGTTTATAGTAGCTACTCTCCTTCGTATTTCCTCTACTAATTATATTGGCGTAACCGAAAACGTAAGGAATTTTACTTTAGGGTAGAGGCGTCTAAGATAGTAGCTCCGTAAGTCCGAAACCGTTATAGGACCGTTCAACTTAGTTTTATTTATAATATTAACTTCTACTTTTTCTTTCGACGGAATCTCCTCTTATTTAACCTTCTAAAAGACTGCGGTATTAAGAATATTATAAAACCGGTCGGGATCCGTAATATATCGAACGTTACGAATATAATTTAAGCTAGCCAGGACCCTAAGCTTCTTTAAAAACGCCGGTTTTAATATTCTTCGGCTAAATAGTACTACAAGTAGTATTAGCTTTGCTAGCGACGGAGTAAGAGGCTTAAATAGCGTCGCGAAATTAGGATCCGGGATAGAATCCGGGATAATATAGCCCTAGAAGTTCTTAAGCTTCTTACGAACATCCTAGAATACCGCTTAAGGGTCTATCGGAATATCCTCCAATTTAATATATTTAGAGTAAATAAATAAATCGTCCGCCGTCTCTACGTATAATTATTAATAAAAGGGGGACTTAATAGGTATCCTTAGGGCGCCTCCCTAAGGATTAATTATAAGGCCCTCGGCTTCGGGCGTTAATACTACGTCCGGACAAATCCAATCTATAATAGTATTGTCTTTTCTACTACCGAACCAAATAAAAGGGTTAGCGAACCTTACAACGGGGTTGAATACTCCTTAGTTATTAATTATTTAATCGAATAGGTCGACTTCCTATTTGTAATAGGAGCTGGGGTTTAATATAAAGCTGTTCGAATTAGAACTATCGCTTCTATCTCGGGCGTTAAATATCGTATAATTAATTTAGTCCAAGGCGGAAACGGGGGGGGTTTGGGGGTTGCTCTCTTAATTAACTACTGCAATATACTAACTATTCTTAAAGAGACTTAGTAATCCTTCTCAATAAGTAATTACAAATCAATTACTCGGTACACGCTAATAAGGTAGGATATTCTAATGCCGTCCCCGGACAAAAAGGATAATACTTAATATTATATAAAAGCGTAATCCTACGAGAGATACGACTATAAGACTAGGAGCTACAAATTAAAGTAATATTAAGTGTAAAGAAGAAAGGGAAGCTGGCAAACGAAGGTATTGCGGTTCTGGATATATAAGTCAGAACTGCCACTCGTCGCCGCCTTCCCGATCCGGAATCTTATCGATAAGAACATGAGCCTCATTCCATCCGATCTGCCATAGTGCCCTGTGCCTAGCACTCCATTGCCTAGTAGCCAGTGCTCTAGTAACCTGTCCAGCCATGCCATAACAGGTATAGGTTAATTAAAATAAATAGTAAATTAATAAAACTACTACTCCTCTTGATTCTATATAGGTATATACATATAAATTTAATATAAAAAGTTACTTCCTTAAATATAAAGTTCGTTTAATTATATAAAGAGATTAATAATTATATAATAATATACGCGAAACGTACGCTGCAACCTTCGTAATCCGGTCCTTCTAAATTATAATAGTTATTACTACTTACTTTAATTTTAAATTTAAATAATATAATACTATTAATACTTTTATTAATACAGTATTGGACGAGATTATTTATATAAAAGTATTATACGGTTAAGTATATCGAAGTAAAGTATTAAAATTATTGCGAATTCTCTATAGTTTAAAATAATCGCCTCTACTTTAGCAAAAAGAATTTACTAAAACCTTAGTAAAGGCTAACCTAGCCCCTATCCCTATAGAATTATATATTTTAATTTATAAGAATATAATTATATTCTTCTATATTAATAATATTATCCTCGTTTATAAAATAGAATATTCGTCGTTAGCAAATAGAATAGTCGCTACCTTTAAAAGGCACTACTAATTAACTAGTAGCTATAATATCTAATAATTCTTAAGTATCGAAGTTATTTGAGACCGTTATCGTCGATTAATTTAATTATTTTAACGGGAGTATATTTTCAAAATAATAAAAGGAATTATATAAATTAGGAAAGCCCCTAATACCCCTATAATATTTAAAGAATTAATTGCTTCGTTAAAGACCGCTATTTAATATTTAATTAAAGAGTATTAGAAGGCGGTTAGTATTATTCTCTACTTTACTATTATTACTAGACTAAATATTTCGTTTACGCTATTCCAATTAATTCGCTTCCTTACTAACCCTAAGTAAATTTACTATTTAGCGATCCGACGGTTAAAGGCTTACCTTCGAAGTATTAATTATTATACCTTCTAATTAGGAGGAGGTAACGGCTTTGAAATTTATATTAACTTATTCTTTATTAATAATTCCTCTAACCGACGGAGTTCCTAAGGGTTCGTAATATAATTATTTAATAGGACTATTGATTAGCGAGCTAATAAATAAAATATAGTAACGACTTTAATAATAGAAGTTAAACTATTATCCCTTACTTAAGGAGCGAAGGAAAGTATATAGGTAAAGAGGCTTTTCGACTCCCTTACCCTTCGATTTAATTTCGAAGTCGTACCCTTCGGTTATAATAATAAATAGATAATCCACTTTATTACTAAGGAGAATTCTAAGCTTTAGACTAAATTTAAATATATTAATATTTATAATTACTAGCTTAAAGAAGGATAATAACGAGGCCTCGTCGACGTATACTATATATTAATAGGGTAAATAATTATTAATAGATTAATAAAGGCGTTGGATTTACGTAAGTACTTTAAATTTATAAAGTAATTTAACTTAGTAAATATTAGGGAGATAAGGGGAGAAATAAGGAAATTATTAATAATCGAAGCGAATTACTTAATTATAAGGATTAATAAAGAGGATTAGAGAAAAGAAACCTATTGAGCGATAAAAAGAAGCGATAAATATTAATATAAGTATAAATTACCTTCCTATATAATATGGCTGAGAGGACCTTTATAAAATTAAGAGGCTCTAGTATAGTAAACTCTATAAAGTAGAAAAAGGTAAAAAGATTAGTCCCGGCAAGTTTCGAACCTACGACTTTTAAATATAGTATTTAGGAATAATCTATTAATTATATTATTAAGAATATTTAAGAAATAGTATATAATTAATTAAGATTATATTCTAACGTTCTAATTATTAAATTACGGGACCCCGCTTATTAGAAATAATACTATCGACTTTCTATATTAATAGTATATAATCGCGGGCGATACTTTTAAAGGTGACTGTTGGAGGAAGATAGTAAAATAGGTATAAATTTATAAATAATTTTAATTAGCTAACTTCCTAGATTGAATCTAATTTAGTTAGGGGGGTATATCGGATAAAAGAGGTGATAGGGGTGGTTAGACCGCTCTATCTTATATAAATTGGTATAACTAGCAAACCCTGATATTAGAAATTCTGTATGAGGGATTTACCCAGCAGATCTCTATACAATATACAATCTGCACCCTACTTTCGTATATATATTTTGACCCCTATTCGTGCTCGTATTCTACAAGTATTTTGTTGATATCTAATGAGCGGGCAAGAAAGGTACTAACCTGGAACGGCAGGTTGGTGGGCCAAGAATGTGAGGTTGTGTTCGGTGCCGCTGTAATACGGTAGGGAAAACCCAGTTTTGGTGGCTGTAAAGTACAGTCTTACAGCTGCACTTTTTATATTCGGCTGGATTTCAGTAAAAATATGCAATTCGCTACATTACCCCAATTCGATACAAGACATGCATCTGACCAATCAGAGAGCCAGATTTCTTACTGAAATGACCAGATTTTTAACATTTTTAAAGGTCCCAGACCCCATGTATAAGGCTGTAAGAAGCAACAACATTAGCGCACCTCAGCGCACCTCAGCGCCGTACCCCCTATAAATATAGCGCTTCGTATTCTACGACTTCTTACAGCCTAGGTAGTACCAACGAACACAAAGCAGTAAGGAGCCTCAGTAAGAAACTTTGGCTTGCATTACCGTTGCATTACCGTACAGGGAGTGCAGCTGCGGGCTATGTACGGTAATGCAAGGTCTCCTCTACCGTACTACAGCGGCACCGAACACAACCTGATGTTTTTTGGCTGTTGAGAATGTGAGATGTACCCCGCTGTACCCACCATGCCCGCTGTAAACAAAAGGCCGCTACAGAGGCACCTCTAGCCAAGTACCTTGTAGAACAGGTTGCATCTGTTTTTGTTTTTCTACGCCTTTGAACCGTTCAAATATTCCTGAGCAAACTTAAAACACATGTCCTTTGGGGAAATGAGAGCGATCTGGTTCGCCCTCGTTGTGTGTAGAGTTATGAGTGAGTGTCTTTCGAGGTGTACTTGCCCCTTGGTAGCGTGACTCGTCGCAGGGCAGCGCACCGGCCCCATCTGGTTACGCCCTGAATGTCCCACCACGATATCGCTCCATGTCCTGAACCAACAACCTATTGGGTAGATAAACGGCTCCTTGGTAGGTACTTACTTTTTTCTCATTTAAGCCTTCGTTTGGCTCGAGTTTCTCTTCTGGGGGAGTTCAAGGTGCTTGAATCTGGTCCTTTGGCGGCGGAGCGTTGTATGACCGATGGGGCGATGGCCTGCTCCTGATGTGGTATACTGACGACAGCTTGTTTGATGCTGCTGTACAGAAGTCATATGAAAGATAATTTAACCACTCCTCATCTTGGTCTAGAGAATACCAGCGGCAGAGAACACAGGACTGTGAATGGACATTGAATACCGTGGCTTGTCCGTACCAGACTCCAATGGGCACCGGGAGACGTGATGATAAATCGTCGCGTTGATGAAGATCAGTGTTGCAGTGATATATTCCGTATGATGATGCTCAAAAGTAGCTGAAATAGATGGAAGTCTGTGTACATGCCGCCTTACCCCAAAAGATACTCCGGAATATGTGTCTTTGCCCTTCAAGACTAATCGTCTTCCTCATCCATCTCCTCATCCGTCTCCTCATCCGTCTCTATCGCAGTCACCATCGGCTCGCCCTTGCTGAAGACTTTGGGTTGCTTCTCAACAATTGTCGTACTTCGGTTATCGTCAATCCTCTTCACAAACTTGCTGACGGCTTCTCCAAGCTCAGTGTCCATCTCCATACCCACTTCCTTTCTCATCTCCAAAAAATCAGACCAAGCGGAACGGTTGATCCTCCATTTCGGGTACTCCATAATTGAGATCAAGAAGGGTGTTCGCTTCTCTGTCTTGAGCTTTCGGTAATCTCTTTGGCGTTCAATCCAGCTTTTAGTTTGCTCGTATTTGTTGTTCTTAAGTTCTTTCTCACTCTCATACCCCAGCTCTTTTGCGAGACGTTTGACGTCGCTCAACACAGGGTTTCCCGTGGACAGTAGCATGTCGATAGCCAATCCGGCTTTGCCTATGAAGACCTTGGTAGCTTTCTCCGACACTGTCCCCAAAACTGTCCACACACATCTCTCGTCCGCCTCATCCACGTGGCCGCTGTTCAGTAGATATTTGATCGTGTCGATGGAGCCAGAAATCATTGTGCAGGCTGATCTAAGGAGTCTAACGCTCATGTCCACCTTTCCAGAGGCCTGCATACAGCGTAATGCTTGAGTATGCCCCTTGGCAGCTGCCACTTCTGCCGCCGCGCGGGCTCGACCTCTTCCGTTCAACCTTTTGTTCGGTTCTATGCCGTCCTGTTGTAGAAGTAGATCAATTATGTCGATGTGCCCCTTCTCTGCTGCATTGTGTAATGGCGTTTTTCCATCGTGCCCCCGGGTGGAGTTTATATCCGCTCCTCCCTGTATCAATAATTCACATACCTCCAGATGGCCCATTCTTGCTGCTCCTCGGAGTGGTTTTCTTTCGTAAAGGTCGACGAACGCGCCGTTGGAAATCAAGAGTTTGCAAACTTCCAGGTGACCGTTTTCCGCTGCTTTTAGGAGTGGTGCTCCTTCGCCGATGTCGACGGACGCGCCGTTGGAAATCAACAAATCGCATATTTCCTTATGACCCATCTCAGCGGCGATCTCAAGTGGGTATGTCCATGGCCAGTCGTCTTTCCCGCCGCCATATCTATCGATTTGTTCCTTCCCCGCATCGGATTCCAGAAGCTGCTTAACTCTCTCAATGTCGCCTCTTTCACACGCTTTGAAGAGATTAATCTCGTTGGAGTCTCCGGAAAGGGTGGATGACAGTTCTAGCTTGGGAAAGCTGTTGGCGTCGTCTTGCTGAGAATGCCACTTCCGATTATGTTTTTGGAGTTCATCTTCCGTACTGAATCCCAGTTTGAATCCCATGCAGTCCTCATATGCACACCGGTGTGGAAATTCGTGCTCATCGATGTGCTTTTGTCGGTTTGCCTGACTCACTAGTCCCCCCTTGAAGAAATCACACCAAGGCTTTGAGCACTTGTATGACGTTCTGGGCCCGTGGAGGTTGTCGAAGACCTTTTGCTCTTCCGGAGTGAAGGCTCCAAAGTCTAGTTTGGCAATCTTTTGGCGCAGAGATTCTGTTCGTATGTCTATGCAGAGATAAGCGTTGCGCTCTTGGCCATGAGTTGGGAGGTGCTTGGTTATTGCATCAGCAAGCTCCGTATAAGTCTCTGCTTGAAGGAGCTCTGCCATCTTTTCCCGGTTTCCATAGGACCTGAGGAAGATCAGGGCAAGGTTGAAAACATCCTGGCACTTGTCCACGTCCGACACTGGGTCGAAAGACCTGACACATTCGAGAAGATGGTCGAACCAGTACTGGACCGTGTAGTCTTGCAAGGCGTAGTATCCATTTTTGGCATGCGACAACACATCTGCCTCCGAAACGCCGAGAGTGAATGGCGGCGATGTGAGGTACTGGCAACAGAAAACCGAAAGCTCAGCAGTCTGTTGAGCGATGTCCAGCCTTCTTCTCCGTATCAGGAACCTGTTCGACGAAACCGTTTAGCAAACTTCGTACTCAGGTTACCATTGATCTGCATCCTGTGGTTGGTAGTCGGATGATGAAGGTTGATCACTTACTCGCGGGCTGTTTTATGTACCAGTCGGACCTCATCTTCAGGGCCAGCGTAGTTGTCTCGGATGGTATCTGAGTCCAGAAAAGAACTACAGAGTTCTTTGTAGCTCCAAGCTAGTCGCCTCTTGTAATTAGCCTCCCCTTTTACGACATCGGTACAGAAAAAAGCCTGTATCTCCCGCCAGCACAGTGTTCGCCTGCAGCAGACAACATAGCTCAGGATTTTGGTTGCAGCTTCGCGTTTGGAAGGTGGGGAGTTCGTGAACACGCGATGCTCGACCTTTTCATATCTGTTTTGGGGAAAGCCTGTTAATGTACTCCTTCGAACGGTTTTTGAGTGAATGAAAATAAAGTGCAGCGATGGTCCTTACGCTTTCTCCAGACTGTCTGGGAACACTCCTGGTTCCAGTTGCTCCTCCAACGCAGCAATAGAATCTTGATGAAACAGATGCTGAAGGACCAATTTTGCATAGAGAAACATGCCTGCAAATCTAATCAGCATTGGGTATCCCAAGTCTCATAGCAGAATCCCTGCAGCGTACCTTTCGCCCCTGCGGATACGCGAGCTGCAATATCTTGCTCCAACCCATGTTCCGCCTCAAATTGGCTCTGTATTTTCTTGCCCCAAGCTTGGCAATAGCTTGTAATGTCTTCATGATGTTTGCTTTCTTCATCGAGGGAAAGGGAAACTGTTGAGGGGAGAGAGAGCAGCCGACGGTCCGACACGCCGTCTCTTTGACCGGCACAAAGGATACGTAACTTGCATCCAATGGAGCCATTGCCAAAGGATACCAGCCAGTTAATTGTGTTCTCTGCTTCTCCATCAGCACACTCATCTAACCCGTCCAGGACCAGAAATACCGTCTGGAAGGCTTCGATTGCTTTGCTAACGAGTCCCTCCAGTTCATCTGTTTTTTGGAGTTTTATGGTGTCCTTCTTGGATATTTCTTCCTCAAGAGTGGTGGCCAAGTCGGGATACCTATCAAGTAGCTGTGCTAGAATTGCGCGCAAGAGCCCGTTAAGATTGTTCTTATCTTCCTGTAGATGCCGAAAGAAGAAGAAAGCGATAGCTACGTCGGGCATGTTGTTGCTCAAAAGTCGTTTGATAGTGGCGGACATCAACGTAGATTTTCCTATTCGTTCGTCAGTACCTACTTGAGGTAATCTTGGGTTTGTCAAACTCCTTCTATGGGTGAATAGAGGTGTCATACCACTGCCAGGTGCTCCGTGAATATAGAGTAATTGGGTTTCTGGAGCGTTGCTGTTCTGCCAAGCTTGGTATCGGAGGTCGGCGGAAAACCATTCTCCTGGGGAGCGTTTCAGCCCGTTGATTAAGATGTCCCTGGAATTGATGAAGGAAAGGTAATCCGTTTGGTATTTCGGAGGTCTCAATCTTCGGTCAATTGACTCAATTCTTCTTGCGTGCCGCTCCCTCCTTGCTGCCTCTTCGTTCTCGATTTGATCTTTTTGTAAATGACCGATCTTCTCATTCATCCGCTGGATCTCGTAAAGTGCTGCTGATCCTTTTTCGCTGTCAAGCAGTTTCCGACGTTCTCTCAAACTATGGAGAATCTGGCCAAAGTCCGATTCGAATGTCTTCCAAGCTGCATTGAACAACATCTTCCATTCTGTGACGGTGTTAGCAAGAGGAGAAACGGAATCCAGTTAGGGCACGGCGCACTTGGTCGACTAAAAACTTTGAGCGCTGTCTCGTGAAATACGAGAATGTCGGAGTACAAAGTTTCGAGTACGTTGTCCAAAGGTTGATATTGCTCAAATGTCGCTTGGTAGTGTAAAAGGCCAGGAAAAATGAGAGCAATTTCTTCATACGCATCGAGTAGCTTGTTGAGTGACTCGAGGTGCGTCTTAGCAGTCTGTAATGTGAGGTAAAAAACAAGGTGTTAGCAAGCGAGTGATTAGGTCCTCACCCGAGTGCATTGAATCTTGAAAGAAAGCTCACGGCGAGAAGAAATTTGATGGGTCCCTGTAATTGACCAACAACAGGTTAGTAAGACGGACAGAGACCCCAATGCATTAGCTGACTGATTCACTTACCCAGACAAAGCAGAGGAAGACAGTTGTGTTCGTGAAAACCTCAATGACTGTACCAAGCTGGGTCATCGCCTCAAGGAAGGGTTCAAGACATTGCAGATCGCGCAATTCCCCGTTTCGTCCCTGTTCATCCTGGATCTTTTCCACTTCCAAGAATACATCTTCCCGCGTCGAGGCAAGGAAAGCCTGGGCATGTTTTGGATCGAGGCTTTTCTTGAACCTGTCCAAGGCGCGTTGGAAACTATCCGGTCGTGGCGGCATTGCCGGTGTTGTTTGTCGAAGCAGCGAAGGAACAACAAGAAGCGGCGCCTGGCGGACGGTGGGTGAATGCCACAAGAAACTAGACCTTCAAAGCAGCTTCAGGAAAGACCAGAGTAGAGATATCGTTAAACCCTAGAACAGTGGCATCACGCTCCAGACGGAAGTCATGAACCGACTGCATTCAGTCTTTTGGCGGTGTTGGGCACTGTTGTTGCGTTGTGTAACGAGGCAAGGGAAAGTTCCATGGCAAGGCAGACTCAGGGCAGTTCACAAGGGCATGGTGATCGGGGGCACTTCACAGCCTACCTTCTACACATTTGGCCGAATCATGTTGATGATTCAAGACTAAGGTAGGTACACGGTCGGATTGGGGCTGTGGTGATGCGTGGCTTCCTCTAATTGACGAAAACTTGTGCGCCAAGGCTCACATCTTCGTTCGGTCTCTCCTGATTCGACGATACACTGCTCCATCTCACTCTAGTTGTATTAGTTATTTACACGCGTTTTAACGCGCCGGAACCGCCACGGGACACAGGCTGAATTCTCCGAGCCATAGCTTGATTGTGGTATCACACTTATCCATACGTGTACCGGTGCGTAGAGGTAGAAGAGTCCACACAATCATCATCTTCAATTCCCGATTACCTTTAGCTGGGGAAACGGAGAGAAAACAATCTTCGGTACCTCTAGTATAATTCCAGAACCTCGACCACGAACCGATTGATGACCACGGATTGTTCGAGCATTACTAATGTCGTCAAACAATAGCGCTCCCGCGGCAAAACGTCGTTTCTCACTTACTCTTGATGACGGTTTCGCCAGCTGCACGCTATCGCCTTCTACTACCACCCAAGTTTGCTATGGCGCCGTAGGTTCTCCAACTTTCGTCAATTGCATTTCATGGCTTTGTAACTTTTAATTGCCAACCAACTTCGTTGGGCTCTCGGCTAACTCGATACGACCTGGCCCTCAGCTATACGACGGCAAGGCGAAATGTCTTGATGGCTGGAAAGCGATTGACAGCAAAATTCAAGGCCAAACAAAGCGCGGATCATTTTTCTCCTTTCCCCTGAGGAGAATGGGAACCAGTTTCTGTATATTCTTCGAAGACGAGACCGCGCTGGCTGTTGTTGACCAACGGACACAAAAATGGTTGGCAGCCTTGGATCCCGTACCAAATGCCCGATTTGAGGCGTTGTTCGCCGCAGGATCTTTCACAAAACGAAAGAACATTCCCAAGAAGGGAGTAGTGTTGGATGGGATGTCAGTCAATATCTTTGGCCCACAAGACGGAGTTGTCGAAAAGGACGCCGGCAAGCGCTTGAGGCAAGTCTCCGCATTCCTTCAACATCCGATGGAACTGGCCTCGAACATTCAGTACTACAATCCTCAGTTCTTTGTCAGACCTGGACGTGACAGGAATATAACCCATCTCGTTGGAGCATGTCGCACCAGTAACTCTCTTGTCGCAGTCGGGGCGAGAATTGCCAACGAAGTCAACGGCATATTGGAGTCCTTAGGAGGAGGACCATTCGACGAGGGACTCCAGTTTATTTCCCCCATGGGTCTCTCCTCTGAGCTGAAAAGGTATCCGTTGCTACCTACATTTCCACTAAAACAACAGGTAGGCTATTAGCTGACTTGAACAGGCACCAGATACAAGCCCTGCTCTTCGTTCTCAAACGAGAACCTGGAACCTCTTTCTCCCAGAAATCACAAACCGGTGTCGTTACATCAACAGAGTCTAAGTAAAAGCCCAGCTTCCGGCGAGCCCTTTTGCTCCTGTTGCACCAGACAAGAGTCACGATCCTGACAGGCAGCTACCACTTCTAGTTTCCTGCCGAAAGAGACTCCTCAAGGCAACTTCGGTGGGCTAATTGCCGACGATATGGGAATGGGGAAGTCACTCACAATTCTGGCGTCCATCCTATACACCTTGGGAAATGCTCAAACATTTGCCGATTTCTCCCCCCGGCCGCAAAATGTGGCTCTAACAGACCGAAAGACACCAACTCGGGCAACCCTGATTGTTGTATCCTCGGCGCGTGCGTTTCTCCTCTGGTTTTCTGTTCAGACCCTACGACTGACTTGTCACAGAGCTGATTGACAACTGGACATCAGAAATTCGAATGTAGGTATCTGTCGTAGTTCAAACCCTACGGTTTCAAGGCAATAGGGCCAAGCTAATGGAAACTAGTCACATGCCTGGAGCCTTGAAGGTCAGCGTGTTCCATGGTCAAAATCGGCCTAAAGAGATTGATCCGTCAACAGATGTGATCTTGACAACGTACGCGACGCTTGCTTCCAATCATAATGAGAACAGCGTGTTCACATTCTATGAGACGGAGTGGTATAGAGTAGTGTTGGACGAAGGTAAGACATCCAACCTGAAAACATGTCCTCCCCCTTCGTTGGTTTCCCTTCTGACCGTAACAGCACATTGGATTCGCAATTCTTCCTCCAAGCAGTACAGAGCTGCTGCCGGCCTCAGCACAAGTCGACGATGGTGCTTAACCGGAACACCGATTCAGAACAAGCTCAACGATCTGGCATCTCTGGCCGGATTCCTTCGTCTATCGCCTTATCCTAACAAGCACGCATTCCAAAAACATGCAATCGAGCCCCTCGCAATTTGTTCCTCTGACCCACTACGAAATTATCTTCGCCAGCACTGCCTTCGTCGCACAAACAAGTGTCTCAAGATTCCTAATACACTGGAGGCACCTGTTTACCTTCGGATGTCGACTGAGGAGCAGGATATGTACGACAGAATCCTCAGCAATGCAAAACGAGCAATTGATGACATTGTCAGTAGCGCAGACAAGTCTACATTATCCATTAAGAACAAGATCAGTGTTCTCTTTGCCGCCATCACAAGATTGCGTAGATTATGCGATCTCGGAACACTGCTACCTTCACACTCGTCTCCGGGCGGCCTTGGAAAACAAAAAGAAGACTGTGACATGCTCTGTGAGCGCTGTTCATCGCAGGACGAAGACGGTTCTCTGTTGTTGAGGGAAGAGGAGTTTTGCCCGTATTGCGCGCGACCTCTTTGCACTCAAACGTCAGCAACAAACACTGGTTATCTCACGCCGACCAGTCTGCCAGGTGGTGCTACCGAGCGCGCAATGAGCCCCCTTGACCTTTCCGTTGGAAAAAGTCACTGCACAAAGCTGACAAAGGTCAGAGACAACGTGCTGCAATGTTTGCAGGCTGAACCTGCTGGAGCAACCACAAAACAGTAAGCACTTCGTTGCTGTCAAGACCTCAACTCAACTGACAAGTCGAACAGTCTCATCTTTTCCGCATGGACATTAACCCTCGACTACCTCGCCCACCTCATGCAGCAAGCAGAGATCTCCTACGTTCAAATTGACGGACGAACAAGCCATGCAGAGCGCTCCAAGCACCTCAAGGCGTTTCAGGAAGGTTCCCAAGTGTCTGTTCTTCTCATGTCCATCGGTACAGGGGCAGTTGGGTACGCGATCACTCACCTCGCTTCGTTCACCTCACATTTCCTCCCCTTACCCCCACGTATTTTCTTCACCGTTTCCACCCCCGCTTCCCTCATTACATCCTTCACGTAACAGTACTAACACTTCGTTAACCTTCAAAGCCTCACCCTCACCGCGGCAAGCCATGTCCACATCGTTGAACCACAGTGGAACCCCTCAGTCGAAGACCAAGCAATCGGTCGTGCACATCGTATGGGCCAGACAAAGGAAGTCGTCGTGACGAGATATATCATGCAAGGAACTGTCGAGCAGGTAAGCGTAGCATCCAAAAAAAAAAGAAGATCAAAGGAGAACCGGAAGGAAAGCATCAAAAGAAAAGAACAGAAGCAACGGACGCTAACACTAAACACCACGAAACAAAAGAGCATCCTCTCCCTGCAAAAGAAGAAGAAAAACATCGCCAAGTTCACCTTTGACAGCGGTGATGCGATGGGTGAGAAACTTGATGTAAGCGGCCGGGGTCTCTACCCATCATTCCGTTCCTCCCACAAAGTTCCATGCTTCCCTCCGTTCAGTTGCTGCCGAATCAAGCTGACACCGCCTTATTCTTTTGTGACACTTGCAGGACTTCAAGTTCGTGTTGGATGCCAAACTTTACTAGCCAGGCTAAGCCGAATGAACTGTGAAGCGTGCCTCCTCCTCCAGAGGAGGGTGCGCAGAAAGGTTTTGGCTTGCCCGTCGTATCATGTACGATTCGAGATTTCGAGGCCACACCGGAAACTTTGTCTCCCTGGTCTGAGGCGGGTTTCGGCGATATCGGGAACGTCGGTTTGAGTTGGGAATATCAAGATTGATCATCGTTCTATGTAGGGGTATTTTAGACAAGCTGGGAGATCTTTTGTCATGCGGAAGAAGTGCTGGTCGAGCAACTGGCGAATGAATGGATAAAAAATTCTTTCCTGTGGGAGTTTGGTTTCGAGTTGAGATGTGGACGTTGCCGGGGATTTGAGGTTGGGGGTGCCACTGCCCTACTTGGACGCGCACGGGATGCTGCAAACTTACCTAAGGTACTCAAGCACAGTTGTCGGACCACTTGGATTAGGTTTTTTTTTCTTCTCCCTGGCAATAACGCTCCCGATTGCTTTCGTACCTACCCTCTTTCCAATTTCTTGCGATTGAAATGGTCGAGTCCACGTTGGCTTGGGAGGAGCAACCGCCGCGATCGAGCCCAGGCATGTCCTCCCATCCACTGTCCCTGCCGGGTTCGAAAATTTACACGAGCTTCTTCTTCCCTCTTCGTATCGACGACATCTTCATACAAGTGGAAAGAAGAGTGCGACTCCTGTCCTTCTTGATGGTGCATCGCAATTTCGCGGAGTTGGACCAGGCCGACAGCACAGGTGCGTGATGCTCTTGCCTCAGCCATCAAGGTTCTCCTCTGTCCGGAGTCCCCCAAGTTCAAATAAAACGACACCAGACACCGAGACACCAGAAACTCAAATCCCATCACCCTCCCGCACCCTTCATCGCATTTTGTGTCTGTCAACACTCAACAACAAAGAACCCAAGCAAAAAAACGACAAGTACAAGTAAAAGCAACCAAGATAGCATCAAAAAGAAAAACAAAAAAACATACAACACCTGGGATTCGCTGGTCGTCACCGACCCAACTACTAGTCAGGCGATTGGTAGCTTATCTATGGGAGAGCGGACGGGATCCCGAGTTTTCTACCATCTATGGTCGTATGTGGTTGTTCTTCTTCTTGGAACTGCTTATATCCTCACCCATGTGGTCATCGTGGTGCAAATTCGATGCATCATCCGGCTCCATTGCCTTCATCACTAACTGCATCAAGTCCAACGTGAATCACTTCAAGCTAGCAGAGTTGAGGTGGGAAGGAGCGTGCACAGATTATTCTTTTTGACGGGCAATCGTTGAAAATAAATGAAGGCATAGGGGAACAGGGTGGGGGGTGGTAAACCGTGGCTCAACCGTTGTTCAACCGTTGATGCTTGGTCAAATATTTTAAACCTCCTTAGTTGAGGTTTAAAGTTTTTAGACGGTTTATTTTTTCTTGATAGTTTATCAACGGTTGGGGGACGGTTTCCTACCCTGCTTGTCAAAATCAAAAGTAGTTAGCAAGAACGACGGTGCGTTAACTGTTGATTGCTAGTCAAAAACGTGACAACCGCCAATGCACAGTTGATCGTACTAACCAATATATCTCAATGAACCAAAATATTATAAACCGTTGAACAACAGTTATTTAATAGTTACATATATTTAAATGGTTTAAACCGTAAACTTCCAAGCTGCGGTTTCCCACACCCCCCCTAGTTCGGCTAAGGGGATTCAAAAAAAGGGACAGTGAACGAGACGGATGAAATTCGACGAGGTTGACATAAGTTTTCACAACTCGACGGGGGTGACCTTGCCTGGAGCCCTGGGACTGTGTCCACACCCACATTTCCAAAGCGCCAAGCAATGCCAAGACATGGCGATAGCTTCAAAGGTCCAAAACTTTAGACTGTAAGCGCGGTCGTGATTAATGACGCCAAAACAATGGTAAATCGCCAAAGCAGAATGCCGAAACACAGGTAGTGGTACATTTGGAGCAAGACAGCAAAAAAGGTTACAGTCATGACTACATTACTATAAGAAAGTAAGTATGTACGGCGTCAGTTATATCATCCGTCCGTCTGTCCGCGCGTCGTGGTATCATAGAATCCATAAAACAACAATAACCCTCCTCCAAGCTCCGCCAAGTTCAACAAAGATTATCCATCCATCCACCCTACCTCTGCATTAGGCTTTCCTCGTATATTTCATTCCAACATTACTCAAAACAAATCCCATTATCGTGGTGCGTCCCGTTACCCGCACGGCACGAAAATCGTCACTCAGAACTTCAGAAAAAGGCTTAAACGACCTCCTTCGCCGTCTCCTTACCACCCACCGCCACCGCCTCCGGTTGCGCCTGCCCCGCCGCTCCCTGAGCTCCCGCCACATCCGCCACCGTCTCGTCGCTGAACTTGAGATCTTCTTCGAGGGGAACGGTATCCTGGATCTTCATCCAGATGACGGGAGCGGCGATGAGGAGAGCCCCGGCTAGGAGACCCCACTGTAACAGAACTGTTTAGTATTTGCTGAAATGTGAGAAGGGGGGATGGGACGCGAAAACTTACGGTGGCACCAAACATGGTATCAAAAGGCTTCTTCAAGCCATCCAACCGCCAGAACACGGCGGCGCCAGCGCTCTGAATGCCCTTGTAGAAACCAGCGAGGTTGGCGGCTTTACGGCCGGAGTTGGAGAGAGCGCCCATGTACCTGTTGCACAGAACTCTGTCAGTCCCTTCCTCATCGCAACACCAAAACATCGTTGTCCACCGGCCCGACCCATCCAAGAAAGGGGAAAACGTACCAATAAATGCAAGTCTGCCAAGCGGCATCATAAAACCCATAAAACATGTACAAAAACATGGGTCCCACATACTTCTTCCCCCCATCCGTCCAATCGACCGTCACAAAGCCCTTCTCACCCGTCTCCTCCCTGGTCGCCTGATCCTTCTGCCACGCGTACCCGCCGCCCCAAATAGCCATGGTCAGCACAATCAGCATAACAAAACTGCCCTTGGCGCGAACCGACCTCCGCGCTCCGGCGAAATCCAGTGCGTAACCAACAATAACAGCGCCAAAGATCTGCGCGAGCCAGTAGAGCGTGTTGTTGAGCGCCCTGGTGCGCGTGTTGAACTGGGAGCCGTTCATGTCGTTGGACTGGTACGTATAAAAAGTGTTTGACGCAAAAAACATGGGGAACAAGAGGACGACCCAGGGGGCGGAGGTGATGGTCTCGAAGAGGCCCTTGAACTCGGTGATCCACGAGGGGTTCTTCATCATGATCACTTTGGAGCCGTCTTCGCGCTGGACTTTGCCGACGTCGCAGAGCATGAGGGCCAGGATGGCGCCGATCAGGGTGAGCACCAAAAAGCCGACGTAGGTGCCGTCTGTTACGGGGCCGGCGACTTTGTTGATGTTTTGTCCCAGGGGAATCAGGGAGCCGATGACGGCGCCGAGGTTGAAGATGATCCAGAACCAGGAGATGTAGCGGCCCTTCATGTCCTCGGTGGGGTAGGACATCATGATGGTGCCCTGGGCGGTCCAGAGGAGACCGGCGCAGACACCGAGGAGAGCGCCGGCGAAGACGACGAAGCCGTGGTTTTGGTTGTGGTTGTAGGACAGGAAGGAGGCGATGTAGATGACGTATCCCAGACCGCCGAAGGAAAGAGTCAAGCGCACGCCGAGCTTGTTGGCGATAGAACCGGAGAAGAAGGCGACGACGGCGAAGGTTGAGTAAAGAGCGGTACTGGCGTCGTCCTGGGCCGAGTGGTCGACTTGTCCACCACCGCCGAGACCGCTGAGGGCGTTGTACATGCCGGGACACATGAAGCAGACCAACGAGACCAAGAGCAGCTGGACGATGGGCGAGGCGTACCAGAGCTCGTGGCCGAAGACCTTGAAGCCCTTGTACATCCAACCGGGAGGACGAGTAATGGTGGTGACTTCTTCGTGGGAACCATCTTTGCTGGTGACTTCGCGGGCTTCGTTAGTCGCATCGGTGGCCGGCGCAACGGCCGGTTGCTTTTCGTCGGCCATGATTGTTGTCGAGAACTGCTGAGTGGATGGGTGAACAGTTCGCGACAGTAGAGGGAAAACCAAATCAGAGGAATGAAGAAGGGGGAAGGGAAGTGAATTGGAGGTCAAGAATTGGGGGAGGACCAGAAGAAAAGTCAAGCGCCAAGTCTCGACGGCGTGCGCGCGGGGAACTTGTGTGCGACTGGACTGGACTGGTCGTGGACCAGGGAGGTGGTACGGCGCACCGTGGGAATCCGAATCTGGAACTGGAAGGAGTGGCCGGTGCTACTTAGTCGCCTACTACGACGGGCTCGCACGGCTAATATGTTCCATCCTTGAGAAGACCTCCAAAGACACGGCAAACAGCAAAGCCAAAGACGAATCAAGATAAGGAAGGTGATAGATCATGTGTGCCACTTCATCAAACCATGCAGCACCACCTCTCCCGTTCGATATCAATCCTGGTTCCCGCTTGATATCCGAGTCTCAATGGATGTCACTGACAGATAAGGTGACGAAGCCGCTGCTTTCACTTAAGAGCACGAGATAGGGTACGGTACGGTACGGTACAGCCCGAAGGATGTGTTGGATGTCCAAGTAAGAGGGTAGTAGTAACGTTGAGATAGACGACGATACCCGACCTTTCTCAGACGCCTCAAAAGGTAACCTCGTTCGCCATGGTGACACGGCGCAACAAGTCAAGAATAGAAAAGTGAATTAGACGAAGCTCTGCAACACTGTACGCACACAACCGCACACAACCGCACTGCATGCTGCAGGCAGGGTACCTGTAGCCCAGACAGGACAGGGCATACCTAAACACCGGACGAAGAGGTGCAGTGCCATCGTGTGCCCAGTGCCCAGTGCCATCCCGCAAGCTACCTAATCCACCACCAATGCAACGCTCGGCCAACGGCATCGTAAGGGCTGACATTGGTTGAGCCAATGGCCAATTCGAATCGACCAACAATTTGTTGAAGCAATGAATCCCATGGTTGTCGAGACTCGCGAGGAAGAGGAGGGCACCAGGCTACGTGACAACTGTATGTACTGTAGCTTTCCCCGCTGTTACACGGGACCATGGGTATAACAAACAAATGGAGGCTGGAACAATTGAACAGACTGATCAAAGCCACGGCGCAGTCTGAGACAGATGGAATGCGGAAATGCGTACAAACAAGACGGCAAGACGACGTAAGACCGTTGTTGAAACAGATAGATGACGGCCCTTTGGACCAAGTCAAGAAAGAAAAACAAAACGAAACGGAAAATGATTCAATAGACAGCGAGCTCACGTGGAGTCAGTCAGAGATATGTTGATAATCGTGTCGGATTTAAAGACCCGTTTTGGGGAAGTGCTGAGGTGTAAGTGGGAAAAAGTGGAATGCGAGATGATGGTCGGTAAGTACAGCGTTTTACCTGCTGTTAGCGGCACCACTTCACCCACTGCGATAAGCTAACAGTAATCATGGCAAGGTACCTCCACCACAACAAAGTCGCATCGCCCAACTGTGCCGCAAGGGAACGAGGTTCCAGCCACGCCGCTTGGCAGCAGCATCCACCCGCGACGCCAAAAGCTTCTTGCGCTCGTTGGGGGAATGATGATCAGTCATCCTTTTTGGGCTTCGTGAAGGAGGGGGGGGGGCGGAAAAGAGCCAGGTCAAGCAAATCAAAACGAATGTGTGATAAGAAAAAAAAAGGACACCTCACCGGCCCGAATGAGATAGCCTCGAGACTCCATAAACTTCGTATCTGTATCGTGTCTGCCTAGCAGTAGCTTGAGGCCGTTGATTGAGAGAACTGCTGGCATTTCGCCAAAAGCGTGGATCATTGAAACCGCAATTAGGTTTGAGCAAACAGCGGTTGGCATTTTTTGCGTTCTCTTCGCTGTGGAAAACGCGACAAGGTTTCAACGGATGGATGCCTGCGAAATACAAATCCAGCAGGATCGCAAATCGCAATTGAAAAGCAAACAGCACGTGACCAAATCTGGGGAACAGAGAGCTGATTCGCCAGGGTGTCTCCACTTTCCCCAACCTCTCCATCTCTTTCCCCCGCTCCGCTCCCTGCATCTGCAACCTAAATCCCCGGGGGCCCGGCCGTGTCTCCCAGAATGTCAAAGAGTGCGGAGAAAGACGACTGGACGACTGGACGACTCTCCAGCGCCAGACTAAAAAAGGACACACAAGCGCACTCACAAGTGCACAAACCCCGAGCGCGTGAAGTGTGTGAGTGTAACCTTCTGTGGTTGCCGAACCGAGGGACCGATGC
Source organism: Neurospora sp. CHS-2018a (assembly GCA_009802275.1). NCBI lineage: Eukaryota > Fungi > Ascomycota > Sordariomycetes > Sordariales > Sordariaceae > Neurospora > Neurospora sp. CHS-2018a. The sequence continues at coordinate 236,872 of RAKG01000082.1, forward strand.
GATTTGGGGGGGCAGCTCGGTTGTTGTTACAGATTGTTGGGTGCCTGCATGTAACGTTTCCTACAATTAGATAGCCATAGCCTGCTGCTGCTCCCAATCCCAATCCCATCCCATCGGTGTTGTTGTTGTTGTGTCGTCGAAATGCCCAGACCCTTTTTTTTCCCTTGGGAGGTTCGGTTCCAGATCCTGTCGATTTGTCGATTTGGATGTCTCCTGACGAAAAAGAGGAATGCGATTCGTTACCAACACGACAATTGTGTTGAACCAATCCGAGCGCCCAAGTTGAGGTTCCGGCTATCATGGGATTATTTCCTTGACGACAGGAATACCTATTGAGGATTCGCCAACCTGATGGTTCTCCTCTGGAGTCGATTTCGACAGTCGTCGGAATAACCTTGTCGGATCGCAGGGACCCGACTCGTGAGGTTACACGGACTGGTCTGTTGTTTCCTTCCACCGCATCAATGTCAGAAGCAAGGTGGGAATGGTACGATTGGCCCCCAACGAAGCGAACTCTATCGCCGTCTAGGTTTAGACTTTGGATTAAACGCGCGGAAACTGACATGTGTTACAGTATGCCAAAGTTGTTTGCTCTCGAGGCCAGCCGGGTGGTTGACATCCGTCGGTTATCGGACGGGTGCAACGCCGAATCTTAATCTTAAGAAACTTTAAGTGAAACTCCCGTGATGGCGACAGCTGATCGTTGTTGAGCTTGTGTCTGGCCGTGATGCTGGGAGCACTGAGCCTAGTTGGCGGCAAGATGCCTCCCAGCGAGGACGGTGTTGACTAGATCTTCACCCCGTCACGACGTTTGTCGTCGTGTTACACCACGGAATGATCATGGCGACGCTGCGAGGAATGGCGACAGACATCTTTGTCGGCGAGCCAACTTGATCAAATCTTGGGCCTAAGACTAGGCGGCGATATCTGTCCAACAGAGACGAGCCTGCCACGAAAGTGAAGCCAGGAAACTTGTTCAAGGTCTCGTTTTGCCGTTTCTCGGACCCGGTCTTCGTCCTGGAGAAGCATCATGAGGTGCATCGAATGGTAACAGGGCGTGTCGTCAAGGAGCTCTGGCCCCAGGCGGGGTGGACAGGGCCCACGACCAAGCATCGCAAGGAAGACAGGTCGGTCATCCAACCACGACGAGCACATATGGGGATCAAGAGAAGAACTTCCGGAACCAACCCACGCGGCCTTTCAAGGTACAGCTGCAAGCGAAGGAAACATCAACATGAGCAGCCGACCCTCCATGACAATCATGCACGTCACCATGCCTCTGCCAGTGGCTGTCAGGCACTGGGGTGTGTCAGTGTGGTATCAGCGTCCTACAGACAGACTTCTGCCAGGAGGGCATGGGGAGCTTGATTGGATGAACCAGAGTTGCGGCTTGGGGATGACGAAGGAGCTGAGAGGGGGTGGTCTGGGTATAAAAGGGAGGGCCAACGACACCAATCTCGCCGAAGCATCTCCAGAAGATCTTGTGTTCTTTGGAGACTCCAGCTTTTCGACGGATCGCCAAGACGACAGCAACAAACGAGTGATGGATTAAACATGCAACAAAGAGTTCTGGGGATGAGAATCTCAAGCAACACCAATCCCGAACGCCGACGACTACCGGCCGCCATCACTACACTAGGGTATCACTAGTGAACCCGGACAAGTGGCCACGACGCCGGCCGCCGGAGGAGGCTCCTGGTGGTGGTTCAGATGGGAAATTCGGTTTTTGGTGCAGAACGGAAGGAAGGAGAGCGGAAGGGCAACGAGAGCGGGGACGGGGTTGTTTCGGGGTGGGTGGCAACTGCCTGGATCAACGACATCCGGCCTCCGACGGTCATGTGTGCCAGTGTGCAACTGGGCCGATGGAGTCCGGCACATGAAACAGGGCCGCTACGGCAACGACTTTGCTTCCCGACCGACCTCCCGGCCGAATCCTGACCGTTTCTTTTCAGGCACAAGGGTGCACAAACGAAGGTCATCCCGGCCCTGTCGTCCATGTGTCGAGACAAACCCGCATTCATGCCGGCTGCCTGTCAAATTGCGGCGACCCAGACGGAGCCAAGAAACACTCTCACAAGGAACGGCGTGAAGCAACGCAGATCCTCCGCTTTGTGAGAGTATAAATATAACACTGGCACCGACTTTGCGATTCATGTCCCGTCCTTGCCGGCGTGGCGAGAGTGGATGAATTTCATGGACGAGGTGGGCTTGATAAAAGAGGTGTGGACGAAGGTGTGGGAACCCACGAGATGACAAGCTGTCAACAATGGGGGAAGGGACCATGGATAGAGATGGAGAGGCAAACGGGTCGACGGGATGGCTGGGGATATGGATGTTTGGGAGAACAACGGCCACCGAAGCAAATGCCAGCAAAACAAGACGATCTCGTGTTCCAGACGGCGGTCGGGTTGGTGGAAGTCGCCCAACATCGACGGTGTGGTGTGTTGTGCCGCGAGTCAGTTACCGACAGGGGAGCTCCGTGATTGCCGAGCGTGGGCTGTGTTTGGTCCGGGCCAGCGGAGTCTTTGGATATCAGCCGGGCCCCACCCAACACCGAACTTGGACCGGCAATCTCGGTGAAGATATCGCGTTTTACCGTCGCACTGATTGTCTCGCTATCACTCTCTTGGAATTGGGCACCAACTATCATTCGTTGTTTTGGCGGGGGATTGTCTGGGGATGTTGGCGGGTGGGACGACAATGATGTTCTGGCCGGAAGGGAAAAAGAGATGAAAGACGGGACAAATGGAAGAGCACGGACCGCTGGCGTTTGGGTGTCCAAGAGATTGGCCAATCATGCAGCGGGCTTCGGTGCCTGCCGCGAGACACCTACATTGTTCGCTGTCTCGTGGGGCCCCAAACCCGACGTCGCCGCCAGCTCAATACCGCAAATCTACCCCGCCATATCCAGCTCAGCATCGAATTACAAGCCGCCAATCCCGGGCGGTCAGGACGATGATGTATTACAGTAAAGTCCCCTGCTTCTGCAACCCCCCCCTAATGCAAGATCGCCGTTAAATGCAAGAAATTTCCTGCCTGAATTGTTTTCCCATACTAAGACTGCAAACTGCAAATTGCAAGGCCCCAAAGCCGGATTTGCAAGTACAGGGGTNTTACAGTAAAGTCCCCTGCTTCTGCAACCCCCCCCTAATGCAAGATCGCCGTTAAATGCAAGAAATTTCCTGCCTGAATTGTTTTCCCATACTAAGACTGCAAACTGCAAATTGCAAGGCCCCAAAGCCGGATTTGCAAGTACAGGGGTGTCTTTTTGCTGGGACAGARCATTTCCAGGGCGCTGGGCAGCGCTGGGCCAGGGGACTTACTCCACTTTTTTGGTGGTCAGCTCGCGATCACAGTGGGTAGCGGCTTGCAAATGGTCTGTGCATCAGCCCCCCCTTCTGCAAGATCCCCCTTAAATGCAAGAAAAATGGCTGCCCGGATTCNGCTGGGCAGCGCTGGGCCAGGGGACTTACTCCACTTTTTTGGTGGTCAGCTCGCGATCACAGTGGGTAGCGGCTTGCAAATGGTCTGTGCATCAGCCCCCCCTTCTGCAAGATCCCCCTTAAATGCAAGAAAAATGGCTGCCCGGATTCCTTGTAGAAACAGGGGACTTTACTGTATCCTCCTCTACTGTACCTCCCTCTCCGCAATCTGGAAAAGGCCCATCCCGGACCTGTTGATGGAGTCGCAATTACCGTCATTGTGACTGGCCTGTGTGTTGATTTGTTTTTCTGTTGTTCCGCTTCCGTCCCTTTTTCCACTTCATCCATCTTTCCTTTTCTCTCCTACTCCTCCTACCTCCTCCTCCTTGACCTCCTTCGCGATCCTTTTCTGTGTCGTCAAGGAATCCTCATCCCCCCTTCTTCCTCTCTCCGCTCTACCTCTCTCTAATCACACCACATCCACATCACGATGGCGTCGCCCATTGCCTCCGCGGCCCTCAAGGCCCGCGTCAAGCGTCCTTCTATGCTCAAGAAGCTCTGCCAGCCTGAGGACATGCTCCATCACTTCCCCAATGGCACCTACATCGGCTGGTCCGGTTTCACCGGTGTCGGCTACCCCAAGTAAGTTGCGATCCGGAAATACCGCATTGTAACGAAGTGCTAATCATGTCTCCCGCGCAACAGGAGGGTCCCTACTATGCTCGCTGACCACGTCGAGAAGAACGGCCTCCAGGGCCAGCTCAAGTACAGCCTTTTCGTCGGTGCCTCCGCTGGCGCCGAGACCGAGAACCGCTGGGCTGCTCTCGACATGATCGCCCGTCGCTCTCCTCACCAGGTCGGCAAGAACATTGCCAAGGGCATCAACGAGGGTCGCATCAACTTCTTCGACAAGCACTTGTCCATGTTCCCCACTGACCTTGTCTACGTAAGATGCCGGCGCAAATCATGTGTCGCAAAACAGCTTGCTAACCTAGTCGCGCACAGGGCTTCTACACCAAGGACCGCGAGAACAAGAATCTCGACGTTGTCTGCGTTGAGGCTACCGAGATCAAGGAGGACGGCTCCATCGTCCCCGGTGCCTCGGTCGGTGCCACCCCCGAGCTCCTCCAGATGGCCGACAAGATCATCATCGAGGTCAACACCGCCATCCCCAGCTTCGACGGTCTCCACGATATCACCTTCTCCGACCTCCCTCCCCACCGCAAGCCCTACCTCATCACCCAGTGCAAGGACCGCATCGGTACTACTTCGATCCCCATCGACCCCGAGAAGGTTGTCGGTATCATTGAGTGCACCACCCCCGATCAGACCCTCCCCAACAGCCCCGCCGACGAGACGGCCATGCGCATTGCCGGCCACCTGATCGAGTTCTTCGAGCACGAGGTCGCCCACGGCCGCCTGCCCAAGAACCTCCTCCCCATGCAGTCCGGTATCGGCAACATCGCCAACGCTGTCATCGGTGGTCTCGAGAACTCCAACTTCAAGAACCTCAACGTCTGGACTGAGGTTATCCAGGATACCTTCCTCGACCTCTTCGACGCCGGCAAGCTTGACTTCGCTACCGCCACCTCGATCCGCTTCTCGCCCACCGGCTTCGAGCGCTTCTACAAGAACTGGGACAACTACTATGACAAGCTCCTCCTCCGCTCTCAGTCCGTCTCCAACGCTCCCGAGATCATCCGCCGTCTCGGTGTCATCGGCATGAACACCCCCGTCGAGGTCGACATCTACGCCCACGCCAACTCCACCAACGTCATGGGCTCCCGCATGCTCAATGGTCTCGGTGGTTCCGCCGATTTCCTCCGCAACTCCAAGTACTCCATCATGCACACCCCCTCCACCCGTCCCTCCAAGACCGACCCCCACGGTGTTTCTTGCATCGTCCCCATGTGCACCCACGTCGACCAGACCGAGCACGATCTCGACGTCATCGTCACCGAGAACGGTCTCGCCGATGTCCGCGGCCTCAGCCCCCGCGAGCGTGCCCGCGTCATCATTGACAAGTGCGCCCACGACGTCTACAAGCCCATCCTCAAGGCCTACTTCGAGAAGGCCGAGTTCGAGTGCCTCCGCAAGGGTATGGGCCACGAGCCCCACCTTCTCTTCAACTCTTTCGACATGCACAAGGCTCTTGTCGAGGAGGGCTCCATGGCCAAGGTCAAGTTCTAAATGCTTGGCTAAAGTCAGAGAGTGGATATTCGGAGGAGAAGAGAGAAGAGAGGAACAACTGTTGATCTTTGAATAAAAAAGACAATTGGCTAAACAAACAAACGTGGTATGGGGAAAATGCATTAGTTAGGTGTTCATTTTTTCCGGTTCACGTATATATCTTTATTGAGAGGGGAGAGAGAGATGAAAGAGATGAGAGGATGAGGATACCTGACCTATGTTGAGCGATAGGTCGCAATTCATTTTTTTATTGTCATACTTGTTTTGTATATGGGATTGGACGGGGGGCTAGGATTGGCTTTGTCTCTCTATGGTCTCTTAAATCAAGGGCGTTGTGTGTGGACGTCGTTTGTATATATACCTATACACATACATACATGCATTCATACAAATCTTCGGACTGAGGTGCGAATGGTGATGCTTTTGATGATGGTTCGGTAACCTTCAGTTTGCTGGGGGCAAGATTGGCGGGAACTCGAATGGCTTGCCAAGCTCCAGGCCACATCGTGGAAAACACGATCCCCAATCTCGCAGTCATACGGGCGTGATCAATAATCGCAATGTTTGATCATGATGCTCCTAGAGAGTTGATGTTGTACGGGGCTCATGCTGGCCTTGGGAGGGTTTCAAAAACACCATCGACAGCTTCAGGATCGGGAAATACCATGGCTAACCTGGGCCTCAATGGTCCGCAATCTGAAGCAAATCCGGAAACTGGTAGGGCGTAAACGACAACTGTTGGATTCTGAGCGACAGAGGGGAAAAAAGCCGACAGCGTCACGGCCGGCATGATGAAAGATATTTCGGAACACACCCGTGGCGGACTCGAATTAATGTCCCCGATAGGGAAGCAGTCAAGTCCAAGTCCAAGTGTGCTCGCGTGTTTTCATAGAAGGACTCAACAGCATAAAAAATTTCCCGTCGTGGGCTGTGAATAAAATCTTGGCGTTGATGGTTTCGACCGCGAACACAAAAGCGATAGTAGTGCGAGTTACGAGTCTGCTTATTTCGATGTCCTCTTCTCCGGGTGGGAGACGCAATGCTGCGAACGAGGGCTCCCAGAAAATGGAACAGCTGTCGGGTGCCAGCATTTACCAGCTGTGAACAACACTTCTTCGTAAAATGTTTCAGTTGAGGAAGCTGACTGTAGTACAGGTAGTGTAGGTATTCCAGCTGGTTCCTAAACCGGAGTGAAGAAGCAAGCACCAATGCCAATCTCATCATCGCGATGCTAACTGACCACTTACACCCGTAACAGGCTTGGTGTCTCCCATCGAGCCGTCCAGTCGGCTCCCAATCGGTTCCCCAGCCGACCAGCCGACCAGCTAGAACTAGCTGCCCAGAATGCCGGCGTCCAGTCGAGAAAGGGGACACCTCGACAGGCCCTGACAAGCTGAAAGGAGAAAAGCCCTGTGGGTCCGAGCTCGGCTGCTCCCGACTGGACCCGGCTGGGCGTCCAACGGGGGCTAACGGCGCATGCACGAAAATCCGGTGCTCGGGTACTGTGCCCGGTTTTCCGGGTGTAAGTTGTTGTAAATCGAGATTCGTCATTCGTGGCTGCATCATGCCCGGATTTTGTTGTCTTTGTATGATCGGAGTTTTCGGACGATGCACGATGTGTCTATTAAAAGAGGCTGCTTTGGGCCCCCCTTTACGGCACCTGCACGCGCATTTTACATTCTTTTTTTTTTCTGTTCCTGTGCATGATACGGTCATCGGTTTTTTTTTCGAGTGTGATTTGCCCAAGATGGTGTAGGTTTCTAGCTCAGAATCCCCTCCCTCGTCCACCCCCCAAAGTTTCCAAATTGTGATGGCTCAGTTTTGCCCTATGACTGAAAAAGCCCAACACTGTCGGGACGCCTTTTCTTGTCGAGCCGTTCATGCGGCATGAGAAACCAAGCATTTATGACCTGCTATGACGTCGAAGAGCCTTAGGCAGGTGATGGAAAATGCCCCTCATCGATTAATTGTTCAAGCTCGCTGCATCGGCGTTAATGCATTCTGCCAGCTTTGAATGCCCGATGTCCTAGAGTCCGACACTTCATGCTCTCCGGCCGAGTCGAAAACTGACTTCATGACACTGGTTGCGTTGACTCTTGGAAAGAAACCCAAGAAAAATCTTCGAGCGAGCTCTCACGATGGATATTCCAGGCAGATTGTTTGAATCATAGCAAAACGGGCGATTGCGATGTTGAAAAGCGACGTCCGACGTGCTTCTCAGGTGGCGGTGTTTAGCCAAAGCCGGAACTCCGTGGCTTTAAGTTCGGACGATGCGTCTCGCAGCTGTCGAGAAAAAAGGCGTCCTTATCAAACCTCATGCAGAATGGTCAAGGCAACGCCGAAGAATGCTTCGGAACTGGAAATATGCTGCAACAGAAGCACAGAACAGGAGAAGGTGGTTTTGTCCTGTGGGAAAGTACAAAACACCTCCCCCAGCATCTTTCTTCGATTTCCTCCTCCTCTTCTTCTCAACCATCAGCGAGAGCACCCACCAAGACCATCGAGGCGATACAATCCTCCATCGAAAGAGTTCGAACCATTATCAACTCAATAACAGTTCCATCTTACCAGACAGAATTCTCAATCCGACAAAAACTCACCGTTTGTCTTATTCCCATCAATCATCCCTGAACTGTCCTTCAGAAGCTTCATTCCAACGAGAACGCTCCTCGTCCAAGAAACCTCGATCCGAAAAGCCGCTTTCTGTCCTGCTTTCATCGTTCATCATGAACCGTCCTGCGGAATCATCATCCCGACAAGAGAAGGTGAAACCAAAAAAGGTTAACCGTTTCGCCAATCTCCTGAGAGATTATCGCCTGGATAGCCAGGTAAGTTCCCCAATCCAAGCCATCTCTCTAAAAAAAAAAAAAAATGGCCTCTTCCATCGATAGGTAGTTACTGACCGGCTAAACGCACACTCCATAGGCAAAGTTCTCCAAAGCTGCTCGCGCTGCTCGCCCACATCCAACAAAAATCAACATGATGGGGCGTCACACCAACTCGTGGACCACTCGCGTCCATGACAGCAGCTCCTCCAGCAGCAGCAGCAGCAGCAGCAGCGATAGCAGCTCCTCCAATAGCAATAGTAGCGATAGCAGCTCCTCCAGTAGCGACAGCAGCTCCTCCAACAGCGATAGCAATTCCTCCAGCAGCGACAGCAACTCCTCCAACAGCAACAGCGACAGCAGCTCCTCCAGCAGTAGCAGCAGCGACAGCAGCGACAACAGCTCCTCCAGCAGCGACAACAGCTCCTCCAGCAGCGACAGCAGCAATAGTAGCAGCTCCCCCAGCGATAGCAGCTCCTCCAGCAGTAGCAGCAGCGACAGCAGCTCCTCCAGCAGCAACGAAAACAACACCCCGCACCGACGCGCAACAGAGCTTGCACGACCAGAGGCAACTCCTCTCAAAACACCATCTCGCCCGGCACCAGCCTACACCTTCCCTCTCACCGCCCAGGCTCGTGCCCGCTCCCGCCTGGGCTACACCGGCGCCAAATCAGCACTGCCAAAACTTCCCCCTTGGGTTACTCCCCCCTTGGGTGGTGCAACAGCCGGAACGGGCATCAGGCAGCCCCCCGGTTACGGCCTGGACAGTGTCCACAACAACAACATCGACAAACCAGCACCAGCCATCGTCCCTGCCGTCGCCAGACCGCCGCCATACATCCTCCACGCCCGTGACAGGTTTCTGGAGACAAACTTGGCTGCGACCTTTGATCGCCCGACCTCACCACATCCCCCGCCCCCGGCATATGGTGTGGCTCCTCCTCCTCCCATTGCCCTCGTTGACCTTGGCGATACGACAACCAGCGGTGGCAACCGCAATGTCAGAGGCCTAAGAAGACCACGAAGCATCAGAAGTGTCGACAGTGTGGACTGGATGATCGATCTCGAGAGGGGAACCCGGCTCCGCAACGAGACGGGGGCGGAAGATTGGACGAGGGGGATGCAGCCGCTATTTGTCTGGTGGTACATTTTGGTCATCGTCTTCGTGATTGGAACTATGGTTGCGCTTACTTGCTTGATAAACAGGGTTTGAGCGTGTTTGGGGTGCAGTTCCCACACCACGGTCTGTGACTACACACACCCGGCTTCTTTCTTTCCATCCTTACTCGGGGTTTTGTACACGAACGGGAATGATGGGACGGGGCATTTAGGAAAAGGCTATGGCTTGAGGTATTGAGTGCGTGGGAAAGGACATGGCCAAGGAAAAAAGAAGTTAGCGGATTTGTTTACTGTTTTTAGGGAATTTCAGCTTTGTCTCTGACGGTGCATTGGTTTAGGATAAGATAGGAGGGGTAAAGACAGCGACAGCGAAACATTGGAATATAATCATCGGTTCCAGACATAACTCGCGCATATATTCCCGTGGTTGACCTTTTGTAGACTGTAGTCTAGAGGCAAGTGCCACAAGACCCGACCTTCAGGAACTCCTGCGACCATACGGCTCAAACGGAAAGAAGGCGCTCAGAACCCCCATTGCCACAAGCAAAGCTCCGCAGATATATAGGGGCGCACTAGTCGAAGTGTTCGCCACAGTAGCAATAACAGCCGAGAGAATACCCATGACACGGTTGCAAGCCACTGCCACTCCGTTTCCCGTCGCTCGGTGGGCACTGGGCAGAACCTCTGGCGTGTAGGCATACAGGGTGCCATAGTAGATGTTGAGGCAGAAAGCAATAGCGCAAGAGAAGCCGACATTTTGGGAACCGGTGCGGACGGATGTGTAGGCGAAGAAGAAGGCAGCTGTCATCAGTGTTCCGATGAGCATCGTGTATCGACGTCCGAGAAAAGGTATGTTGCACATCCAACCCGCCAGCAATGGTCCGAATATGGAACTGATGTTGGTGAGAGTGTAGTTGCGCCAGGTTTCGAAGGTTGAAACGTCCAGGTTCGCTCCGCGGGAGGCGAGATAGCTGGGCAGGAAGACGTAGAACAGAGGGTAGGCTAAGCCCATCATGGCCCAGGACACCCATATCAATGCAGTTGAAAGGGATATCTTGGGGGTTGAGAACAGTCCCCGAAGATGTACAAGCGTCTCTGCGAAGGAGAAGCGGTTCTTGCTGTGAGTGCCCAACACTACACCGCATGCATCGAGCTTCTCGACAGTTAGAGAGCAAGGCCGGTTGTACTTTGATGCCAGGAACTGCAATGTTTCGACAACCTGGGCATCTTCACCCAAAGCAAGAAGGTATTTTGGCGTCTCTTTTAGTCGAATGACGGTGACTCGAAGGATGGACATGACCAAGACAAGGGCGCCGCTGGCGAACATGACGTATCTCCACCCCATGTTGTTTTGCTTTGTGCAGACATCGACCGATGGACAGTTCCATTTCTCGGGGACTAACATTCAATGTTAGTTATTTCCTCCCATCAGAATACCAAGATGGAAGAATTACTCACCTAGAAAACCCCATGCCACAAATCCAGTAACAGCCTGGCCCAGTCCCCACCACCCAGCCATCAGAGTAAGCACCCACTGCTTGCTCCCAGGCAGATATTCCAAAAAGACAGTCGTATCCAAGACGAGGTTTCCTCCAGCACCAAACCCAATAAGCGCGATCCACAAGCCCAGAGATGGCCAGTTCGGCATGGCCCCAGCGATGATGACGGAGACAGAGCACAGCAGGAGGGAGACGTTGAAGGCGAACCGGCGGCCAATGATGTCAGCACCCAAACCCCAGAACAATGCTCCGATGAGCATACCGACATAGACAGCAATGGTCAAGGCGTTGTGAAATCCCTTCTCTCCGAACTCGCGGAAAGCTGGACCTGCGATGACGCCTTGGAGGAGGAGGACGAGGGAGTCGGCGTAGTATCTGGTCCATGTGGTGAGTTCATGGAGTTGCGGGGATGGAGGTGGCTCACGCACCCAAAACCGTTGAGGAAGAAGAGCTTGGTGTGGTAGGGTGTCCATCCTATCTCGTCAATGGCCTGCCGCGCGAGTCGGGGTTGTTAGCGCAAGAGTACACAAGAGGATGAACAGGAAGCATGCGGTCCTCACATTATTGACCAAATGCATCTTCCTATTGAGAGCTGGGTCGAGGTCTTGTAGGCCCAAGATGTCTTCACCATCATGAATAGTAGTAGTGCTGCTGACGGCTTGAACACTTGCGGTGTCAGTTTTGGTCTCTTGTTGTTCGTGGCCGTTTAATTCGACCTTCTCAGGTACCGGAGAGGTCGCCATCGTGGAGCTGCTCGCGAAGCGCGGAAGGGAGTTGTAGGGTGCAGAACTGATATTCAAGAGATAGGAATGGTAAGAAATGCTATAACGGCCAAGAATGAATCAAGTCGTCTGAGGCCATCCGTAGATTCAAGAAGGGAGGCGTCTCGTAGGTGGTAGAACATTGGAGGAGAGAATGAAGGAGTTAAGAGGACAAGAGATAGGTGGATTTGATGCTGGGTGAAAACGAAATAAAAAGGCGGGGGGGGGTCGACGATCAGACCGAATAGGAAGGAGCGCTGGGGAGGTACAAGTCCAAGCATGGCGGTCCCTGCCAGGTACCGTTTCACATGAATCTTGGAGGGTTCAATGCCTATAGAATGGATGCTATAGTGTAACTGATGGGCCATTGATTCGACAAGCTTCGGTCTTGGTTGTGTGATGTCATTGAGTTGTGATCGTCGAGTTTAAAGACCATGCACGTGTTGGAAAGCTTCATGAAAAAGGAAATGTCGAGACCTGGACCCATTACAAAGCCCCACACTTAGTCCAGGTACGCACCCCACTTTCCCAAGTCAATCCCGATTATCTCAGCCAATAAAAATCCATTAAGAAAGCCAATGCATTCATTGGAAAGATCTAATTCGTGGCTTCGATATTTGGTATACCAACCCCTGACCCTGCCTCAGTCGGAGTCGAGTGCTAGAGACCAGTGGTTGAACTTCCTTGAATGCCATCGATTTTGCCCAGTCCGCCACAGGGGCTTGGGGACACTGGTGGTATCGTAGGCGCCACGGCCGAAGTTGACAGACTGAGACTCCCGGCTGATCGTTTTGGCTGTTCTGGAGTTGTATTAAAAACGTCGCGAAAGCTGTAGCACCGAGAAGACACCAGGCTTAGCGATCTGTCCGACCCGGCATCTGGAGACCTCTTTACTGAGGTGTACAGCGGTAACAGCAACTGAAGGCCAAGAAAGGAAATAAGGAGGAAAAGGAGGACCGCTGGCCTCCTTAATGCCCTTGAGAAGACTCAGAAGCTCAGTCGGAAGCGCAGTTGTAACTTTGGAAAGGGAGAAAACGAGGGTTACCCTTCTGTCATGTCGATGGCCGTCATCTTTATAGAAGTGTAGGCCGGTCATGCGCGCTCCAGTCACAATCCTATCTCCTGCTCCTCAGTTTTGATCTGGAGAGATCGCCATCGTGGGACAATTTGCGAAGCGGGGACCGTGTTGTAGGGCGAACAGAAGAATCATCCAAGATATGAGAATGGTGAAGAATGCTACAGCAGGCAATGATAAACTACCCTAAGTCTTCTAGGGCCATCCGGCTGATCGAGGAAGAGATGCGCTTTGTAGGTGGTAGAACTTCCGAGGAGAAAACGAAGAAGTGAGGAGGGACCGGGGATAGGAGGTGAGGTCGAAGTTGGAGTTTAGACAGAATAAAAAAGCGGGGGATCGACACAGAAATTGTAAAATTCTGAATGGTGCACAGAGACGGAATAGACAGGAGCGCTTGGAGGAACATAAGTTCAAGCTTGGCCTTCCTGCTCGTTACCGTATCACATGTTTCCGTGTTCTCGTAGACTGTTCTGCTGTGTAACTGCTGGATTGTCTATCATTGGATCGCTCCCTTTCGAAGATTATTTTGGTACCGCTGGAGATGAAGAGAAATATGTGTTGAGGTTGGTTGTCGCACACGTACACGAAGGTCCGCGTGGAGTTGGATGGATGATACTCCAGCACGGGGAGCAAGAAAACGTCGAGTAGGCCATGTTTCGGTTGTGTAAACTTCCGAAAATGCGGCGCAGTGTCTTGCTACACGAGATAGCCGTTGCGTATTATTTCACAAAGGGTTATAACGGCGAGGAAGTTGCCATGAAATAGGTCTAATCAAATGAAAGGGGGATGGAACAGAGACAAGAAACCAGAAAACGTGCACAAAATGGATTAAGACAGGGTTGTCATGTCTAGAAGTCTGCCAAGGAATGCCCAGGGGCGCCAAGACATGGCGATGGCTTCAACACTGAGCAGGTCTATGTACTGCGTCTGGGAAACAAAAGGGAAAACAATATAGCGTATTATTTCCGTCTGGGGAATGCCCCATATGTGAAGAGAGACAGGGTATCCCTTGACTGCCCACGCGCGCTCGTACAATGAGCAAACACCTTCAATGGTATCAAGTCGAAGATCTCGGCTGAAAAAGCTACAAGGCAAGGGACGAACAAAGAATCGGATTCCGATGACCGACCGTCATGTGAGGTGATGAGAAGATTGATTGAATGTCTGTTTCTCAAAGATCCCGTCATGTTTTGATTTGAATCCCATCTGGAGAACGGAAAATATGTTTCGAAAATGGAAGCTGACCCGTTTGGCCAACGCCGAGACTTGACGAGGGAGATCCGATCTGGTCCCCTGTTCCGCCCGGCCCCACCCTCGCGTCAGGCCGTGGACCGGCCCCACAGGCGGAACCCCACCCAATGACGTTTCCTGCCCCGGACCGCTCCCGTCCCGTCTTATCGACTGGAGCATTGCTGTGCCCTTGGGTTGTCCGTTCGGGTCATCCATCATGTCCCGGTTGTTCGCATTAGTGGCCGAGGACAAAACTCGACTGAAAGTGAGACTCTACGAAGCTCGGAGAGCCAATAGCAAGGGCTCAATCTTTCAAGCAGGAACGACTGCTATTGGCTGCAGAATGCTGAAGGATGAACCGTCAACCGTTCGATTGGGAATGACATGGAACTTCCAGAGCGACCTCTAGTGGTACTGCAAATGTCAAGGCGACGGCATTGGCGGACTCCTTTTCCTCCACAAAAGGAAGGCACCATCAGAAATTCCGTACCTTTGATCACAAGTACACATTCCAAGTTCGTGCAACGGTCATATCATTCTCTTCCAAACACCCAATGCGTGTTCACCGCCCCCCTGGAGGCAATGGTATGTGTTGGAACACCATTCAGGGTGCAAACTGTGCAGCAAACCGACAACGGCGTGAATTGAACCTTCCCAAGTGTCCATGGCGGCGCTGTTAAATGACTCGGTCTTGAATCTCGATATGTATCTATCGCGGATGCCTCTCTGAAAGTGTGTTATAGTAGGTACCTACTAGTAGTGTACGTCGTTGCCTTGATAACCTTGCCACTCCCGCGACATATCACAATGCCCATAAACACTGCCCAGTGAAGCAGCGTTTCGTAGGCGATCTTTCTGTGTTTGGTGAGCCTGACTGTCAAGACCGCAGGGTGGGGACGGGAGTTGATGTGCTGTCCGTTGTGGGTGTACTTCTAGATACCTGCCGGGTACAGAATTTGTAAGGGAGATGGGTGTATGCAGTGTATTCTGGTTGATGATGATGATCTAGTCTAAGTCCGGACTCCCTGATTCGTGCCTGCCTTGTGCAGGCCTGGCCTATGCGTGCCTGCATACTTCTGTGCCTGACAGAATTGTTTAGGCGAGCCTGACCGAAAACAGAGCAGACATTCGTACCTCTAAAGTGCCACAGGGCGCTAGGTAGGTACACATATGTATTTATTTGTAGAGGTACCATATGCACCCCAGTGTCTACTAATCTGTGGGTACTGGGTACAGGTATTAGACTGTTGCTTACTCGTCGGTTAGGTGGGAACGCTTGCAGCCAGCCAACCAACTCTCCTCGGAGTACGTACCGGCTTGATGGTTTCTGTGACGACGTCGCCTTTCCCCGAGCCGCGCCTCCATGCCCGCGAGACATGACAAGTCATTTTTTTTTCTTCGGACAACTTTAATCGACCGTACTCGTCTGGGATCAAAGTTATATCCCGACGGGAGATACCGCATTTTCTCATCCAACTTGGTTTTATCCCCCCCTGCCCCACTAGACTCAACATAGTATAGCCAGCAGGGGAGGCCACTTTTCTTACCCCTGTAAGCCAATCGTGCCTCCTTGTACGGCCACGTTAATTACCCTGGTTGCAGGCGCTACCCAGACGCCACCCAGCTGTACTATACTGTAAGAGGGAAGGATAAAACCAAGTTGGATGAGAAAATGCGGTAACCCATCAGCGGGGCGAGGAAACTACCTAGCTCTGCTGTCCTACTACACCACGCCGGGTGGCATACATTGAGCCATTGACCGTTTGGTCGAGTTTTCTCCATGCCTTTGCGACATTATTTTCGCGCAACCTCAATCTCCATGACCATGCGCCCTTTGAGAATCCGCCCTATCTCGCATCCGTGCTGCCAGGATAGACCCTCAACCACATTCAGCCTGACGATCTTCAAGGGAGTTCTTCCGAAATCGGTAGCTGGGTAGTCCCAAATCCGTCCCTGGGTAGTCCCCCCCACTTTTTTGGGCGCCCAGCTATAAACCGCGCAAAACCTTCCGGGGCGCCATCACCAAACGATATTTGTGAAGTTATTCGGTACCTATCGTCAATCCAGTTAATTGTCTACTGTTGAAGCTATTGATACTGGTGTCGTCGCCTGCTATACTGCTGTCTCAAACGCCGCCTTGGTACGAATGTTGCACGTGAAGCCCTTGCTGCTAGGTAGTGCTGCCCACCGTGTAAGTGCCGGGGAGGGCCCCCAACTCCGGGCACCTCCAACTCACCAAGAGAAGATGATAACGACAACGGTAACGACAGTAAGAACGAAGGCAACAACGACAGCGACAACGATAGCGACGGAGATGGCGATAGCTTCACATCAATGGCAGCACAAAAGAAAGCGCGCGTATGAATGCACTTGGCTGGCGATATGGTGAGGTTGATGGGCGCGGTTGGGAGCCCGAGATTGGCTGGGCGCCCAAAAAAGTGGGGGGGGACTACCCAGGGACGGATTTGGGACTACCCAGCTACCGATTTCGGAGTTCTTCCAGCATCTGCCTTCCCATAAAGGTCTCATGCCACGTGTGGTTGCCACCCCATAAGCCTTCTTTGCACTATGTAAGTGCAACCATTCTACCATACATGATTAGTTTCTTGGCTCCCTTTTTTATTGGTAGTTATTCTCCGGCTCCATGCAAGATTCGTGAGGCATCACATTTCACACAATCTCGCATTAGCTCAGCTTTGTAATTTTTGGCGAAACCCACAAGCCCACCGCCTTGCATTCTGGTTCACAGTTTCAACGGACCAGGCGGGTCGAATCCGATGGCCGCGGGTAGAATCAGGTCTGATTCCTGTCTCGGCCCCTTCTGTATAATCACAAGGCAACCAGACTAGAACATCCTGAACGGAAGGCGAGACTCGATCGAATCGCAGCCCATTGTCCTAGCGGCTAACAATAGTGGTCCCAGGACATGCATAGGTACTTCTACGCGCTAGACGTCATGCCATATGGATGACACGAGGGTAGAGTAAGGTATTGGGATACCTTGCTAGTTGCCTTACGATGAGCTGGCACGAAGGAGAAGAAACCCGACAGAATAAGAAATGAGAACATGACCTGTACCGTGTTCAGGAAAATGTGAGGGTTGTTGGAGGGGAGTTACATTGGAGCCGGACGGCCACTCAACCTCGACGAACATTTGCGACGGCATCCTAGACGGCCTTCCAGCGCCATCGAAGGCCACGTTCTTACTGGTGCCATCAACAACCCCCATTCTGTTCATTGACCAGCAGGTCGAGGAATAGCATAAATAGTAAGGACCTCTGCCTTCGTTGAGTTGGTGAGTTCTTAGCTATTCTTCCCATCTTCTTCATCATCCCCACCGTTGTCTTTGTTGTCGCCCGAGGTCGACCTCTCTCCAACTACAACAAACCGAAACATCACCACGCGAGAAACACCGCAGCCAAAGAAACACCACCACACAAGAGACACCACTGTCCGAGGCACCACCGTCTAAGACACTCCTGTACAAGACATCACCGTACAACACCACCGCACAACAGACACCACCTCTTGACCATCCTCAAGGGATCAATTCTTCAATCATGGAGCGTGATCTCGACACCATCCTTCACCAAATCCGCCAAGACTCATCCTCAACCACGGGCCCCGGCACCGCCCACAACGGCCCCGGCTCCACTACAAGACCCACAGGTTCGTCCGATCTATCAACTAACAATTAATCCCCCTATAGCAACAGCATAACAGCACTAAGCTATTAACAACGCTATCACTTACAATAAGGCCATTCACTAACCTGCAGGGGACTCCACAGACACAAACACCGGCACCACCGGCAGAACATACCACGCCGTCGACAGACAAAACACGAACGGTCGAAGCAGCAACAAAAGCTCGAAGGATAAGACACAAATGGAGCGCTTCGAAGCCGAGACTTTTACCGACGGGCCATGGCATGCTATCGATGGGGTGGTCTAACTCTGGTCCTGGATCGACCTGACTGTGATGATGGTTGTGGTGAGGGTTGCAGCCACCTCACCCATGGCTGTTCAAATGAAGGCGAGGGGTTGATAAAAGGTCATTTTTGGATAGAAAATGAGTATGAAGACAGAAGTTATGCAAGGAAAAGATAAGAGTGTGGCCTGGACCAAAAGAAAGGAGTCGACAAGGGGTACTCTTGAGTCTTGTTGCTTGTGTTCCTCATCTACTACGTACATAGTCATGACCAGAACAAAGCGGACAAAACACGACCCTGAAGTCTTGAGAATAACGCATATCTTTTGAAACAATAAAACACCAACGCTATTTCCAGGGCAGTCTACTATCTAGCCCTGAATACCTATTCTCCAAGGGAGTACAACTTGAAGTGACAATGATCGCTAAAATCCATCCAACAGAACCCAGGTGCAGAAGAACCAATGAAGTCCCATATCAGCTGAGAAGAGGGGCGGGAAGAAATCCAAAAGAAACAGCTGGGCATCAAAAGCTGAAGCAAAAACCACAGTGAGCCGGGACTCGTCCGGACACGTGGAGACTACCGGATTACCGGACACCCGGACACAGACCAGCTCAACTCTTGCACCGGCCTATCCTCCCATCTCCGTTGTGTTTTACCACAACCTTCCCCTCACCCTCACTCTATGCAACTATGATATAGCACCACCGTGGGTACACAAGTCCAGAACGCAACTCTAATTATCATCTTGTACATGCGGGTGTGAAGAAGGGTCCTCTAAATGGGCAATATGTTCTTTCCTATCAAGACTCGTCACGCCGTGGGATTTGCACTCGTACATGACTTGTTGGGCCATTTCCGGGCACGGGCGTTGGCTGCGGAGATGCTTTAGGTGGTTACCGCGGTGGTCCGTAGTATGGCCGCATCGACCACACTTGAACACCGTTGACGCTTCATCGTTCTCGAGATGGGAGTTCGGGTGTGAAGAAGAGTCCTCTAAATGGGTAAGATGTTCTTGCCTATCGAGATTGGTCGGGCCGTGGAATTTGCACTCGTACATGACTTGTTGGGCCATTTTCGGGCACGGGCGTTCTCTGCGGAGATGCGCGAGGTGGTGACCGCGGTGCTTCGTAGTATGGCCGCATCGACCACACTTGAACAGTCCCGTTGGCGCTATATCGTTCTCGAGATGGAAGAGATGTTCTTTCCTATCGAGACTGGTCGGGCCGTGGAATTTGCACTCGTACATGGCTCGTTGGCCCATTTCCGGACAAGGTATTTCTTTGCTGATATGGCGTAGGTGGTTGTCGCGACGGTGCGTAGTATTGCCGCATCGACCACATTTGTATAGTTTCGGCGTCGGCCCTTTATCCTGCTCGTTTGTCCTGGGGCTATGGATTAAGCCGTCATAATGTTGCTGGCGATGTGCTGGTGTAGAAAAATCAAGGTCTTCGCAGCCTTGAAGGCAAGGAAATCGATGTTTTTCTCTTATGTGAGCTCTGTAGCATGACGAGTATTAGCTCAAGGTTTTGCGTTTCAACGCCCAGTTGTTTTCGTCGCTTTTCTTGCCCGCCTCTGTTATAGTTCTCATGCTCTATCTCTGAGCAACTTCCACTTACTCCAAGACAGCCGCGCTGTAGAATATGCCTCCTCGATTTTTTCGGAGACAATAACGACATTCCCCCCCAGCCACGATGGAAGACTCTGGAGGATGAAGTGGCAGCGGCTTCCTGGACGATATTGGCGCCTCTGGTTGACTGGCTTTAGGTGGCGATAGTTCAACGACGGAAACTGAGGGATCTTGCTTTGTCTTTGACTCTGTTGCAGTGTTCCCTACACCTTCTGGCCGTGCGGATGGGAAGATGGCTGCCGTCGGATTGCGGTTTGAAGGGGATGAGGCTGGATCATTGGATGATGGCGCCGATGGATATTGAGAAGTGCCACGAAGCTCTTCTACCACAATGTCATCGACAGTATGTGGCGACGCTGATGTGACGGTTTCCGGAGGGTTTCCACCCGAGAGGATTTGCTCCAATCGACCCTGGGAAGAGTTTGGAAGGGCACTGGGACGTCCTAACTGACGAACTTCTAGCACAGGTTGGTGGGGTGGCACTGTCGACCCGGAGGTAGTCTGGTCGGAAGTATCACCATCCGAAAAGGGTTGCGCCGCTGGACCTGGGGAGGACATTGGAGGGTTTGGACCAAAACCCTTTGATGCTTGCGGCAACGTTATCTCCAGCGCCTGCTTTGCGATATCAGAAATATGCTGCTTTGGACCCTGGTGAGGATCTGGTTGGGCAATGGATCCAGAAGAAGAAGACTGTGTCAAAATAGATGGGGAACAGAAGCTATTCATTTAATTAAACTATTATAGACTGATGGGGAGACTGCCTTCCTTATATGCCTGCCGTGCCGTGACCTCCCTATCCTGCTTTGTACTGGTACTTTACCCTATTTCCTCGTTAGCCCTATTAATTAGCCGTAAGGCTATCTAACCTTAAACCTTAACGCTATAAGTATACTATAATATTTAGTATACCCCCTCACTAAATATTCGTAGTATTGAAAGTTTCCTTACTCGTTATTACTATTAGATTCTAGCTCCTTCCCTATTAGTAGACTAATACCCCTTCGTTCTAGATTCCTTACGTTTCTAACGTTAGTAAAACCTATTATATTCCTAAATTTTACAAATAAATCTTTAGTAAGCGGTTTAGTTAATCTATTAGTTAATTAGTCCTCTAAAAATATAAAAATGAATTTAATCGATCTATCTTCGATTTTTTCCCGTACAAAATACTATTATATATCGATATACTTCGTATATTAGTAATAAGTAGGATTTTTAACAAGCTTTTTAGCTAATTGGTTATTATAATAGATAGTAACAACTTCGTTATTATTCTCCCTTCAAAATTCGTTAAATAAACGGTTTAGTTAAATAGCTTCCTTTATTACTTACGTTTTTACTATATATTCTACTTCTATAAATAATAGTACTATTATTAATTATCGCTTGGAATTTTAATTTATAGGCGTATTACCTACATTAAATAGGTAATTAATAATAGATTTTTTAATATTATAATCCCTAACCTAATTTGAATCTATAAATCTAAATAATATTATTAGTTCGCCGGTATATATTAGCGCTATATTCCTTATACCTTTTAAATATTTAAAAATCCTTTTTAGAATTCGATAGTAGACCTTATTAGGATTTGAAGCGTAACGATTAACGATTAATATAGCGAATACAATATTTAGTTTTGTACCTAATATAATATATATAAGGGAACCGATAGCAGATTAATACTTTTTAATTCGAATCTTCTTAATTATTTAGCCTATTAGTACCTTTATTAAACGATCTATTATCGGTATATCGATTACTTTATAGGATGCTATTTTAAATTAGACGAGAATTTTATTAATATACCTCTATTAATCGAAGTAAATAGTTCGTTATAATTTATTATATATAATACGAATATTTAAATAATAGGTATAAAGTCCTAGATTTATTATTTTAAATTTCGTATTTAGTATACTCTTTAACTTCTTAATTTCTTCTTTATCTTTACTTACAATTAATAAATTATCGACGTAAATAGCTATAAACGTTTAAGTCTCCCTATAATTAAATATATTGTAATTAGTATTAATTAAGTTATATCCTAATTATTTTAATACTATAGTTAATATATTAAACTAAACCCTTAGTATTTACTTTAAACCGTAAAGAGCCTTATTAAATCTATAGACCTTCTTCTTCTTAGGGTTACCGCTATTAATAACGAACTATAGTAATTATTCTATATAGATAACCTCGTTAATATTACTATATAAGAACGTAATTTTAATATTTATTTATTCAATTTCGAAATCTAATACTATAGCTATAATAAATAGAAGTTTATAGCTTATAAGTTTAATAACCGAGGCAAAAGTCTTAAAGTAGTCAATTCCTTCGATCTATTCGAAGCCCTTGACTACCTATTATACCTTCTTTCTAATTACTTCGTTATTTAGTCCCCTCTTAAATTTATATACCTATTTGCCCTATAGTATATTTATCCTTAGAATTACGTTAATAAATTCCTACGTACCATTCTCGATAAAGGAAGTATATTCTTCCTTTATTATATTTAACTAATTATCCTAGAAGAAATTTCCTTCTACTTCTTTAAATAATTAAGGTTTTATTACTTTATTAAAACTTTCTAATATTAGGAAAGTTCTGCGTTTAAGGGATAATTTTAGTAATAATAAAATTTATTTACTTTTATTTATAGGCTCCGGCGTTACTACCTATATTGAATTTAAAATAACTTCTATCTATATTAATCCCTCTTACTCTTATAAATAAAGGGACGTTTGCCGGGGCTTTTTTATAAATATTATTCGATTATATATTCTTCGAATACGTTTATAGTAAAGCTTTATAGGTAATAGTGAGCCGTATAAATTAGGAGCTAGAAGGTTTAGGGATTCTTCTACCCTTAATTTAACGATTTACTATTATTACCTCCCTTTATCGGGAGACTGAGGGCGAGCTACCTATTAATTTGCTACCGAATTAATCTAAGTGGCGGTATCGACTATTCTTCATTTAATAAGTACTTTCTTAATTTTAAAATAAATATTATTTAATTTAATTATCCTTCTAAATAGGGATAAGAGTTTATAGACCGTAGTTCCTTTAAAACCGATAAGAATGTATTTAATTAAGGTTTTATCTATCTTCTTTCTTCCTTATAAGGGGAATAGATACTATACTACTATTTTAATTGTTTTAATATTATTAACGTTTAGTCTTTAGCTATATATAATTTCGTATAGAGTTTTATTAAGTATTGAATAGGGGTTCCGATTTTTGAAGTAATTAATTATTTTAAAAATATCCGGCCAATATTATTTGGGGATTTGTCCCCCTATTATAATAAGTAATAGCTTTTCTCTAAGGTAGAGGTTAAAACTTTCTACTATATTATTAAATTAATATTATTTATTAATTAAATATTTAATTTAAGTCCCCCTTCTAGCGGCCTAATTATTAAATTCTTTACTATTAAATTCTTTTGTTCTATTAAAGTAGATTATTCTATATTTTTTATATTGCGGCTCTTTATTTTCTAGGAATTGTACGAATTTTTAAATAAAAATCTAAGTTCGCTCCTTACTTTTGATTGCTAGAGTCCTATTAAATTTACTATAGTTATCGATCAAAGTAATCCAATATTTCTCGCTATAGTACCTTAAGGTTTCAAAGGGATTATAAATATTAATATAAATTATATTTAAAACGTATTTAGTTAATTTAAATCGTCCTCGATAGGGTAATTCCTTTATTCGTCCCTTAACGTAAGGTTCGTACGTATAGTATTCTTATACTTCCTTTATTCCGTTAACTATTTTACTTATTTTAGTTAGGTTCTTTTCGCTAAAATGATTTATATATTCGTACTAGAACCTTATCTTTAGGCTAACCGAATATAAAACGAATACTTATCAGGTTGTATTAGTAATTTAAAGAATAAAGAAGTTTTTAAACCGAGTAGTTTAGATTCCTATCCTATCCTTTTCAATTTTCTAATAATTTTTAGAAAGGATTATATTAGAACTATTATCGAATAATTAAATTACGGAGATTAGGTTAATATTTAGTTCTAATATAAATAAGACTTTTTAAAGACGAATAACGACGATTATATTTAATCGAATTATATTAATTAATAGGGCGGTTTTAATAGAGAGAATAATATTAATTTGCTATAGATCGTACTATTAAAGATATATTTCTTCTTAATCTCTCTAATCCCTAATATTAGGACCTTTATTCCCCCTATGCTTGTAATAGAGTTACTATATAGTTTAAAATTAACGAAATCGCTTCGAATAGTTATTATATATTAATTATAGCCGGAGTTAAGAAAGTATAACAATTATAATAAATAATTAAGAATTATATTATTTAGAAGTAGATTCTTCTAGTATTATTAGTCTAGTCGTTAATAGGAAGAGATAAGAACCTAATTATATTATTATTAAGAGGAGTAATTAAAGAAGATTTTTTCTTCTCCTCCTTTACCTTCTTCTCTCTAATTTTAGCGTTATATTTGTATTTTAGTTCTGGAAACTTATTTTAGTAAACGTTAATATTATAATAGTATTTACTATAATAGGTATAGCTTCTATTACGAAGGTAGTCTTAATTATTATATTTAAATTACTTAGATTATATTAATCGCTTTCTAATAACTAATAATACTATAATATAACCTTCCTTTTTAGTCGCCGCTTTTTGGCGGATGAATTCGCTATTAGTTGATTTGGTGGCGTTATTAAAAGAAGGTAATTATTTGCTATAAATAGCTTAGAAGTTGGTTTTCCAAGCGCTATATTATTCTAGGTTAAGCGTATTTAAAAGTTTTATAATTATATAGTTTTTTAGTACGTAGTGCTTTGGGCCAATTGCAATATATTCTTCTTATAGCGCTATAATTTTTTAAAATAGGGTATTAACGTCGTTAAAATTAATAAGGTAAAGGTTATTCTATTTTTACTAAATCCTTTGTAGGGCGCTAATACTTTTATTAAGATATTTAGCCTTTATTTTAGTAAAGAATTTAACGACGGTCTCTTCTCTACCTAGTAGTTTTATAGCTATCTCTCTTAGCGTAGTAAAGAGGATTTTAACGACTTTGTATTATTTAGCTTCCTAAATTTTAAAAGCGTACGTTAAGACTATCTCTCTCGTTAAATAGTTTTTAATAATATTATAAACTCCTATAACGTTTATTATAGACTACTAGAAGCGATACTAAGCCTTATAATTATTCTTACTTAAAAGTTTAGGATTAATAGCTATATTAATTCTATAAAGGGAGATTTTATTAAATTTAACCTTATTTTCTTCTTTATCGGACGATTTATCGTCTAATCCCTTATCTAAATCTATAGAGTCGGTACCGGCATTAACTTCAATATTAATTACGGTATTAACCGTACTATTAATAATAGCATCGCTATTAGTACTAGCATTAACGGTTGCGGTCGCCTCTATAACCGCGGCGGTAATAGTAAGACGGCAGGTAGCGGTAGAACGGCGAATAATAATACCTATCCTTATTACTAGCCTTCTAATAATCTTATTCTTAATAGAAGTAGACGGGCCGTTGTCTCCAAGTACGTTTGGAATAGAATTTATACTACGTTAGGTAACTCTAATTCTAAGCGCTATAGTAATAATTAAAGCTTATAATTAACGAAGTAAAAGCTATTAGTAGAGTTTAAAGAGATAAGATAAGAAGTAATTTGAATTGAATTCTACTAGTTAGAGATCTCCCGGTATTTATAGAGGGATTCTATTACTAGATTCGTTTCTAAGTAGCTATTTATTTTCTATTTCTTTTATTATACCAATTAGGTGTTTCGAACTATTGAGACTAATTAAATAGCCTACTTCTAATATAATTATTTAAATTCGGGATAAAGTCTTTCTATTCTAATAGT
The DNA here is from genome assembly GCA_009802275.1 of Neurospora sp. CHS-2018a. NCBI lineage: Eukaryota > Fungi > Ascomycota > Sordariomycetes > Sordariales > Sordariaceae > Neurospora > Neurospora sp. CHS-2018a. The sequence goes on from RAKG01000082.1 coordinate 262,439, forward strand.
TTAGATGCGGGTTCGGACGAATAGGTTAGTTAATTTTAGCCGCTCTAATAGTCTAGAGCGGTCTAAATTTAACGCTTATTTACTAATATACTAAATTAGAAGAAGATTAGCGTCTTTACTAATTCGTAATACTAATATAACTGCCGTACTACGGGAGCCAGGCTTATAACCTATTAAAATAAATAGGGAATAGAAGCTATTTATTCAATTAGACTACTATAGATTAATGGGGAGATTGTCTTCCTTATATGCCTGCTGTGCCGTGACCTCCCTATCCTGCTTTGTACCGGTACCTTGCCCTATTTCCTCGTTAGCCCTATCAGCCAGCCGTAAGGCTGTCTGACCTTGAGCCTCAACGCCATGAGTATGCCATGATATTCAGTAGACTGCAACTAAGGTTCTTCTTGGCCGGATTCCTGTCCAGGGGCGCCCGTGGACCGATTCTCCGTGTTGTGGTGTGGGTTTGCCATTGTGCCAACGTATCGCTGCTAGCTGATGGATAATCGGGGTAGTGATTGAGTACAATCGATGATCGAAGACAATGTGCGGATGGGTCGTGACGCCGCGTGCAGTGATAACCGTGTTCTCGCGATCTAATATGGAGATATAAAGTGGTTCGGTGAGAGATGGTTGCAAGCGCTTGTAGCGCGCTGTAAAGAAAGGCAGAAGTGGGTGGGCATAAATTGGAGGATGTTTGGTTGGAGCAACGCGTTGACAACCAACGGAAGAAATCGATTTCAGGCAAAGGAACGGAGAGATGGAACTTGGACAAATTCGACTCGCCTGCCCCTTCCGCAAGCAAGCATGAACGAGTGAATCTGGCCAGGTAGCGCTTTCCAGTTTTCACAAGAGGCAGGAGTCAATGTAGTCGAGTGGCTCCTTCCTCTTCCCACTTTGCACTTCCATGCTCCACGGACACTCAAAGTTTCCCTTGACAGCGACAGGCAAGTCGGTCGTGGCTTCCTCGAGAACTGCCAAGGACCGCATCCAGGAAGTTCTTCCAAAATGAAGGAGGAAGGCCCTGGAATCAGCACTGTATGTAACCAGTCCAAGCCGCCCTTCGGAGTTGGATAGAACGCTTCACACTCAGTTCACCGGTGTTCGAGGCACGATGTCTTTCCACAGGATTCGATGCCTCATAATTAGACCATCCTCACGAAATGCCTACCGTGTCTTCGTACAACCCCTTCTGCCCGACTTCCTTGCTTTCTCTTGGAAAGTTTCCTCCTGTGTGCTCTTCAAGTTGCACATATCTCAGTGGAGGGACAGTGGGGGTCATCATTGTGTCAGGCCTCAGGCGGTAATCTTCTTGCCATCCCGGCGCCATACATTATGCAAGAGAGCCATTCCCATCACCAATCAATGCCTCTACTTACCATTTCACTTGTATGCACAACCTCTGGGGGATGAAGCTCTCGAGGAAGGCATCATTGTCAAAAAAAATTTGCGTGGTACCAGAGTTCTGGTCCGGGACAACCAACTCCTGGCCGGGACGTTGGGACAACGATGGTGCTGAGATCCAATGACTTCATGGCAGCCTCAACCTCGCTCACTGGTTGAGACAGTCCTCTGGATTTGGCACCTCTTCCCCTTCTTTCCCCCACCCTGGGGTCTTACGGTTCCCTCTTTCGATGCTGCTCTGCCAGGCCCAGCCGAGGGCGATGGTTGTGTGTGCTGACTGCAGTGCTGAGCTGGTCACCACATTCCGATCCTTCCATCAGGCACTGCTTGACAAGCTCACCCGCAATTTCTGGCAAGTCGTAAAACCAGACAGGTTACACTGCAGTTAAGACACGCAGGCGGCGATTTTGTCTCAATCATCTGTGCGCTCAATGTGGCTTTCTTCACTTTGCCTATGACACACCTCATTGGACGATGAAAAGCTGTGGTTTGATACCGAAAAACTGTCGACAGTTACGGGGGAGTGGTACGTACACCCCGGGTGACACCGGTGGGTGATCTTGGGACAGCATTAGCTGCGAAGATACCTAGGTACGGTAGGGTTTGCCAGCCCGGCACGTGCCCGGGTTGGGGCCAGCACCAATGACGGGGGCTGAGTGCCTGACACGCCTGGGGTCTCCCACAAAGCTCCCTGCTTGGAAGTATCAGGGGCGGCTCTCTCCAATTACCGCATTGACTACTAACCCCGTGTCTCCGGAAGATATTCACTTGATCTTCCGTTTCGGCTCGCTAATCCGTCAGCCTGGAAATGTCCCTCGATGGTGGTGGTTTGTTGCTCCTCAAGTGGAATCGATTTGTCTATCAAGCACGTCTGGGATACCCTACAATATTCTCGATGTTCACGAGAACTGCTCTAAGCATGCTTCATGTTGTCCATACGCGGTTCCAACCGACTGCGACACCGTTGCCTCATTGCACCACTACATCACTTGCGGGTTGGGATGCCTTATTAACCTCAGCGTTGTACCGGATCATTGGAAGACTTCCTGCGTCCACTACCGTGTTTGGAAAACGAAGAGCCTGCCCGGTTGGGTGCAAGATCCTTGGCATGCTGTGCGATTGGTGACAGTTTCGTGAGCCAAGAACTTAGCCACATGTCTCATGCTGTACATATCAACACCTTGGGTCGTACATGTGGGATGTATGTGTATGTAAAAAGAGACAAGATAAGTGTACCTAGACTAACAGCGGCCGGGAGATCTTGTTCACTCATTGTCGAGGCCCTTTGGGATTCCATAACGGATGGGACTCTCTCTCCTTGGGTTCACATCCCGGGAAAGCTAGGACAGAGATCGTGGAAAGATACTACCGGTCTGTAGACCAGTGCGAGAAGAAAAGATACAAAAGCCCGTCTCACACCCATCAATCTAATAGCTAGAAGCACAGATCAATGCAACTTCAACACCATCCTTCATCCAGGAATCGAGCACTACGATACTCTTGAACAAGTCATTGTTTTCTTCTCCCTGAGCCTGTGGTCTGCAAACATGGATACCGACCTCGATACTATCTTGAGCCAGATCCGCCAAGAGTCCATATCGGACGACAAGACTTCTGCTGCGGGTTCGTCAGGCACCACCATCGAACGAGACGGAGGAGAGGAGAGAAGAAAAGACCAGTTATTGGCTAACAAGGAAGTGAAACTATCCAGGCAGCTCAACGGCGGCGGGACGTAACTACCATGAGGTTGACAGGAGTGACAAGACGAAGAGTTCTCACAAGGGAATGACACCGATGGAGCGTTTCCAGGCCGAAAGCTTCGGGGATGGGCCGTGGCACGATGTCGAAGATGTGTACATGCCGAAGAATTCATGATGTATGGACATTCAACCTTCATGGTCCGATCCATGAGACACATGTATGTTGTGTTAGCAAAGTCGTTCTTCGTTCTTCGAGCAAGAAGGAAAGGGAAAAGCATCCGAGGAACAACGTGTTTCCATTAACTTATCTCTCGCCTGACTACGATGTAGGTCTACTCCATAACAATGTCTCTGTCAGTCCCATAATCCAATACTCAACAAACCCCAAACAATCAACAGTACAGTATCGATACTTTCTTCCCAATTGAACACCCCCTTCTACTCATCGATGACATCCTTCAACCCAGAGCATAGACCGCAACCTCCACATCCGGAACCGTCGCATTCTCCTTGCCAAACAAATCATCCCTATAAGCCGGATATGCCACCAACTTATTGCCACCATCAATGACACTCAACGTTGTAAATCCCTCTCCAGGACCAAACTCGCCGCTCCAGCTCGAATGCACCTCATACGGCCCGCACATCTCTCCTTCGCTCTTCTCGTGCTTGGGCGAGCGAGAGGCAGGCACACCGGGGCCGAGGGACTTGATGGAGAAAAAGCAACGAGTAGAAGCAACCGAGGGGCAATTAGTGTCGATGACGAAAGCCCAGTCGCAGACCGTGTCGGCGTCATCGCAGTGCCGCGAAAGGGAGTAGATGGTCCAGGGATCGAATCTGCCGCAGGGACGGTCCTGATCCTGATGGGAGGAAGTATCATCGTCCGAGGAAGCCTCATCGTCCGAGGAATCTGCATCTTCCGAGGAAGCGTCATGATCGGAAGAAGCATCATGGTCCGAGGAAGCATCATGGTCCGAGGAAGCCTCATGGTCCGAGGAAGCCTGATACTCCAGTAAAGTATCATAATTAGAGGCAGCTTCATTGTCCGAGGAAGCCTCATGGTCGGATAGAGCTACGTGCTCCTCGGGTGTGATGGCGGCAGGGACCTCTTCAGATTTGGCCTCAGAAGCAGTGACAGAAACAGTCACAGACTCGACAGCTATGGTCGCAATGGTAATCTGCGCAGACATCGAAGGGAAATCCTTTATGGTCGCAATGGTGATCTCTGCAGACATCGAAGGGAAATACTCTATGTCGATAGGGTATACTGGATAAATGGTTTTCTCGGCGAGGGTTGTGGGATCGACAAAGGTTGCCGGGATGGACTCGGCCTCGGTGGGAGAACTCTCGAAGTAAGGTAGGTCATCGGGCGTGGGAAGAGGTTTGCCGTGGCAGAAATGGGAAGCGGCGAGGAGGGAAGTGAGAACGAGACTTGTGTAACGCATCGTGACGATTGTCGAGTGAGACTGGGAAGCTGGGGAAGACACTGTTAGCTGCCGTGATGGTGAGGGAGTAGGTGTAAGAAGGGGCCAGGCTCACCTCTCGAAGAAACTTGGTGTTGTTGACGCGGCGATGCTCCAAAGATGAACTGTTGATAAGCAAGAAGATGCAAAGTTGAGACAGGGAGAAGCAATGATGGGTGATTAATGCCAGAACAATTGTGGTAGCGATGTGGTTGCAGAGCAAAGATGATGTTGTGCAAAAAAGAAGCAATGTGGTCAATCCAGCATGAAGGGAGAGGGAAGGGAATCCAGGGAGTTTAAATGGCCGCCAGATGGGCTCAGGGTTCTCGCGTCGACATCGTGCTCCTTCCTTACACACCAGCTCGTGACAGACAAAGGGGAGTGGACTTTCCACATCGGCTATGCTGCGAAGGAAAGTGCGGCTTCGGGGGTACAAGCATCCACATGAGCGGTGCGCGGGTGTAACTTCCAGGTACAAAGTCAATGAAGTCACTCGTCGCCGACCTCAGTTTTTGTGAAAGCTCCCATGACTGCTTCGATGTGGAAGTCAACCCTGACGTTACTCTGCCCTGGTTTGTCCTTTCTTCATTATCTAGCTTGTGGACACAACCAACGTGCTCTGGACCAAATTGTCCAACGGTGCAGAATTTGACAAGGACGACACAAGAGTTTCCATGCGAATTTAAAGTGCAAAAGACAACAAAGAGCGACAGAAAGACGCGTTGAGCAAAGAAGTGTATATGCATCAAGTATAAGTATCAACAAGAAGCGAACAATATGTACATGGATCCACTTCCACCTCATCAACCGTCTACTACAGGTAACCACCACTACTCCTCTCCTGCTGCAACTGCCACGGCTTAGTAGCACTGGGAGTACCAGTCATTGACAAAGTTGCACTTGTACGGGGAAGCGCAAGTCTTGCAGCCAGAGAAGTTGTTACCGCCGCACTGGGCCCACTGAGCCGCAGTGCAGGAGCTAGCCGTGGTGGTGACAGCAGGCGCGGCGCTGGTGGTGGTGACGGCAGCACGAGTGGTCGAAGTAGCGAAGGTGGTAGAAGAGGAAGCAGAGGAGGTGGAAGACTTGACGGGGGCGACGCTGCTGCTGCTGCTGGGGGTGCCGGGGTTGGGAGAGGAGGAGCCTGGGATGGGAGTGTTAGTGTTTGTGACTAGGTGCGGAAGGAAGGAGACGACATACCAGGACCAGCAACGGAAGTGGTGATGCTGCCGCTCTCAATGTAGACACCAGACCAGTAGTAATCCTCAGTGGTATCCGCATAACCATCACGGGGAAGCTCGAGAACACCGACGTGCCAGTCAGCACCGTTGCTGCTGGTGCTGGCAGACTGGGGAGCGATAACCTGGACAAGGGGATCGCTGCCGGTAGAGTGCCAGAAACCGACAGTGTTGGCAGTGAAGTCGATCTCGTAGGCAACGTTGTGCCACACACCGGCGTCCCAGTTGACGCTCCACTTGGTCTGGCCACCGATGCACCACCTCAGCAGGGGGTCGGAGATGCCAGAGGCGCCCGACTGCCAGCCAGACTTGAGCTCGGTGAAGTGGCTCTCGAAGAAGGCGATCTGGTGCTCGCGGGTAAGGGCAGGGGCGTTGGTGTCCTTGCGCATGAGCGAGAAGTGGTAAAAGACCTTGCCCTTGTTGATGGCGGCCGTGGTCTGGGGGATCAGCTCGGTACGGCGCATGTTCTGGCCGTTCCAGTAGGCCGTATTGTCGAGGGTAATCTTGGCACCCTGTTTGGAGCCCGTGTCGGCCGGGTTCTTGTAGCTGGGGGAGAGGTTGACGTAGGCGGTGACCTCGGAAGAACCGTGGATGTAGTACTGGTAGGGGCCGACCTGGTTGCCCCAAGACCACTTGTTCAGGTCGGTGGAGGAGGTGAGGTCGTTGAAGCGGCCATCCCAGAGGATGGTGCCGGCGGCGACGGACAGAGCTTGGGCCACGAGGCCAGCGAGAACCGTGAACTTCATCGTGATGGTGGTGGTGAGGATGGCTTGGTGGTGGTGGAAGACAAGACACTGGGAACAAGCCGGGAAGACATGGCGGGAAGCCGATCGATCTTATACACCTTGGCTTCCATTGTATCCCCTGACCCCTTTTCCGGCATCGATGGAGGCTCAATCTATTCTTACGGGTTGCCATTCCCGGTTCCTGGGTTGGACGAGCCGATGAACGGGGACACGCGGTGCAGGCTGAGAGTGCAGGCTGGGAGAGTAGGCCATGGCTGACGGTGCCGAGATTGAAGGCGCAAAGCTTGATGCGCTCCCTTGATGCTGGCCACGTCGTCCAGGTCGTTTCAAGTCAAGGCATCGCAATGGCGGCCCGTTCGGAACATGATGCGACGCGATCCAGGGAGGGAGGTCGATGGGGTTGCATTGTCGCGGAGGGAGGACGGAAGGAGATGTCCAAGTGCTGAATGAGGTAAAGAGTGGAGGCCGAGTCGGTGGAGGCGGCGGCTGCCCTTCCCGAGTTCGGGCGGTCCTCCCCCGCAAACCCGCTAAAAGAAGCCCTGAAGAAGCCTCCCTTCAGCCCCACCTGCTTGTGGCTAGTGAAACACCAAACGCCAACCGGCTTGTTTGTTTCTTCTTCCTTCCCGCAACTCCGTCAATTTCTGTTTCGTTTCAAGTCTTTCGGTTCTTCACAATATCACCTGTTTCGGTACGCGCGCTTCTTGGAAACAAATGAATATATTAACCACAATAACCGACTTCCACCTCCTGGTCAGCTGCTCCAACCGCCGCTTCCATAGTCTGTCGCACGTCATCGACAGGATGAAGTCCAACATTGGGCCCTAACCCTGGTCTCCCTCACGATGACCACATATCCTCTCACCACCACCACCAGGCAAAAAGGACCAAGGAGATCATGCCCACAAGGATGAGGAACAAGTTGATAAAGGCCCTTTCCACCCACCGCTTGTTGCATTGTTCTTCTCTCGCCTTCCAACCGCCAGCAGCCGCATTGGCATGAGGAAAGGGGATGTCCGGTATCTCCTTGCCAAGGAACTTGCAGAGCGGTTCCCAGCCGTCTTCAATGTACCACTCCAGCAATCTGGATGGAGGGACCAATCCTCGGATCATGTTACAATGCTCTGTCATGATGGAGGAGAAGGTCAGCAGGTGTTCATCATCGTTCAGTTGGGCTTCAAACAATCTAGGACGAACACCCATGTGGAAAACGTCCAAAAAGGAGTCCAAGTGGAGTACCATCCCCACCCAAGAAAACAAAATGGAAAAAAGACAAAACTCACCTCTCCAGACCCACCTCCCTCCACCCCCTCTCACCACTCTCCCCAACTCCCCATAACCACCGACACACCTAAACAGTGACGGCCAAAGAAGCCGTTCATACACATGCCACGCCCAGAAACACTCCCGATCCAACCAACTAGCAATCCAAAACCCCCAGCTCTCATTCGCCTTGATGATCGTCTTCACCAACGACTCCTGCCACTTCTCTTCATCCCTTCGCATATTCAACACCACTTTAGCTTCAGGGTAGGCAGCGATCAACTCTGCAGCAAACACAGAAGCTGGCGCATCGGTCACGGCCTGGCAATGGCCTAGGAGCTCCTCGAAGTCCGCTCTTGTTATCACCGGCTGGGACTGGGAGTGGTATCGGGAACAGGGTAGAACTTCTTCCTGGCCAGTCTTACCCAACCGGGGGAGTAACAGAGATTGGAAGGGTCGTAAACGACGTCCCAGCCGTGGTAGACGTGCGAATACCCGAGGTGGGAGAGGGCTTGGGCGAGGGACTCGGTGCCGGTGCGGGGGAAGCCGACGCAGATGATGCGCATGGGATGAGATGGGTCCCGGGCTCGTGGGGGAGGGGGGTTGGGAAGGCGGTAGAGGTGTTCGAGGAGGTGCCAGAGGGGACTGGTGAGTGGGAGGCAGGGAAGGGTTGTCAGGAGGGTGCGAAGGGTGGCAAGGAAAGATGGGGTGCTGGTGTCATGGGGCTTTGAGAATGAACTCTTTGGCGAGTCCGCGTGACTTTTGCCGTTGGGATCATGGTGAGCCTGATGATCGCTGGGGGGTTCATGGTTGACGTCTGAGTCCCGGTCTCGCGGCTCGGGCCGGTCCTTCGGCTGATGACCATCAGGGAGGGCGATTGCCATTGTTCTAGGAGCTACTAATAAAGTGTAGGCAAAGGTAAGGATTTGATGATCGCATCAAACATCGTCCAGATGAGGTGATCAGGGGCCCGTCTTTGCTTTATCTCCATTGTCGTCTCCTTACTCTACGCCGTGTCCAGGTGGCCTCCAATCGGAGTGACTCCATTGAGTCCGTTGCCTGAGAGGCAGAACGAACCGCCACTGAGATAGAGGGTCGCGCAGCAAAGGAGCTCAACGCGACCTACAAATGAGCTCAAATCGCGGCTATTTGTCAGATTCATCACAGCGAGCCCTGGTAAGTATTAAATGGCCTTCCCTATAGGTAGAACGGCAGTCGCAAACTTCCACAGACCAGGTTACCAACGACGTGGCTCGGATCTCGGCAGCAATTCCCCATGGGGTAGGACCGATATAACCTGCATGAACGGGAACCTCCGGCTCTTGCAATCGGTACTTGTGTGGTTGGAATGTCGTGGTCAAAGACTGAGACAACAAGGATCAAAAGCAAACACAGCATTGAGGCTCAAACGGGTGTACGACCCTATCTGCCATTAACCACGTTGCGCACATGAAGATTGATATATCTGTCACACCGGTTGGATGTCTCGCTTAGAAAGTCACACATGGCATAAGCAATCAGGAACACGGCAGACATTTGACCTCCCATTTCTGCGCGCAAGATACCCAAACATTCTTAGGACTCAAGTCTCTAACAACTCCCACATCAGGCTCCAAGAGATAACCCATTATCTAAACACAACACCCAAACCCCATTTCGACCTCCCTTTCACTCACCCCTCTTCAAACTCTCAACATACTCCCCAACCAACCCCTCCACCCCCTCATCAACCACCAACCCCAACTCCCCCACCGCCCTCCCCGTATCAAAATCCGTCGGCCAGCTCCTCAACACCTTTTCCAACCCCTCATCCCTCTTTTCCTTAACCAGCCCCAACCTTTCCTTCCCCCCATACTTCTCCAGCGCATCCAACAGTTCCTGCACACTCACACTGATCCCCGGGAAATTCACACTCCTCCTATGTTCCGGCAGCTTATCACTATCCATCTCCAACACCCTGACCAAATTCTCCGCAATCGTCGCCGGGCTCGACAAGTACGACTTGAAGGTGCGGTCCTCAATAGGAACCACGCACTCTTTTCCCGCTAGCGGCTCGCGGATGATCCCCGACAAAAAGGAAGAAGCGGCGGCCGTCGGCTTACCGGGTCGCACGGAGATAGTGGGGAAGCGGACTACGAATCCAGTGATATACCCCTTGCGGTGCAGGTCGTTGATATAAGTCTCCATCATCAGCTTGTGCGCGCCGTACGTGCTTTGCGGGGTGGGCATCACATCGTCCGTCACCACTTCGGGTAACGGCTGGCCGTAGACTGCTTGGCTGCTGCTGTAGATTACCCGCGTCCCGGGCGCTGTCCGTCTAATTTCGTCCAGCAACAACCTAACACTATCCACGTTCACCTTCAAGCTCAACTCAAAGTTGGCCTCACTCCCCGCCGACATGATCCCATGAAAGATGAACACCGCTTCCAATCTGGCGTTGTCTTTGAGGGTGGAGGAAATGAGGGTAGAGACGAAAGATGGGGAGGTGATGTCGCCTTGGAGGGGGATGACGTTTTTGAGGCGGTCGGCGGGGATGGAGGAAGAGGCGGAGGGGACGATGGGGGGCGCGAGGTCGGTTAGGTAGATGGTGTGTTGGGAGTAGCGCGGGTCGCGGAGGAGGCGGGTGGCGAGGAGGGGGCCGACGAGACCGCCGGCGCCGGTGATGAGGATTGATTTGCGGGAGGACATGGTTGTGGTGGTGGTGGTGGTGTGGGTGGTGCGTCTGACGAGGGATGATAGGAGTCGCCGAGTCGATGGGCTCGCTGGGATCGCTAGGGGTCTTGGGAGACGGTTGATGAGGGACTCAAGGTGAGTTTTGTACTCGCAGTAGGTTCGCACGAGAACGGGTTCTGACGGCTTCAACGATGTCATCTCTCTCGTGGAGAAGATGGGCAAGCTAACATGGTGGCTTCTGCACCCCGCGTCTGGGCAGCGTGGTCAAAAATGCGGGGGAAGCGTGCCTCGGTGCATGAGGGGAAGATCACCATCGGGGACCATCGTGAAAGCCCAATCCGGATTTGAGGACTTCTGGAGAGAGAACTTTGCGTCTTTCAATCGGTAGATCAGTCATCGGTCTTTTCCGTCTTGCATCTTTCCCCCACGATGCTACGGGTCATCGTCTTCCCAGTTGCTCGGCTCGATGTCTTGGTGGACTGCTTGGTGGGGGTCACGGTTCTCGACAGCGGTTCCTGGCGGCTTCCCCGCGTTTCGGGACGCATTGGCACGAGGGACCCGAAGCTTCGGGATACCGTATCCGGCTTGGTTTTTCCTTGGTATCGGGCTGCCGAGACGTCAAAACTGGAGTTGGTTTTCTACATCAATCGCTGACAATTCCTTGACTTTTAGACGGCTGGACGCATCACTCGGTTCAGTGGCAGTTTTGCTGTGAGACTTTTGTTTGTCTGCCCATGACTACCTATGGGGGTCATCTTTACCTTGGGCTTTTGTTCTCTAGCTCTCCTTCTTCCTTGGTCGACATGAATAGCATCATCAGCAAGGATGGCACTGTCCTTGTGCAACCATGCCGCCCTCAGCCTTCCACCTTGCTTTTCCTATCTTCCTCAATCCCCAACCATCGCACTTCCGTGCCGCTCGAGTGCATCACCAACCGTCTTTCGTCCAGTGTCTTCGACTCGCTTCAACGCCTGCGACAAGGATGCCACGATGCCGAGACCTCTCAGCCCTGGCAGTGTAACCCTTCTAGCCTTGATTTGTCCTAGACAAGCGCTTGTATTTGGCAGTTGCGCTGATCAACCGCCAAGCTGAAGTTACAGGGCGCGCTCCCCTGAGGGTGACCTGTGACTGCAATCTCCGAAGCGGCACGGAACGAGGCCCCGAGTTTTTCGACCCGTCTCTCTCACTTCTCTCTCTTTCATCACATCTGCCTGTTGTCTATCTCGGATTGAAGCACCGAAAGTTCGGATTGTCGCGGTGGAGTCCATCTTTTCGCTTCGCCTCGCTCTTTCCATCTCGAGAACTCGGACTTCACTCTTCCGTTAACATGTCTTCCTCTCCGCATCGCCGAGATATCAATCGCAATGCGCGAGCGCCTGCGCCAACCCCGACGACGACACTCCTCAACCAGAAAAGGGCATCACCGACACTCTCAGAACCGGACTCTCTCATCACTCCACCAGCAACAGTAACACAGTCAATCGCGTCTCGCTACACACAGATCCACAACCAGAAAGACTCGGGAACACGGTTACCCGCCACTAATTTCCAGATCCAAGTCGACGTCAAGCGCGGACTATGGGGTTTCTGTGGGACAACCGAGGAGGATGTAGGCAGGTGTTGGATGCCGGGGATTTGCTTTGATGAGGAAAATTGTAAGGAAGGATGTGGGGCTTTGGATCGGAAGGATTTGGGCATTGCGACATGGTAGGTCTTTCCTTTTTCTTTGAACCTGGGAGGGCACAATGGGAGTTTCACGGCAGACAGGAAGAGAGAGGGGGGAAGATAGTAGTAGGGTGAGAGACGAAGATGAACGAATGCTGACCGGTCGTTAGTTCAAGTAAAGACTCCTCCGGCAGCACCATCGGAGCCTCCATCTGCGGAACCGCCTACCTCACGCTCGACAACGGGCTCGGTCCCTTCCAGTACATCGCTTGCGGCTGGACCACCACGAGAACTCATTACACCGCTTCGCAGGCTGATGCCGCTGGTTACGTTGCTGCGACCACCACCTCTTCCTCAGGCTCCTCATCAACCTCTTTAGCAGCATCGGCATCTACACTCCCCACCCCGTCTCAAACGAGCACCTCACCCTCCCAACCATCCAATTCCCTCTCCGACTCCGCGCCATCAACCTCCTCAGGAGGGAATTCCAACTCCAACATCGGCGCCATAGTAGGCGGCGTAGTCGGCGGTCTAGCCATCATCTCCGCCTTCATCTTCGCCGCCTACCTCGTCTGGGTCTACCGCATCCGAGACCGACGGAAACAACCCCGTGGTGGTTCCGAACCACTGAACGGCGGAGGCGACAGCGGAAGGGCTTCAGGAGATGACACCCCCACCCCCCTAAGCAACCTACCACTAAGCTATAGTCCAGACGGCCAACACTACGGCCCCGGACCTGGACCCGGGCCAGGAGCAGGAGCAGGTCACGGACAAGCAGGATATGAAATGGAGCAAAGGAGGGTAAAAGACGCAGAAGGCGGTTGGGGGCCAAGGGAGTTGGATGGCGGGTATGAGAGGGGTGGTTATGCACACGAGCAGGGACAAAGCGGGCCGTACGAGGTGCTGGCGAGTGAGAAGGTGGCGGAGATGCCGGTGAGGATGGAGCCGGTTGAGATGAGTAGTGGGTGGGAGGATCGTCCTGGGAGAGATGGGAGGGAAGGGAGTTATGGGCATGAGTTAGGCACGGAGACGAATGGTGGGAGGCTCAGGATATAGGGCGAACGGGGGGTCGAACGGGGTGTAAAAGAGTGAAAGTGATGGAGACGGCAGGAAGAGGAGGTGATACCCTGGCAGCCTGGAGAGGCCAATTGGTAGAAAGGAGAGATGCAATGAATCACTGACCACGACTGGACAGACAAGATGCAAGCGAGTATGAGAATGAGCGGGAGTTGTGGCAGATGGGGGGGATAATGGGAGGGCGGTCATCCAGCACCTTGGGCCATGCGGAGGTGGATGGATGTTGACTTGTTGACACAACTTGGGACTTATAGGATAAACAACTGCCGCAAACAATCACATACGACCACAGATGGTAGAAAACTCGGGATCCCGTCCGCTCTCCCATAGATAAGCTACCAATCGCCTGACTAGTAGTTGGGTCGGTGACGACCAGCGAATCCCAGGTGTTGTATGTTTTTTTTTTGATATTTTTGCGTGTTGCGTGCGTCCTTTCTTCTCACCCCTTTTTCATTTCTTTTTCTTGATGTTTTGCTCCTCTGAATCTTAATGATGATGTGCGAAACATTATTGTGAGGGGTTGTCTAATTGAATTAGTAAAAGGCATTCTCCTCACGATCATAGTTTCCAGGTTCTCTCGCCAATCCTGTGCGCATGAACCACTTTAGCACAAACAACCTCACAACGAAGCCTTGGAAGTTGGATGGATGCCTTTCCACATCCTAGTCCAGTGTTACCTTAGTTCCCTCCTTTTTATATTTCAGTTGGAAGTCCGTCCCCTGGGCGCCGCCCATGTTTGCTGCAGTTGCGTGGTCCGAAGCGAAATCGAATGTAAAGTCTTTCGTGCCTTACGCACTGCTAGGATACTATTCAAAGTCCCAAGTTCCTAACCACGCCGTATTGGACGACGGATGGGGGCCTATATTGACACGGCAACAAGCCAGATTAGCAGGATCACGAGACATTTCACAGAGACAGAGATGCTTGTTACTGTGCGACTAATTATCTTATAGTAACCGCGGACTAACTCGGCTGCTTCCTACTACCCGGAGTGCAGTGTGCCGGGCCACATGATTATGATATATAGGTACCTATACAAGAGTGACAAGACGAAGACCCCCCAACCTACACGGGAGACGCTATTCCCCATGACCAACTAACTAGTTAGAGTTATACTTGCAGTAGTCCAAGTTGTTCGGGTGGTTCCCAGCCCACTCCGGAAAGGGCACCGCTTTGCCGGACCCGCCGAAGACGGCGAAGGTGGCAATGAAGATCATGACCTGGGTGCCGCCATCCAGGGCGGCCGAGACCAGGTAGTTCCACTTGACGAACCACTGCGGTCTGTAGCGGCGGAGGTAGAACTGACCGAAGGCGCCGAGCATGTAATAGCTGGTGATGGAGGCGTTGAGGCCGACAAACAGTTCGCCGAGGTACCAGAGGATGATGGCCGTGTTGAGATAGGACCAGATGCGCTGTCGCGGGAAGAAGAACCTGTGCAGGATGTAGAAGGGCAGCGGGGCGAGGAAGCCGACGAGGTACGCCGCCGTGACCCACTGGTAGCGGCCGGCGCCGATCGAAAACATCTTGGGGGCCATGGCCCACGCGATGGCGAGCGTGTTGAACTGCTGCACCTGCGCGCCGGACCAGACGTTGCTACCCTCGGCGGACTTGAGCAGGGGCGCCTGGTTCTTGACGATGCTGATCATCATGACATAGTTGAGCAGCGCACCGATGACGCATCCGACCATCTGGGTGGTGAAGGTGGCCCTGGGGGACAGCTTGTTCTGCTGGGCGAGCTTCAGGTCACGAAGCAGCAGGGTACCCTGCGTGAGACCATTGTATGTGTACGTGGTGAAGTACATGTTAGCTAGTTGTAGGGTAGAAAGAGGTGGTTAGCAACTGGCGAGGCCCGAAATCAATCTCGCACGGCATTGCATCGAAGCTTACCCAACGGCTTGCCCGGAAACATGTAGCCCGCAAGCATCTGCATGATAGGCTGCAGGTTGACGACGAAGCCCGTGATGGCGGACTGGGCACCGAAGAAGATCATGAAGACGATAAGGAGGAGGGTGCCGATGATGAATCCCCACCAGGGCAAGGTCGACTTCATGACGTAGAGGCAGACGAGACCGACGATGACGCTGAGGATAAAGACCACAAAGTACCAGCTGCTGGGCACCTCGTGGTAGTTGACCATTAGGCGGTAATGGGGGTCGATGGTCGGGTCCTGGAGAATCGCCTCCTTCTCCGCCTCGGTCCGGGCCCCGGTGGACCTCCAGAAGCAGTACGTGGACGGCTTGAGCAGCGACTTGACCTTGTCGAGAGTGATCCAGCTCCAGCCCTTGCTAACGTCGGCGTAATTCCAGAGGAGCATGTGGACCAGAGTGGCGGTGAGACTGGCGTTGGTGGTGATGAGATAGTTGACGTACGTGGCGGTCAGGTACGGGACGCCGACGGCGTCGACGGCGTCGCTGTTGATGGTGAAGTCCGGGTTCATGATGAGCGTCTCGTTATAGGGCACGTAATTGGTCGAGTTGGAGCTGCCGTCGTACAGAAGCTGGGACATGAAGGGGAAATCCATGCCTCTCCAGATGTTGCTGTAGTAGAGACCCATGGACAGGATGATGCCGCCGAGGTAGCCGATGAAGCTGTTGGTGAGGGTCTGCATGGGCATCCAGAGCGGCGAGCCGAAGCCGGCGATGTAGTTCCAATCGAAACAGATGTTGAGAAAGCCCATGCCCTCGTTACCCTGCGAACCGCCGAAGAGGTTGGTGAAGACGCCGTTGTTCTGGTCGGCCAGGCAGAAGATGGACACGGCGGACAGGATCGGGAAGATGTACTCGGGGAACCACTCCCAGCAGAAGATGGCGACGAATATGATCCAGAAGACCTTGAAGCGCTTCGCCGTCTCGGCCTTGGGCTTGTGCAGGGTCTCCATGACGGTGGTGATGGGCAGGTTGGCAGGGTACAACATCTTGGTCGGGTACAGCAGGATGGAGCGCATCATGCCAGCGACACCGTAACCGATGAGCTGAGAGGACAGGGTGATGAAGACGCCCGCGGCGGTGCTGGGGTACCCGCCGTACCACAGCTCCTGCACCGAGAGCGCTTCCGTCGAAAGGGCCGACACCGAGGCGGCCGAGGCCATGAGGACGGCGGCAGTGTGCTCCTTGCGGTTCCAGGGGAACGGGTTGAGGAAGCGGCCGATGGCACCTTTCCTCGGGATGAACTGGGACAGGGCCGAACCCAGAGCCTGGGCGAGGACGGTCAAGAACATGACGGACACGTAGACGACCTGCGGCTTGAAGTACATGATCTCCTGCAAGACACCGCCGAAGACGGAGAGGCCCACACCTATTATTATTCCATTAGCATCGCGTTAACCCTAAGGGGACGGGCCACTCACCGACAAAGAACATGCGGAAGGTCCACGGGCTCAAGGTCGGGTCGTCGTCGACGGCAATGACGTGGGTGACGATATCCTCGGCCGTCTCCAGGGGTCCGGTCTCTCCCTCCAGAGACTCGGGATCGACCCCGCCTTCTGCCTGCTTCTCGTCAGTACCATGCTCCGCGACCTTGCCCGACGATGTCTTCTCGCTATCGGTGTGGACGAGCTCGTCGTCATGGGCCTGCCGCGTCTCGTATACTCGGTTGTGAGCCATGTTCTCGCCGCCTTGGCAAAAGCTTGTTAGTAGAAGGGAAAGAAGCAGCTAATCATGCCAAGCAAGCAGCCACGACGCAGCCAAGATACTAATGACGGGCCGGCCCTCATATACCCATTAGAATCATTGACAAGAAGTCGCAATGAACTTCCGCATTTGGCAGGTGGCAAGGTACAGCGTCCTATCGCGGGAATACGTTGCCTGTGGGGCACAAGTGGAACTGAAGATCGTCGTCCGGGGTAAGCGACCTGCCAAGAAGGGCAGTCAGGTACAGATAAAGGATGCCGTTGTGCCGTTGTGCGCCGATAGATAACGGTAATAAAGGGCAATACTGTCGTGTATCACAGCCTCGACAGCATGAGCTGACGCGAGATGTTAGATAGCCTCGCCGATTCAAGTCTTGTCTCCATAGCATTTGATCTGCCGTCGGGTAAGCTTTTCCCACGACGGACAATTGTCATCCGAGTGTACCATATCCCCATCCGCTCCGTCCATGCCCATTCTCGGATCAGAAAGGGAACCACGCCCGAGGGCGGGGTTCCGACGACACTCGTCCAGATATTGGCAGTCTGGCAGAGGCCAATCGCCAGGCGCCGCTGAATGGCTTCGTGTTAGCCTTCCCACACGACTCACGATGTGAACGCCAGGGCCTTCCACTATGGGCGTAACATACGGGACGTCGTCCCACATATGGGTTAGAGAAGATATATATCTCTCACCTGCAAGGCATGCAATTCCAGGTTAGACAATCACCGCCGCCGTTGAGCTCGTTCTCCATAACAACCGCAATATGCAAGTCCCTTGTTTTATTATTCACATCGAGCCTTGGATGCTATTACTCTCCCTCCCACATGACTCTACACACCCGAGGGATTGAATAACATGATCTCCCTCCCTACGCCGTGCCTCCATGTAGGGGGAAAAAAAAAAAAAAAAAAAAAAAAAAACACAGGCTATATTTGCCTTTCGGTTAGGTTGTATCAGCCCGTATGCTGCCAAACTCACCGAGGAAGTAGTCGTTGGGGATGAATTCCACTCCGGACGGCTTGCCTGTCGGCGGAGGCGTAGGCCAGCGGTCGAGCATCACGGCATCACCGGTGAGGGTGAAGTTGATGGTGAGTCTTGGCTCAATGTCCACCATGAACGAGTACTTGCCCGGGTACAGCATCGTGTTGCCAGTCTTGTCCACACGTCCCAGACTGCCAAGTGTCACGGCAGGAAGGCTGAGACGACGAGCGCTTGAGCCGCCAGCAGTGACGTTGTGAGCGCGGCCGTACGCAACTAGAGTCTTGTTAGGCCGCGGTTCCGGTCCATAGTCGCCTGCAACGAACTGGAGGGCAACATAGTCGCTCGTGACCTTGCCCGTATTCGTAATATCCAAGGCCAATGAGGTGAATGGGCAGCTGAGGAGCATATTCGAGACGAGGGTCATGTTGTGCTGGACCTGGTCGCAACCTTTGACCAGGTCTTGAATGGCAAACCGTGCATCTCCACGAGCGAGCTTGGCCGAAGAAGCGTCGTCATTTCCTCCGGCAGCAGCTACAGACACATTAAAGGTGGTGTAGTGGAGGCCATATCCAAACGGCAAGGTCGGCTTGCCCTGGTACCACCGGTATGTACGGCCGGGATTCGTGGAGCTGGGACGCAGAGTCATGTCGGACATGCGGACTTTGTTGAGATAGGACGAGGGATACTGAGTCTCGGGTAAGCGGGCTGCGGGAGAGGCCACTCCGGTAATGACGTCGATGATGGCTTGGCCGCCAGCCTGACCTGGGTAGCCTCCGGTGAAGAGGGCGCTAATGTTGGGATTGTTCAAGAGCGGAGAGTCATCGAGCTGGCCTGCCCCCATACGCACAACGATCATGGGCTTGCCCATCTCTGCCAGCTGCCCGATGAGATCCAACTGGTATCCGGTCCAGCTCAATGTGTTGCGATCTGTCTCCTCGGTCTCGAGTGAGGGGTCCAACCCGTCCACGTAGATGATGATGTCGGACATGCTGGCGGCTTGCAAAGCGCCCGGCAAGCCTGCTGTGGTCGGATTGCCTTGGTTCGGACCATCGGAGTAGTGGACAGCCCCAGCGACCTTCTCGGCAGCCTGCAGTGGGGAGATGAGGAACGGTGCGGGACCGAAGTAATTGCCCTGCAGCAACGTCGTTGCATTCGCCCAGGAGCCAATGAGCGCCACCTTCTTGCCTGTGATGTCGACGGGCGCAGTGCCGTCGTTCTTGAGCATCGCAATGCTCTTGACTGCAGCCTGGTATGCCAGCAGTTGGGTCGCGGGTGTGTTGACGTCTGACCAGACAATCTGACGGAGAGGCTGGGCGTCTGGGTCGTCAAAGTAGCCTAGCCGCACGAGTGTCGAGTAGGCGCGTACAAGAGCGCGGTCGACATCCTTCTCGGAGACGAGGCCTTGGGCATATGCCTCGGGCAAGTGAAGCTGATAATAGGTGCCGCAGTTGTTGTCGACACCTGCCTTCAAGGCCGCAGCAGCAGCAGCAGGCCGGCTGGGGGAGTACAGGTGAGGGCTATACACGTTCTGGACAGCATCGCAGTCGCTGAAGATCATCTGGTCCTCGTTGGTCCAGTTGAAGTGGCCCCGAATAACGTCGTCGAGGATGTAGCTGTTGGCGCAACTGGGCACCCCGTTCACTGCGTTGTAGGAGCACATGAAGGCTCCGACGTTGGCTTCGGCGCAGCTGCGGAATGCCGGCATGTAGTACTCGGCCATGTCCTGCGTGGTGATGTTGGCATCGAACTGGTAGCGCCAGTTGCCGTCATTGTTCTCCATGTCGTAGCCAAACACATGCTTGCAGGTGGCTACGACACGCTTGTACTTGGGGGTGACTCCGCCCTGTAGGCCGCTGACCATGGCTTTCGCATAGGAGCCAGCGTAAAAGGCATCCTCAGTCGGCACCTCCAGGTTCCGGCCCCAGCGCGGGTCCCGGCTTGGGTTGATGTTGGGCGAGAAGAAGGTCAGGCCGCATCGGCCATTGTTTGCAAAGGCCCGCCCCTCTTGGCTGAGTGCGTTGCCCACGGCTGTGACAAGCTCGTCGTCAAAAGTGTAGCCCAGATTGACGATGTGCGGGAAGGACGAGGAGAAGCTGAAGTTCCCCGAGTCGGCAAACTGGACAGCGCCGCCGTTGGTGGCCAGACCGTGCAGAATTTCCTGCCACCACGTGATGGGAGGCAAGCCCAGACGTGGCACGCCCGGACTGTTGTTCCCTGTGTTGTTGAACTTCTCTGCCACTGTCATGAGCGAGACGAGTGCCTGTGCACGAGTGGCAGGGTCTTTGTGGTTTTGTTAGCTGGCACACAACGTGGGAATGGAAGAGGAATCGACTCACCCAGACTCATGTTGCAGATGCTGGCGTTGGAAAGAGGTCCATGTTTGCAGTCGGGGAAGCTGTCCACCTTGAGTTCCTGCGCCAGGGCCACAGCGGCCAAGCTGGAGAATGCCAGAGTCGTCTTCATGGCTCCAAGTGTGTCAGACTTGATCGAGGCCGCCACAGCTAGGTCGACTCGTAGAGTTATGCTTTATACCCAAGGTACACCTAGACCGGTGAAGCCCAGCCCCCGCAACATGTGCCGGTGCCATGGTCAGTCCAAAGTGTCCCATGAGCCTGGCTCTCCCCCGTCCCGGTATTCTTTCCGATGTAACACAGATTCCATGACCTAGGAAAGAAAATCTGAGATGTGCGGGGTAGAGCCCCAACTCCTGGTGGCTTCTTGAACGGTGACGACGACATTTGTGATGCGCCGAAAACCTGGGCTAGCGTCGTTTGTTGCTGGAGGAGGGTTTGTTGACGTTGTGATTGTTGTTATTACTGCTGGTTGCTGTGGAGGAGGAGCCCGAGATTGCGGGGATGCAGGGGTAAACTGGCGGATCGTGGGGAGCTCTACCAAATAGCCCCACCGCAGTTGCCAAGCTTCGGGYCGTTGTCAGTGCCGTCTTTGCCGAAGTCTAACGGCTAACAAGCGTGGCTAAAGCCCCGCGGGGTAAAGCTTATGTGCACGTCCTAGTCGCCGGTTAAATTCAACGACGTTCTTCACACGATGCTGTTCAATTGATGCCGGAGAAATGCCAACCCTCGAGTGCATCGTCTACCTAGGTGAAGGCCAGAACCTCGAACTTCCTAAGCTGAACCAAATGAATCGAGGGATTCTCGACGTCATCTCCCGTGGAAGTCAGCACCAACTGCCGTGTCCCCAGGCTCAGGCTTAGGCGTATACAGTAGCTAACAGAGGGTGATCACAGACGGAAACAACATGGAGACAGAGGGAGCACATTCTGCATTTACCCGCTCGCTAATACATGACGAGAGCTAGAGGTACCTAGGTAATCACCCTCGGACAAGTTCCGCCCAAGCCCCAGCAACTGTTAGAGAAACCCTTGACCACGGCGCATTCTGATCACTGTTAACCATACTGCCAGACACCTACGCTGAGGTGGCGTATCCGGCGGCCACGACATTGGCCTGAACCGAGTTTTCGACGGCGTCGGATGGATAGCCGGTGGTCATAACCCCCTCGTAAAAGGTGCCCTGGGCCCCGTGACTGTTGTCGCCGCCGATGCCGAGTATGATAGCGCCCTCCTTCTTCATCGGGTAGTAGCCGGACGGACGCGGGCCGCTATAGTACGTCGACAGCGAGCCGGAAGCCGCATTGCCGCCGCGGATCGCCCACAGGTTGGACGAGTCTCCTTTGACGACCGCCGTGACGAAGCGGTATTGGATGGCCGGGTCGCCACCGTTGTACTTTGCGTTCTGGCCGGAGAACAAGCCGTTCTCCAGATCACCCATGATCCACGGTCCACTTCCCTGTCCCGTTCCCCAGACATTGCAGTTTCCAAAGTAAATGGCCTCCATGTGGCCAGCACCCGTGTCGGCACTGTTGGTCTCGGCGTTACCGTAGTCGAAGCAGCAACCGCCGTTGTAGTGCGTCCCGTCCAAGACCGCGTACAGGCCCTCGGCCGCGTTGCCCGTGGCGGTGCCCTTGGCAGCGTTGTTGCGATATCCGGTGCCGGGCGCGACAAAGACACCGTACGCCTTGTGGCCGTTCAAGTAGACTGGTGCAGCAGTCGCGCTAGCTAGGTTGTCGTATCCTCCGGGGGCCGGGCCGCTGCCGGCGCTCCCGGGCGGTGCTTGGCTGAGGTGGTTGCCGCGGCCGGACTGGTCGTAGATGATGGAGATGACGCACGTCGTCCCAGCACAGAATGAGTCCTGAGTGGCAGCATTGGCAACGCCGCCGGCGGAGAGCGGTGCTATATTGGTGGTGGCACCGTCGGCCCGTCGCACCTGGTAGAGCGAACCGCTGTAGGCACTATACAGGGCTCGAGTGGTGCTGTGTGCTGCAACACAAGGGTTTCCGGCCGCGCCGTAAAGGTCGCAAGGCCCGGCCGTAGCGGCAGCAACGAGGCCCAGAACGAGTGCGCATGTGCGTCCGAGGGTGGGCAGTAGGGACATGTTTCTAGTTGATTACCTACTTGTACAATAGTAGGAGAAGGATAGAGTTTGCCTGGAAGCCCGTTGAAGTCATCTGGAATAAACCATGACCGAAGCAGACGCCCATGATATACAAGTATTCCTTCCCCTTCGTCTGCTATCAGATGACGGAGTGATAGCTGGCAAGTTATCCGCCGCCCCTAGAAGCGCCAAGCTACTAATGGTGGAATAAATTGTCTGTTTGACTGCCCCTGGGTAGTAGTCGGTATTTAGGTAGTGTTTTGATGGGACGTTATGTGAGGAGCATTGAATGTCCAAGTCCGTGTAAGCGTGCCAATGATAATACACGGTTCACTCTGCATTGATGTATCCCGGTTTTTTTATCTTGCTCTTAATCCATATCTCCGTCTCCTTACATGTATGGCGGCTATCGCCTCCTTGTAACAGCCAGCGTTCAATTCAAAACAAAATACGTAAAATAAAATAAAACAAAATAAAACAAAACAAAAGGGGTGTGAATGCAGATAAAACGGCTGGTACGGTTTTGCCAAAACACACAAAAGATTTGACCCAAGGTTCTGATCATTAGAAGGGGTAGATTTTGGCCGTTCAAACCGGTCCATCGCATGATAGAGACCTCGTGTTGAATCCGTTCAAACGCGCTGTGAAAAGTCTGCTCCCGACGGCCCGCCAGCACTGTTTGTAGCATTTGTTAAAGAGTGTCGGTAGTTGTATGTATTTATCTTGGTCGTTTGATCTATGTATTAGGGCTGATACGACTAAGAAATATATGTAATTACCGTAATACGGCTCTTGGCAAAACATTGTACAAAACAAAACAAAACTGCTTGGGAAACAACACAAAACATCACTTTTTATATAAAACAAAACAAAACAAAATATTAATCACTGGTAACAGGTGCACCTCCGCCTACAATGTTCTCCTCCTAGTGCTAGAAAGGAGAAGCAAAATCATATACCTTAACAGCATCCCACGGTTCCTGTTCCAGGTTCCACCAATCGGCTCGGTCACACTCCGGGTATCGCATCCTCAACACGACGCAACATCATGTCCGTGAACCCCTCTTCCCACTAAGACAAGCTAAATCTAAGAATGGCTCGATCTCGCCAACATCTCAACACTCCGTCTAACATTAGTACTGAATATCATAGTATACTTATAGCGTTAAACGTTAAAGCTCAAGGGCAAACAGCCTTACGGCTATCTAATAGGGCTAACGCAGGGTTGACAAGGTACTAATATAAGGCAAGATAGGGGATTAGGGCATAGTAAAGCATATAAGGAAGGCAGTCCCCATTAATCTTATAGTAATTTAGAAATATAATATAACTTCTCCTCCTATCTATTTTAATAAGTTATAAGCCCGGCTCCCGCAACGCAATAACTATACTAGTACTACAAATTAAGGAAACGCTAATCTACTTCCAACTTAGTATATTGGTAAATAAATATTATATTTAAGCGGTTCTAAACAATTAGAATAATTAAAACTAACCAATCTATTCGTCCGAACCTATAATTAAGCTATTAGAGTAATAGGACTGTTAATCCGAATCCGGTCTAAATTAATAGAACGGAGGGATTTTATTCCGAATCTAAATAATTATATTAGAAGTAAACTATTTAATTAATTTAATAATTTGTAATAATTAATTCGAAAAATAAAGGGGATAAAAAATTAAATAGTTAATTAAAAGGAAGCCTAATAATAGAATTTATTTACAAATACCGGGAGGTTTTTAATTAGAAAGAACCTAATTTAAAACTATCTCTCATCTTATCTTTTAATTCTACTACCTATCTCTACTTTATTAATTATAAGCTTCAATATTAATACTATCCATCTTATCTTCTATTATAGCGCTTATAATTAGAGCTATAAGAAGTACTAGCGTTGTTAATTCTATTAGCGATAAATTTATAGGACCTTCTAATTCTATTAGGAATAGGGTTAATAAGAGACCGGCCGTAAGGTTAGGATTAACTATTACTCGTCGCTCTTCTATAACTATTATATAAGTAGTAATAATTATTAATATAGGTATAAACGGCGGTACTAATATTGCCGCTAATACTGCCGCTAATACTATTACACGTATAATTACTAATACCGGCGCTAACGATATAGATTTAAATAAGATATTAAATAACGTCTTATTTAAAAATAATAATATCGAATCTATAGTTCGGGAATTAATTAAATTTAATAAAATCTCCTTATATAGAATTAATATAACTACTAATCTTAAATTATTAAATAAAAATAATTATAAAACTTAATATCGATTTTAATAGTCTATAACCGATATAATAAATACTTATAATATTATTAATAATTACCTTACTAAGAAAATAGTCCTAACCAATTTATTAAAGTCCTAGGAGATTAAATAATAGAAAGTTATTAAAATTCTCTCTACTACTTTAGGAGAAACGGCTATAAAACTATTAGGCAATAAGAAAACTATTATAAACTTCTTTACTAAAATAAAAATCGAATATTTCAATAAAGGTATTAGCGCCCTATAACGAATTTAATAGGAATAGAATAATCTCCGCCTTACTAATTTCAACGACGTTAATACCCTATTTTAGAAAATTATAGCCCTATAAGAGGAATATATTATAATTAATCTAAAGTATTACCTACTAGAAAATTAAATAATTATAAAACTATTAGAAGCGTTTAATTAAGAATAGTATAGCGTATAGAAGATTAATTTCTAAACCTTTTATAGTAAATAATTACCCTCTTTTAATAATATTATTAAATTAATTAACGGCGAATTCGTCCGGCTAAAAGTATAAATTAAAAAGGAAGGTTATATAGTAATAATATTAGTAATTAGAAGGTAACTAGGAGCGTAATCTAACTAGGGTAATAATTACCCCTGCAATAAGAACTATACCTATTATAGTAAACGGTTCTATAATATTAACGGCTATTAGGAAAAGTTTCCAGAGTTAAAGAAAAAGTATAATACTAAAATTAAGGAGAAGAAGGCAAAAGAGGAGAGAAAGAAATCCTCTTCGACCGCTCCTCTTAATAATAATAATATAATTAATTTTATTGCAACCTACGCTTCGTTTCTTCCTATTAATAATTAGATTAACGGTACTAAAAGAATCTATTTCTAATAATATATTTTTAAACGAAATAAAAACCAATTACTCTTTATAATTATTATATTTCTTCGATTTAAGATACGGTTAATATACAATAATTATTTAAAGCGACTTTATTAATTTTAAACTATATAGCGGCTCTATTATTGGGATAGGGGGTATAAAAGTGCTAATTTTAAGTATTAGAATAATTAAGAAGAAATATATTTTTAATAATACAATTTATAATTAATTTAATTATATTCTCTCTATTAAAACTATTTTATTAATTAATATAATATATTYAAATATAATCGTCGTTATTTACTTTTATAAAGTCTTATTTACACTAGAACTAAGTATTAATTTAATTTCTATAATTTAATTGCTCGATAACGGCTCCAATATAATACTATTAAAGAATTATTAGAGGATCGAGAAAGAGGGATTAAGTATTTAAACTACCCGTTTCAGTAATTTCTTCATTCTTTAGACTCCTAATATAACCTAGCAAGCTCTCGTCTTATATTTAGTTAGCTTTAAAATAAGGCTTTAGTATAAACGAATAAGTTATTTTAGCGAGCAAAACCTAGCTAAAATAGAAGTAATAATCGATAGGATAAAAGAGGTTTAAGAATATTGTACGTACGAACTATATATTAAGGGAAGGATAAAAGAATTACCCTATCGAAGAATACTTAAGTAGGGAGAGTACGTTTTAAACGTAATTTATATAAATATTTACAATCCTTTCGAAATAATAAAATATTATAGTAAACGTTATTAAATTACTCTTATTAATAAATATAATAGATTTAACAACTCTCTAGCGATTAAAGATAGGGAGAGGGTATAAATCTTTATTTAAGAATTCGTATAATTCTTTAAAAATAAAGATCTATAACGAAGAAAATATAGGACTATTTATTTTAACGGCGCAAAAGAATTTAATAATAAGGAATTTAATAACTAGACCGCTAGAAGGGGGACCTAAATCAAATAATCTATTACTAAATAATATTAATTGAATAATATAGTAAAAAATTTAAACTTTTACTTTAGAGAGAAGCTATTACCTATAATAATAGGGGGACAAATCCTTAAGAAGTATTAGCTAGAGGTTTTCGAAATAATTAATTATCTTAGAAATTGAAACCTATATATTAGATTAGATAAAACCCCGTACGAAATTATATACAGGCAAAGACCGGACGTAAATAATATTAAAGCTATTAAAATAATTACTTAATATTTATTCCCTTTATAGGGAAGGAAGAAGATAAATAAGAAATCGGTTAAATATATACTCATCGGTTTCGAAGGGTATATAGTCTATAAACTCCTAATAGAATCTAGAAGGATTATTAAATTAAATAACATTTATTTCGAAATTAAAAAAGTATTTATTAGAAGAGGAATAATAGATACTACTATTTAGACCAATCTAATCCTAGACGCAAATATTTAGTAGGGAATTCCAACCTCTCAGTAAATTCTAATTAACCTTCGGTCTCTAAATAAGGGGAAATAATAGTAGTAAGGTCGAAGATTAAGGGTAGTAAATAGATTTCTAAATCCCCTAATTCTAATCTCTAATTCGCTAAAGGGGTTTCCAAATCCCCCAAAAACCTATTATAAGTATTAGAAAAGAATATTCGGTCTAGTAATATTTATAAAGAGGCCCCGGCAAATAGCGAACAACCTTACTTTAGAAAGTTTAATATAAATATTATAAGTAGAAGAAATTATTTTAAATTTAATATAAGTAATAACGCCGGAACCTAATAATAATAATAGATTAATATCCCTTAGCCTAAAGTATTATATAACGTTTATAGTATTAGTAAATTCTAATAAAGAATTATAATCTATAAAGGAAGTAGAGAATAGCTACTTCTAAATTAAATGGCTAGAAGTAATAAAGGACAAGTATAACTCCCTTATCGAAAATAATATATAAGAACTTATTAAAGTTATACTAAATATAAATATATTACGGGGTAAATAGGTATATAAGCTTAAAAAGGGACTAAATAATAAAGTAATTAAAAAGAAGGTACGATAGGTAATTAGGGGCTTCGAACAAATTAAAGGCGTTAACTATTTTAAAACCTTCGCTACTATTATTAAACTAATAAATTATAAATTCCTATTTACTATAGTAATAGTACTAGACTTCGAAATTGAGTAAATAGACGTTAAAATAGTGTTTCTATATAATAACGTTAAAGAGGTTATTTACATAAATTAATTATTATAGTTTAGCGATAGTACTAAGAAGGTCTATAAATTCAATAAAGTATTTTATAGTCTTAAATAAGTATTAAGAGTATAGTTTAATACGTTAACCGCAGCGTTAAAATAATTAGGTTATTATCTAATTAATACTAATATCGGCGTATTTAATAATAAGGAAATATAAACCTTCATTACTATTTATATCGACAATCTATTAATTATAAGTAAGGATAAAGAAGAAATAAAAAGGCTAAAGGGTACTTTAAATATAAAATTTAAAATAATAGATTTAGGACCTTATTACTACTATCTAAATATTTATATTATTCAAAATAGACCCCAACGTAATATTTATTTCGATTAATAGGGTTTTATCAATAATATCTTCGTTCAATATAGTATAACGTCGTATAAAGGGGTTAATACCCCTATTATAAACCGTTTAATAAAGGTACTAATAAATTAGACCGTTAAAAAGGAAATAATTAAATCGTATTAATTTATAATTAACTCCCTTATATATATTATATTAGGAATTAAACCAAATATTATATATATAATATCGGTAATTAACCGTTATTTATTAAACCCTACTAAGGTATACTATCGAACTCTTAAAAAGATCTTTAAATATTTGAAGGGAATAAAGAATATTACGCTACTATATACTAGAGAGTTAATAGTATTATCCAACTTCTTAAACGCAAATTAGGGAAGTAATAAAGACTTTAGAAAATTAATAGTAGAATATCTATTCGATATAAGTAATATACTTATCAATTAATTTTTAAAGAGATAGTAAACAGTAGTATTATTATTTATAAAAGTAGAGTATATAATTGAAACGATAGTAATAAAGGAAATAATTTAATTAAACCGCTTATTTACTAAATTTCGAAGGGAGAGTAATAGTAGTAATAAAGCAATTACAATTTATTATAATAACTAAACTACTATAGCACTTACTAAGAATCCTACTTAATACTAACGGACGAAGTATATCGATATATAATAGTACTTTATACGAGAAAAGATCGAAAATAAATCTATTAAACTTATATTCGTACTATTAAAGGACTAGTTAATTAATAGATTAATTAAACCGCTTACTAAGGATTTATTTATACGTTTTAGGAAGGGAATAAGCCTTATCGAAAGAGGGGGACTTAAAGATAGGGGTATTAAAAATAGGGGTATTAGATTACTAATAGAAGAGGAGGAATTATACTCTAAAAGTAATAACGAACATTTTAATATTATACGTATTTAATAAGGGGGTATACTAAATATTATAATATACTTATAGCATTAAGCGTTGAAGCTTAAGGGTAAATAGCCTTACGGCTATCTAATAGGGCTAACGTAGGGTTGATAAGGTATTAGTATAAGGTAAGATAGGGGATTAGGGCACGGCAGGGTATATAAGGAAGGTAGTCCCTATCAATCTTACAGTAGTCTAAAAATACAATATAGCTTCTCCTCCTATCTATTTTAACAATCGGTGCTGCCGTCAACGAACATAATAATGCGCAGCTCGCTATCCTGAACGATCACTCCGACTTCTAACAGCAGACCGCAGGTCCTATTCTCTTGCCTTCGTACCTCATTCAAGAGGCCGGCTTGGGCTGCCCAAGAATGACATCAAGGACCTTGTGGTCATCGTACGCAGCAACAGCGCGCTCACACAGCATAGCGACCCGCTCCTTGCTCTGCAGACCATAAGGACAAATCAACCAGATGGCATTGGTCATGAACGACCGACGGTACTCGATCATGACCTCGGGGTCGTTGTGTCGGTCGAACCTAGGCCCGCCCAGCCGGTGCAGCGTGTCGAGGTAGTGATCCAGGATCTCAAACTCGCGGGCACGCCGGTCCTCGACCGTCAGCATAGCCGTCATATGATAGACGATGTCGTGGAAGCACGACCCAAAGTGGAAAGCCGACCAGTCCAGGAACCCGATGCTGCTGCGCTGCCCGTCCATGTCATCCGCAGTGAAGTAGACGTTTCCGATATGCGTGTCGCCGTGGAGCAACGTGCGGAATCGCGGGTTGCGCTCGCCGTAGTACCGGTCCAGCGCCTCGTTGAAGCGCTTGCCGTCCATCAGATACGCCGGCAGCTTCCGAGGTCGGTCGGGGAGCCGCACCGCCTCGTCCCAGGACGCGCATAGAAACTTCATGGCCCCGTCGTAGTTGTTCCAGATCCAGGGGTGGTGGTCCGCCTGGCTCTGACCCCAATATTGGGCGTGTAGGCCGGCTAGCTGCTCGACGCCCTTCATGACCTTGCCGACTGGGTAGGATGCCACCTCGGGCGGAAAGGTGCAGCCCGACTTGCTCAGGTCGTCCATGATGGAGATGCCTTGCTTGTCGTCCGTACCTCCCCACCAGCCCTTGGGGAAGATCATGTTCTCGAGGCCCGGGGCGACTTTGGAGAAGAAGTCCGCTTCACGCTGGGCTAGGCTGACTGTCCATGGCTGGGCCGCGATCATGTCGGGGTCGAAGACTCCTTTGATGCAGACGTGGTTGGGTCTCTCGGGGTTGCTGGTAGCCATCTCGTCTTCGTACGTGATGGTGTAGAATAGCTTACTGCCCGTTCCCCAGATGGCGCGGGTATTCTCGATCGACTTGATCTTATGCCCGAGCTTGGAACCGAGCCATTCGGGAGTGATATCTGAAGGGACAGCGGGAAGTTGCTGGACTGCTGATTCCATTTTCGACATGCTTATTTACTGTGCTCTGATGTGATGATTGAGCAAGGTGAAGCGTTTTGCTAAAGATGATTGTGGCAGAACTTATGTGAGATACTTAAGGTAGGTAGGATTCAATGAGGAGTCTGGTCAGTTGTCAGTATTATGCAGTAAGCACTAGGATTATGAGTCCATGATACCTTACGGATGACGGTGCAGGAAGACCTTTATATTGTTTCCGTCCCCGCTCGGACTCCAAACTTCGTCTGCTCTCTCCAGGGCCGTCACACAACCTCTGGAGTGATCCCTGGGTGGTGACGGGGCGCTGGCACACGGCATCCGCGGCGTAGTGATGATGGCTGCTAACCTCCGAGCTGTATCGGAACTACCGGCACCCATGGTGGAGCACCGAGACAACTTTGCTCAGATCGTGCCTCCGGAAAAGCCTCTCTTAGAGTTCGGGCAGAGCATCGAGGATGTTTTCATCTCGAACCTGAGTCCGGCACGGAAGGCGCGTCGTGATAAAAGGGGAGATAAGTGCCTTATATTACACAAAGAGCCGTACTCCGTCTGCCCACCCACTTTGACTTCGTCTGCCCACCCGGATTTCCGTCCACAGAACGGAGAGCGTTGGTAAGGTAATGATGGGGACCACGGTGTCGGGCGCCTAGACTAGGAGACAACAGCCTCGTCGCCCATCCATGTGATATATAATAACCTTCCCAAATCGCCATGTCCACAATGCACCGTGTCAGCCCTAGAACGTGTGACTCCGCCGCCATCTATTGTCCCCCGTCTCCATGTGGCAGACAGTGTCTCCATATTCACCCGAGTGTTCCACCCCGTGTGATGCTGGATATCGTCGAGCGCCCTTAAGCATGCTTGCCGCTCCTTCGCTTCCACAAGACACTGCCCCGCCATCGTCAGTAGTTGAACAGCGTTAGCCCATGCGATAGTGCAGCGATTCGCTATCGAGTTGGACACGATCTTCTTGGCATATGACAAGGCCTTGTGCGCCACCTCGGGCGAAGAGAGGAGCGTCAGCCGGGCGGCTCGAGAGGGACAAGGCTGAGAGAGGGTGAGGACCAGATATGCAGTATGCAACATCTGCCAGGCGGCCGACACCGGACCATTGACATAGCGAACGGTTTCGAATGGGCTATCTTCCTCTTCATTTGCTGGGATGATGCTCAACGCCTGGCACATGGCCGGTGCTTGGTCTTGATGCCGCAACAGTTGATCGCCGAGGCTATTCCACTCGGCTGTAAGCTTGTCTAGCGCATCCGCGTCTTGATGATGATTGCGTGTTCGGGCCCAAAACCTGTGGGTGGACCCTAGGAGATAGACGACTTTGCTTTGCCAGGCATCGAGGGTCCATTCCCCCCCATGTGCAGGACCAGGAAAGTATCCCAAGGGTAGCAACTGTCCCAAGTTCACTGCCGCCGACATACCGGATGCGAGGGAAGCAAGGATGATCATGCGGTAGTAAATCCAGAAGCTCTTTCGGGGGGGCAACAGTCAGCATGAAGTTGGCCGTCTTGGAGAGATAGGTAAGGTAACGTCGGGGAGACACGTACCGCCTGTGCCAGTCCTCCGCTTCGGCCGTTCCAGTGGTGCATCATGACCAGCTCCCCCGTCCCCTTTAGGTGCAAGTTCCAGTCGCTCGCTTTACTTTCAACCATCTCGCAGTGGGCAATGAGCAAACAACTGGCAAAGGTCGCTGCCTCGTGCCCACTATCGTTTAGGCGCTCATATAATGTCTTGAGAGCTTCGTTGTAGTACACCAGAGCATCGTGATGACCGCGGTCTGTGACGAGCGAATACTGTCTGGCGGCAGATGCGAGGCAAGAGAGAAGCACGAGGCGGTTGCTCAGAGCTATGTGTGGAAGGGCGAGAGAGAAGTATCGAGATGTGCTGTCAAACATGTCGAATCTAGGCCCGATAATGTCGGTGTACCTTGCCAAATAGAATGCATCCTTTTCATCGGTGATCGGAGCGGCTCCCGTGTGTGAAGCCAGCGAGAAGACGTGTCCCTTTTTATTTGTCTTGGAGACGCCGCCCAGATCGCCATCGGTGGTGGCATTGCAAGGCAGGACATGGTAGAGCTGGGACACTTGGAATGTCTCATCGACGAAGCCCACTATTCCCAGTCAAGAGTCAGAGAGATTGCTTTCCCATACCCCGAAGTATACCTTACCGATGCGAGCGGGACTGGGCCTCTGTTCCCATGCCGTCGAGCTCGGGCTCGGCTCCGTATCGGGTTTCCATTCCAAGGCTGTGAAGAGGATATCGTCATCACCGTGGGAGCACTGTACTTTGCGTCGTCGACAAATGCCACATGGCTGCTGCTGGTCGCATTTAACGTGGCGGTCGCGACATTGTTTGCAAGCTGCTTGCGTGTCAACACAACGTCTACGTGTGGGCATGAACGATGGCGTACCAAGCTTGCTTCTTGAGCTAGGTCCCCGGACCTGCTTGGAGAAGGCCAGTTGGGCGGTGTTCATTGCATGGCTACGGTGAGGAGAGATGGTGTCTTGTAGAAAGCAAGTCGACGACTCGACGTGCAACACAACGCACCGCTGTATGTCTGGATGGCGAGGCGTTCAAGAACCGGCCGTGGGATATATGCCGATCCATGTCGTCTTCTCCTCCGCTTCTCCGCCCACGCTAACGTTATTGCCGGACCAAGTCCAGGCTCTAGCCCGGGTCGGAAAGCCTTGGCGCTACAGGGGACGCCACCAGGATCTGCGTGTGCACTTCCATGTCCAAACAGCTTTCATTCCCCTTCGTATCTATCACACATCCAATCAATGCCAAAACATGATATTGTAAATCCGTACACCTTGCAATGCATGCTATCTTCTTTGCCCCCTATTCCACCTTCCTCTCGCTGTTCACTTGCAGAGGCTAGGCAAGAGGTTCATCTTAGTGGTACATCGAATGTCCTCCTCTGGGAAGTCACCCCAGAACTGGCAAGGGGTTAGCGACAATCGGCGGCGACGTATGATTTCCAGCTGCGGAGAAAAAAGGCTTCTTACCTGAGCAACGGCTTGTCTGATGCGGTGCATGTTCTTCCCAGGCTGAATCTGGCCAACGACACCAGGGTTGTCCGACTCGGTGTTGGTGGGGACGATCATTGGCCTGCCAACGAAGCACTCGTGGGTGAGAAGCGCGAACCCCAGAGCCTCCTTGGCGCCGACGGGGATACCGGTCCCGTCGTCGATATATGTGATGCGAGTCTTGGGCAGGCGCTGCTTGAGATAGTTGACAATGTTGGGGTTGTAGGAGCCACCGCCGCCCATGTAGATCTCGTCAACACCGCCTTCGGGGCCCCAGCGCTCGTAAGCGTCGGCAAGAGATTGAGCGGTGATGCGGGTGATTGTTGCAACGCAGTCCTCGGGAGTGGCGCCATCTAGTACTTTGGGTTAGTTATGGGTACCTAAGATGAGGAGAGATGCCAGCCGCAACTCACTAGCCAACATCCTGTCGCAGATGTCCTCCGCCATACGGTCACCAAAGGTCTCTCGACCAGTGGTCTTGGGAATATCGTGGACGAAGTAAGGTCCGGCAAGGATCTCGTCAACAATCGCTTGGTCGACCTTACCGTTGGCGCCCATGGCACCGTCCTTGTCGTACTCCTGCTGGCCGTCGGTGAAGTAACGGATAGCGGCATCAATGAAGACGTTTCCTGGGCCAGTGTCGAAGTCATAGCAACCCTGCACGTTGCCCTTGGGCAGGATGGAGAAGTTGGCAATGCCGCCGATGTTTTGGACGGCACGGTTGAGAGTAGGGTGGTTCAACAGAAGCGAGTCGAGAGCGGCGAAGAGAGGACAACCCTGGCGGCCGAGGGCCATGTCGGAGACGCGGAAGTTGCCCAAGGAAGTGACGCCGGTATTTGCAGCAATGATGGCAATCTCGGCCATGTCCAGGTGGGCACGCATCTGGTCACCCTCGAAGAGCTCGGGAAGAGGCAGATGCCAGATGGTCTGGCCCTGCCCACCGATCAGGTCGACTTCCTTTGCTAGGTCGAAGCCTTGGTCCCTGGCAAAGGAGTTCACCGCGTCGGCAATGACCTCACCGAGCTGGATGTTGACAATGGCCATTTCCTCGGGGGTCGTCTTATTTTCCTTGATGAGCTTCATGACCCGCCTCTTGACCTTCTGCGGCATTGGGTACTCCCCGTAGCGGAGAAGCTGCATGTTCAAGGGCGATGTAGGCGAGTCCTGGGTAAAGTGGACGTGGACAAGGTCGACTCCGTCCATGGAGGTTCCGGCATTGTGGCCGATAACCTTGAGAGAGCTGGACGGCACTGGTTGTTAGCAACGGTTTCCAGACGTCAGTGTGTACATAGGAGAGGCAAATAGATGGTTTCTCAGAGATCAAGCTTACAGAGGAGCGCCCCACGAAAGGTCCGTTGCGGAAGGCATTGTCGATTCTTTAGAGCGGTGGCTTTTAGAGACGGGGAGCTGCTGGACAAGGAGAGAGCTGCTGGACAAGGAGAGAGCAAGAGACGGCACATCAATAAATAAGGCAAAATTGTGCGTCCGGCCCCCATCCATAAGGTAGGCCCCGGAGGTGGCTGCCTTCCCGGCACGTCACAACATGGCGGGAAGTACTAATTCGATCTAGAACTTGATGGTCCTTAGCTGGACGCAATGAATCCGGCTTCGGAACCTGGTGAAGTTCCCCGGAAAATGCGTGAACGCGGGGCCCCACGCCGGCCGCCTTCGTAGTCGACTGCCGATCTTGGCGGTGGCATGCTCGTAGTTGACTGCTGTTTCGGGCGCACATGTGTGGGAGCTGGTTTACCGTTTACCCGCTTTACCGTCTCTGCACCTGAACGCGGCGCTAGTAACAACATGGTGATTGGCTTCCCCCATTGCCGGGTTTCCGCCATGCAGATAACCGGGTCCACCCCGCGTAACACCCCGCAAAATACCCCAGATCTTCAGGGCTGCCGCGCTCCTGCTTTTGCTAAATAACCTAATCCCGGCAGCCAAAATCTTTAGCAAAAGAGGGGGTTTTGCAAAAGGCGGTGCTTGTGCACAGACCAACCATAGGCCTTTTGGCCACTGGATGACTGCCAATGGACCAAAATAGTGGGCCACCTAGAGGAGCTGTCCCCCCGGTACAAGGGTATAAGTCAGACCCCTGTTTTTGCATATCCGGGCCATCAGTTAGCAGTCTTGGCCACCAGAGGGAATGCGGGCAACCCAAATCGTTAGCAAAAGAGGGTGATCATCACCACTCCGGACGTCGCACCAATGCCGTTCCCTCTCGGGGATGACTGCCCTCTCGGGGATGGCTGCCCCCTCGGCTATGACCGCCCACTGGATTATTTGTTGGAGGCTGGAAACGGACTTCCAACATGATTGCTCTCCAAGGCCTGGAGCTTGTCTAGCCTCTGCCCTTCTGGCACTTGTGACTTCCCGATGCCTGTGCCAAGGGCATTCCCTAGATCTCAGACGTCATGTCGGTTTCGGTACGCGGTGAAAGCGTCTACTATAAAAGCATTCGCATTCTCACCGTAAACTGACGTTTCCACTTCTCGTCCTACCGAATCCTCTCTCCGGCTCCATCGACCAACCCTGGACAAATCCCGTCATGTTTAAATTGACCCCGTACACGACAACCATGGGGTTGAGCGGGCTTCCGCTCAACTTCGCAGTCGCCGGCATTGCTGCCATGGCGTTCTGGTTGTTCGGGTAAGGCTTCCACCTCCAGCCGGCTTGAAACCGCTCACAACTTGCTAACCACGCTCCCGGTCCCTAGGTACGATATGTCAGTAATGGGCGGTGTTATCACCGAGAGCCCATTCACCTCTGTCTTTCCCACGATGAAAGACCCGAATGTCCAGGGAATTGTCATTGCTGCTTTTGAACTGGGGGCCCTGGTCGGAGCGCTGGCATGTCTCGACGTTGGTGACCGCCTGGGGAGACGTGCAACTGTCTGGTTCGGCATGCTTTTCATGTTGGTCGGCGGTATTCTTCAATGCTCTGCCTGGCACGTCGGTCAGCTATCCGCTGGGCGTGTCATCAGCGGTATCGGTCTCGGTCTACAGGTTGCCACCGTGCCGTCGTGGCAAGCCGAGTGTGCGAAGCCGCATAGTAGAGGACGATGGGTGATGATCGAGGGCGGCCTCCAAACTTTCGGGGTTGCTTGTGGACAGTTGATTGGATACGGCTTCTTCTTTGTCAAGGGACAGGCGCAATGGCGTGTGCCGGTCGGCATTCAGCTCATTCCGGCCTTCCTCGTATTTGTCTTCATCAACTTCCTCCCCGAGTCCCCCAGATGGCTCATCAAGCACGGCATGTTCGACGAGGTGAGTGGCCTCCCCCGCGTCTCAAAATACAAGATTCTTGCTAATAGTTCTAGGCCACCCACAACCTTGCCAAGCTTCGTGGCCTCGCTCCTGACGACCCAGTCCTCCTCGCCGAGCGCGACGCCATCATCGCTTCCTACGAAGCGCAATCCCAAATGCCCACCTTCTCCTACAAGGAGCTTTTCGATAACGGCCCGACCAAGACTCTATATCGCATCGCCATTGGCACATTCTTTCAAGCCGCCCAGCAATTGTCCGGCATCAACATGGTCTCTACCTACGCCAACAAGATCCTCCAGGAGTCCTTTAACCTCTCTCCGGGCATGTCGCACCTCATCGCTGCCATGGGCGGTCTCGAATACGCGCTGTGCTCGCTTCTCTCCGTTCTCCTTATTGAGGGTCTCGGCCGCCGTAGGTCCTTCATGATCACGGCGGGCGGCATGGCTGTCTGTTTCGCCATTATTGCCGGCTTGACCAGTACTACCGACCGGACGTGCCAGCTTGTTGCCGCGGGCTTCCTGTTTCTCTTCAACACCTTCTTCGGTCTCGCCTGGGTCGGTGGGCCGTTCCTCTACAGTGCCGAAATTGCGCCTCTGCGCTGCCGTTCGCAGGCCAATGCCATCGCTAGCGCCGGTAACTGGATATTTTGCTTCGTGGTCGTTATGATCATCCCCCCTGCTTTGGCAAACATTGGCTGGAAGACCGTAAGTTCACTCTCTCTCTCTCGCCTGCCTGCCTGCCTGTGGCGAACGGCCGTCCCCACATCGACCGCTAACTCACAATTTTTGATAGTACATTATCTTCGCCGTCTTTAACTTCCTCTTCGTCCCTATCATCTACTTCTTCTGCGTCGAGACCAAGAAACGCTCGCTTGAGGAGCTCGACGTCATCTTCGCGGCGGGCGGAAACCCCGTCAAGCAGGAGAAGAGCATGCCGCACAACATGTCCATCGAGGAGTCCAGGCGCGTTCTCGGTCTTGGTGACCACCGTACCGAGGTGGTGGACATCTTTGAGCACGATAGCAGCAAGTCAGAGAAGGAGGCTGTTTAGAGGTAGAGAGAAAGCGAAACGAACAGAACGAAACGAGAACATGATAGGCTGGGCGTTATTATATGTAACTTTTACTCGAATGATTTACTGTACTATGATATTATCTTGCGGTGAAGATTCTACCTATGTTGACTGGACCAGAGTGCAGTTCCCGCCAATCCTTCCGCACAACTTCTTCTCAGCACGAAGGAGAAGCGTTCATGTCCTGCGGCTTTGGGCTTGGTAGCGGTGACGGTGGGAGCGGCTAGGGCTTGTGAGCTGACGAGGCCGAGGGCAAGGACGGAAAAAGAAGCAAAGTTGACCATGTTGGTGACTGGTTTGGACGAGGTAAAGGTGTAGCAGTTGGTTTGGATGAGACCGTGTAAGGGAACGGGGCTGTGGATGAGAGACTGAATCGGTTGGTAACAATGGTTCGGGCTCTTGAATGGCTCGTCATCTCTTCCTTTATACATTCGTTGAGAAGGACCAGATGGAGGGAGGATCTGTATTGGTTCCTCACCTGTATCCGGTTCTACTTGCGAGTCTAAATTGGACTTGATAGATGGCTGCCGGATTGAGAGTATTGAAACATGTTGGCTTGTACGTTAGCAAGGTCTTGAAGTCTTGTGAGAACGAAAGTGACTCGATATTCGTTGCTTATTCAATTCTCACTTACCATCCCTTGAAGTTCACAACACCACAGGACGTCCCAACCTTGCCATATCATCACTTGACGATGGTAAAGTGCGGGCTCCTAGAACTACTGTCTTATGTGCGTTCGAAAGGGAGTAACGGCCTCCTAACGAGATTGCACTACTCCCGTGATCCATGGTTGCACTCAATTGTTTGTTAATTCTATGCAGCCCGTTAAATCCCACGATACTACGTTGATCTGGGGTGCATGTTCGTTAGGACTGGGGAGTTCAGGGGAAGTTAACAGGGGACATGGGTACCTTTATGGTTTCATTGGTCCGAGATGATCAAGACTTTACTGCGACTTCATGGATCGTCTGCAAACAATATTAGCAAAAGCAACTTCTATCACGTTCAACAACTGCCAACGGACGGATTAAAGGACCGACTCGATGGGTTCGTGGTTTATTGAAGTTGGCGGCCAGCACAGTTATCAACCACAGATGTAACATCATCTTCTTATGTTTGGAGACTCGCCTTGCATACTGTGATGGACTGGTGGCAGACAACGGCATTGTTTGGGTTGGAACAGGCGTAGACCCGGGCCGAGAAATTAGAGGCGTCAAGGGCGCGGTGAAGATGGCGTAGGGGGTGTCTCTGCTACTGGGAAAGGTTAGCTCGAGTTCGTCGGAGACATGTTGGCTGGGCAGAAGCCATGAACTGGGCGTAAAGACAAGGACCAGAGTGTGAATATGGAAGAGATATAAAGATGGGAGGCACAGTCGCCTCAAAGTTGAACACTCCCCCCACAAGTCAATCAATCCATTGATAGAGTCAGTTCCCACTTCAAAACATAGACAGCACCACCCCCAAGCTCCTCCTTCAAGTTTCTCTCGCTCTTTCCAAAATGGTTAACTTCCCCCGCCTCTCCACCCTCCCCCTTGTGGCTTTGGGAGTTCTCACCTCCCAAGTCACCGCAGCACCTGCCGTTGCCGAAGCGGCGGAAGTCACCACCCGCTTCTCCTTCGCCGAATGGGTAGACTCCATCATCGCTGACCCGTCCACCGCCCTGTCTCCTCAGGAAGCCGTGCAGGCGTATCTTGATACCGCCAATGCTACTTTGCCGGCTACTGCTGGTGCTGAGAAGCGTGGTTGGGATGCCCAAGTATTCTGTGAGGACGATGGAGCCAAGGTCAGTTTAACACTTCTAGGTATTCAAGACCCATATACCTCTACAAAATACCAACATGTCGTAGGTCGCCGCCGCCGTCTTTTGCATCAACTCCCTTGCCGCCGCGGGCCAAGTGGCGTGTCCCGGTCGGCTGATAACCAATGGGCCATGGCCCCAAAGGATCTGGTGCAATTGGAACGGCGCGTTGCTCTGGCCGGACGATAATGATGCTAGCAAGTATCCTACCTGGTATGTTATGATGCCCGTTTATCCCACCACCAAGGGAGTTCCGTATCGTTTATCTGGTTAAGATGCTTTGCTAACCGAATATTCACCAAATACAGCCAGGGCATTGCCCAGATGTACGGGGTCATTATGGACACATGCACTAAGCCTGATGGAACGGTGGGAGGTGGAAGATACAAGGACCTAACGGGTACTAAGACCGGGGGCTATCTTGGCAACACGCACTTTTCATTCTAAGTCAACCGTTGACCACGTTCCCTTTGGTTTCTAATTGGCTAGTTTGGTTTTGGGATATGTACCTCTTACCTCGTCTATCTACCTTCGCTTCTTCCTCACTCTATCTACTTTCGAATGTTCTTTCCCAGCCACGTCTTGTTCTCGCCCGAGAAAATCTTCGTTACCCGCCCAAATCTTCGTAGACAACGGAACACAGCGGTCAACGGCCCATAACAAAGCCCACATTCCATCAATTGCGCCGCCCTGTTTCACAAACTTCCCAACAGCCACTCGGTTGGTTTCCATCTGGACAGGGCAGAAAAGGCAAACACGGCCTAACAGTGGTTGGCTTTCAACGGACAAAGAACCACGGTTCCTTTCATTCAGGTTACATGTCGTCGGCACAGCTAGGTACCTAGCAATATATCAGGTCTCAATCAATCCTCTACCATTGCCCCCACTTCCTTTTCCCCCATCTTCCTTCCCCCCAAGTCTCGACCCGTTCTACGCCAGCCGGTTCCCCCAACCCACTACCTCGACCTCAACCACCACCACCACCCATACAAAGTAGGATCATCAAAATGGTCAATTTTGCCCTCTCCTTCACCATAGCCTTCAGCCTTTTTATTTCTCAGCAGGTCATCGCGGCTCCTAGTGCCGCCGCCGCCTCGCCCGCCGTTGCCAGTAGATCCAACAAAGATACCCGGTTCTCTTTCGCCGATTGGGTGGACACCATCATCGCAAACCCCGAGACCGCTCTCAAACCGAGAGAGGCAGTGCAAGCCTTCATCGATTCCATGAATGCCACTACTGAATCCGCTAATAGAAGCTCAAGCAACGGCCTTGAGATGCGCTGGGATTCCCAAGTGGAATGCGTAGCGCCCGGGGCCCCTGAAAAATATTTAGTTCGGGTACGTACCCAGATTTTCTGTTCTGCCCGTTCTTGCTTTCCACTTCATTTGCTACTATGGTCCATGCTAATTGGGGAATACGGTGCAGGCCATCGATGCAGCATATTGTATCAATGAGATCGCCGCAAGGGGGCAAGAAGCCTGCGTACCGATGCGCAAACCCAATAAATACAACGTTTGGGCGAGTGTCTACTGTGGATATCGAACTG
Source organism: Neurospora sp. CHS-2018a (assembly GCA_009802275.1). Lineage (NCBI taxonomy): Eukaryota > Fungi > Ascomycota > Sordariomycetes > Sordariales > Sordariaceae > Neurospora > Neurospora sp. CHS-2018a. Next base: position 303,488 of record RAKG01000082.1, read on the forward strand.
CTATCGTTGTGCCGTTTGGTCCAGATATTCGGGCTGGGAATACGGCAAAGTATGGTACTTGGTAGGTCATCTCTTGCGTTATTTGAATGCTAGATGAAAACAGAGGTGCTGACCATGAACATACAGTCAGAGCATTGCCCAGACTGCAGGTGCCATTATGGACACTTGTACCGAGCTAAGAGAGTCCGGGAACTATTTGTGGGGTATGAGGAAGTACGGTCTGACGGGAAATACGGCTGGGGTGGGGATTTTTTGGGACTGTTTTGACTAAAGGTAAGGCAGAACTACGATCCCAACATGTTGCAAGGACTGAGTCAGTTGTAGGGCGATAGGATCATGGGATGTACGCATAGAAGAAGAAAGGACCAAGGTATCTCACATTATGTCCTGAGAACCGTTTCAAGCACTTGTTGTCTGCATCTAGCATGACAATAGCGGCTCGAACCGCCCAAGGCTTTGCTTTCGTTGTGGTGAATGTCTTCCTTGTGCTTTTATCGTCATGCTCCCTTTACTTCTCGTCGTTTCTTTCCTTCTTGTACGCCTTTCTTCTTCTTCCTGCTGCGAAGTGATAACTGTGCTGATCGCCAACATCAATAGGACCAGACTACGACCCGATCCGGTGTCTCGGGCCGGTCCGAGGCCGTTGTGGTTAACGTTTTCTTTTGATAACCGACATGATATGCGTAGTATCGCCGCACCCCAACGGGCTGTATCAAACGATCAAACAAACCTGACCCATCTGTTATTGAATTGGCATAATCTCGTTATGGCGTTGTGCCCCTTACCAAATGCACGAAGTACAGTGTGCCTTTGCGATAGTTGTGGTTTGAAATGCCGAGTGGCCGAGTGTTGAAGCTTCGTTGGTGATATCACCACAGAGTCTGTTAGTGAGCAGCACCTATAAGCACCCCTGTACTAGAAGAAGTACTAACACTTACATGCGACGCGGAATGTCACCCTTCAAGTGGGGCGAATCTTCGGTGGATGTAAGGCCAGGACGAATTTACAGCGGCTCTCCCGCTGAAAGCCACTGTACAAGCCGCTGAACCATCGCCGCCATCTTTGCCCCGTCTTCACGAGAACGGGATGTTCGCATAACATTCTTGGACCACCTTGCGACAAGAATTGAGACAAAATAAGAATAAAAAAAGCATACATTCGTGTGAATAGCAGGTGAAAACTATGCCTAATCAATAAAACAGCACAAAAACATTCTGGAAGGTCGTCAAACAATCGAGTGTCCAACCCGCTTCAGGCGGCCTTCCCTTCAGAGCTTCCCGTCATAAACCCTCACAAAATGCGCCCCTCCCGCGCAACGATACCCTCCCTCCTGCCTAACCCAAGCAAACCCAGCCGGACAAATTCCCATCATCTGCAGCTTCTTCTTCATCTCCTCCACCACCTTCCTCTTCCTCTCTTCCTCCAACAGCTTTTTGACAATCTTGTCCCTGGCCGCATCCGTGGCCTTCTTCGCTGCCTCTTTCAGTTTCCTGTACTCCTCCTCCTTCTCTTCCTCTGCCTGGCGATCCCGTTGGAGCTGTTCCCAGACTGTGTCACTTACTCCCACATCTCGCTGTGCTGCATATCTCGCGTGCGACGTATGAACAGCGTGTTCCTTGAGCTCAGCCGGTGGAGATGCTGGCTCATCATCTTCTTCTTCCTCATCCTCTGAGAAGACCTCCTCGATAACACGAGCTTTCTCCTGCGCGAAGGAAGTAGCTGTCGCCGTGGAAGTGTTGAACGAGGGAAGTTGCTGTTGCGGCGGCGCTTGGAAGAATTGCGGCATCCCGCTTGGGAACCCGTTTGGCGTGGCTGCCTCCGCTGCAGCTTTGCCCCGCGAGGCGCGCTCAAGAATCATCGCTTCAAGTTCTTGCTTGATGATATCTTCGGTGAGAACAATGCGTCCCTTGGCCAGGCCCTCGTGATCTCGCATGACCTGGTTGAACATGTTCTTGGCCAGGCTTTGGACGTCCCGTGCGCTAGCCCAGTTGTCTTGGGCGGAGAGCTGCTTGAAGTAGGACACCAGTAGTCTTTTGAAGCCGGAGCTGGGTGTTCTGAGACAGAGGTTATCCAGCTCTATACTCTTTTCCTTGAGTGTGTTGTGGTTGCCCTCCAGCCTCTTGCGCAGCAGCTCGACGCACTCATCTGGCGACAGGGCTCGGAAGTTGATCACCTCCGGGAAACGAGACGTCAAACCGGTGTTGACCGACATCAGACGGTTGATATCCGCCTCATAGCCGGCAAGAATAATGATTAACTTCTTGTAGTACCGTTCCTTTGTGACCGAATCCACCAGTTCATCAATGGCCTCCTTGGCGAAATGTCCGTCAGCCAGTCTGTACGCCTCATCGATGAAGAGGACCCTGCCCAGCGCCTTGTCCAGTTGAGCTCTGACCAGAGGCCCGGTATGCCCGACGTACTTGCCAATCATGTCGCTTGCGGAGCATTCCACCACCTCAACAGTAGACAAGAAGCCCATGTCATAGAACACCTGGCCCATCTTCTTCGCTGTGGTGGTTTTGCCGGTACCCGGAGGCCCTCTGAAGAGGAAGTTGAATGGAATGTTCTCCTTCGGATCCATGCCAATTGACTTGAACGTCCGCACGGTCTCCTGGTAGCGCTCCAGCAGAGCAATGACCTCATCAGAGCCAACAGAACCCTCAAAGAGTTTCCGGACGTTGGTGCCAGACTTTGTGGATCTGTCAAAATCTTCATCAAAGTCCTGTGGCTCGAAGAGCGTTTCGGACTGCGCCTTCCCCTTGGCAAGACGCTGCTGATGACGCGCCTTTGCATCATTGAGCAGGATATCAATCTCACCAGCATTGCCAAAGTTTGGCCGGTTGCGAGCCCGCTCCAGCATCTCCATTGCCACGACGGTCGCTCCGGCAGTTGCCTGATACCCCTGTTGCTTGATCTTGAGGTCAAAAATCTTTTGGAGCTCATCATCAGAGAAGTCTTCAAAGTTGAAGCCTGAAGCAATAGGAAACCGGCGGGCGAGTCCTGGGTTGACGTTCTGGAATATTGTCTCCATCTGGTCCTTGTACCCGAGGAGTAGAACGCATCGGTCGTCGCCGGGTACGCTTTGGACCTCCGCCACAATGGTGTCTATGACGGCCGTCTTGTATGGGTCCGAAGTTGATCCTGGAGTACCGCCCCCGCCGTAGAGACCGTAGGCTTCATCGATGACAAGGACCTTGCCCAAACTCGCAGCCAGAATGCCTTTCGTCTGTTGTTCAGACTGCCCAAGAACAGCACCAACAAAGTCAGATGGGTTCTTGATAACCACTAGAGCAGAGAAGGTTAGCGCAAGTCACAATGACTAAATCAAGGAGTTTGAGGGACACCTTACCTTCGCCTTTGGACAGCATTCCAAGTGCCACCAGGATTTCTCCGTACAGCTTCGCCACCGTTGTTTTTCCTGTTCCCGGATTTCCAAGGAAGACCTTGTTGAGCGAGTATTGGATGAGCGGCTGCTCGGCCAACTCCCTCTTGTAGTTCGCTTGGATACTGTCGACAAGCGATTTGACTGCTTCCTTAACAGATGAAAGTCCGATCAGTTGTTGCAGTTTGTTCCAGGCCTGGCACTTCTGGATAGCTTCAGCGGGCTCGGGACCTATAAGATCCTCCTTGGTGAAGAATAGATCGTCAATGTCCGGTTTCTTGGCTTTCCGTTCCCGCCTTATCCTGTTCGCCTGTCGTGTAGAGATGATGTCCAATGTGTTCTCCACCGTGCGTGCATTTCCAAAGCCTTCTTTTCCGCGACCATAGCCGATTCTCCGGGAGATTATGCGACAATAAAGCCCTTGGAGGCCATCCTCGCAATCCATGGCGTCATTGTACTTTTTGTTGACCTTGAGTTCGAAGATTTTGAGCAGTTCGTCGTCCGTATAGTCTTCGAACTTCATCTCAATCGGGAATCGGCTGGGAAGGCCTGGGTTGTGGGCATAGAAGCTCTCCATCTGCTTGTTGTAGCCGGCAAGCACGAACACAACCTTGCCCCTGAGGTTTTCGATTTCGGCTAGGAGATAGTCCAACACGCTCCCGCCGCCAGGGTTGTTACCAGATGTGAGCTGATACGCCTCATCGATGAAGAGTACTCCTCCACCTTCGTTGAGAATCTCCTCAATCAGCTTCTTGCAGCCGTCCACCCTTAGATTCGCCAACCCTGCGCCTGTGGTTTCCTTGAAACATTGTCCAGGAATTACCCCCACATCGGACAGGAACTCGGCGTAGAGTCGCGCAACAGTGGTTTTCCCTGGAGAATCTGTTAGAACGTGTATATCTCCAGGTGGGCAACAAGAGAGAACTAACCTGTGCCGGGATTTCCCAGCATGGAGCAGCTGTAACGCTCCTTGCTAAGGGAGATGCCCTGACGAACGGCCGTGTCGACCTTGGACTTGATGTCGAGGAACTTCTGCTTGACTTCTTCCAGCCCTATCATGGACATGAGCGTATCCATTGGCTTACTGGATGCCCCTTCAAACTCCTTGAGATACTTCCACTCGCCCTCAGCGGTATCAGGAAGTTCACCAAGCGGATCTTGCGGATCAGCCTTTTCTCCCACGTTGGTATTCTGCTCCGCCCGACGCTTGGCTTTCTCAGCAACCCGGCGAGTTATTTCAGCCCGTTGTTGTGCTTGTTCCTGCGCCCGTACCTGGACATCTTTGAGGGCTGCAAGCTCCTGGCGGCGCTGTTCCAGTGTCTGCTCTCTGATCTGCTCGTCTGACAGATACTTGTTGAGCCGGCGCTGATGGTCGAGTTCGTCTTCCACCTCTTGGAGTTTCTTGCGGTGGGCTTCTTCTTTGCGCAAGCGATCTTCTTCAAGCTGGAGGTCTCTCTTGATCCGTCGCTCCTGCTCTTTGTCCTCTCTGATACACTCACGGCAGTTATCGTTCTGTCTGTCACAGCTAACCTTGAGCTTGTGATTCCTCTCGCACGTCTTGACGATGATCTCGTGGCATGGAGCTTGGCTGTGGTCAATAACACGATGGCAACGGGATTTGCACTTGTGCATTCCGCATTTGAGTAATGCGTCACTAGCGATACAGTTAGCAGGGTAACTCGATCAACGTACCGTGAGCAACACTTACCACGGCTCCGTACATCCTCCATCAGGACAGAACTTCATGAAATCAATGGGTTCCTTCAAAAGAGCAGTCTTTTCGGGGTGCTTTTCACACCTGACAGGAAGACCATCGTATAGATGATTGCGGCTTTTCATCAGTTCAAAGAACGGACGCCAGGTCGGCCCACCCTTCTTGCTGCTCATGAAGGTGCCCATGTTGCCGATCAGCACCAGGCAGTTCCTTGCTCTGGTAACAAGGACATTCAGACGCTCCGGGGCTGACATAAAACCGATATCACCTGACTCATTGCTCCGTGTGAGCGAAGCAATGACAATGTCGTTTTCTTCGCCCTGGTAATTATCTACTCCGCCGTTAGCAGCTGCAAAGTTTGTGTAGGGAGCATGATGACAACAAAGAGAAATGTTTGACGTCTCTAGATGTCTCAATTCCCACAAGATGTAAAATCGGAAGCCAACTCACCGATGGTGGATACACGAAGGGGTTTCTGATCAACGTTGGCGGCCGCCTTACTCAACAGACCAGCTCTCAAAAGTTCCAACTTGTCCATTTCACTCAGCGCCGGATCGTGCTGGTTCTCCCGTAACAGATCTTGAAGAACTCGGAGCTGCCCTAGATACGGTGTGAGGATGACAAGTTTGTCAGCAGAGTAGCCTTGCTGGCCAAAGAACTTGATGCACTCTAGCACCATTTGAGCTTCAAACGTATTCTTCTTGCTCTCTTTCACTCCGGGATCACGGCGTTCTCGGAGGGCCTTGTCAGTGTCTTCCAGCTTCCCGTGATTTACGAACACAACGTGGTCTTGAAGCCCGCGGATCCGCGGTCTGCCACTCGTCTTGGGGCCATCAAGTAGATCCGGGTAGGTTAACACGCGCGGTATCATGGAGATCTCCGGGACCATGCGATGTTGCTTCTGCAGTGTAGTATGAGGTGCACCCTGCATAATGAGGCGTTCGAACAGGGACCGGTTCAGATCATAGCCGTCCCCCTTTTCCACAGAAAGAGCGTAGTTGTTGATCTTTGGTCTGAGTTGCTTGTGGTCACCAATGAGAATCAACTGCTTCACCGATGGGGCAAGGGCGGTGAGTACGTGACTCTCCAAGATCTCGCCTGCTTCCTCGACGAGAATCACATCAGGTGTTGCGGCCCGGATGAGACTCGAATACTTGGCAGCGCCCGTGGTGGTACAGCCAATAACTCTCTTCTGGCGCATGGTATGTGCATCCGCGTCACTGAACTGGGCGTCAACTTTGCTCTGGGCCTCGTTATATTGTCGTGCAAGCTCCTCAATAGTCGCCAGGCGCTCTTCAATCAGTTCCTTGGTCCACCTATCCAGGTGGCTTTGTCGCTCAGGGAGGGGCATTTGCCAAACAGCGTGTGAAGTCTCGGGGATTTGCATCTTAAAGATGCCGGGGTCTTCTCCTTTGACCCTGACCCACCGCTGAAAGAGATAGTCCGGTCCTACCTGCTTTCCCTTTTTCCCTGTACGCTTCCAGCCACTGTTGTCAGTGGGAACAAGAAGAGCTTCGTAAAAGGGGTGCGGGTCATCTAGGAATTCAAGGTACTCGGAGACCTCAGCCCAACCAGCGTGAACCTTCCCATAGGTTCTAAAGGCGTTTTGAAGCTCCTGGGCGGAAGATGCAGCTCTGGCCCTTAGAAGATCGATCATCGTCCAAGCATCCCTTGTACGCCGGTAACCACCCTTTTGTTCCGAAAGAAGGAGTGGACCCGTTCTGAGTGTGGACTTGGCCTTGGCTCCCAAGCGGACGATATCCTGCTGCGGAATTTTGACGTCGAGTAGGTCCTCTAGAAATTGGTCAAGGGCATGGTTTGTGTAGCTGAGGACAAGAATGCGCTGCCCAGCTTTGTGCAGATATTTGGCAATCTGTGCACCAATGAACGATTTTCCCGTACCTGTATATAAAGCATCAGCATATGTGTCTGTACTAGGGTCGGTCTGTTGTTGACTCAAACGTACCTGGGGGGCCCTGAATGAGAGTTATCGGCTTGGTCAAGGCATGGAGTAACGAATCAAGCTGGGCCAGATCGACAGTGATTTCATCATCTATGCGCACAGCTTCACCCTTGCCCATGAGTATTTTCGAACGTGTTGACTTGAGTCCCGCTACGAAAAACTGCAGTTTTGAGACCCCGGCGAAGGGCAAGCTGGCACCTGATGGGTTGATGAGAAGGTCTTGCAATGGAAGCTCTGTTATCGCTTGCAGGCCAGCTAAGACAGGCTCGTAGGCAAACACGGGCGTGTCAACCAAGGTAAACTGAACAACGTCCTGAGCGTTTGGCAGTTTAAGCGCTAGCAATGCTCTCTTGAAGCCGCTGGGGTCGGCAAATTGGAGGCATACGATGGGTGGAGACTGAAGAAGGAGCTCATTGTTCCTGTCTCGATCAACAAAGGCAAAGGCGATGACTTCTTTCCCTCGAGTCAAAGCACCAAACGATTGATGCTTGAGGAAACCTGGATTGTCCCTGAGGAATTTCTTCAGCTTCTCTGGTTCCATTTTGTTTAGAAACCCTAAGCCGTGGTAACAGCGGACCAGGAGGGTGCACGGCTTATATCGCGGCCCTTTACCATGCGGATTTGCATCTGCGAGTGATAGAGCCACGGGTTGCAGCTTGCCAATGGTGAGTAAAGACTTCTTTGCCTTTTTGGTGTCCATGGCGACCTGGAGGTCTTCCCGTAGTTCTGCCAGCATGTCCTCTCTTAGCAAACGGAACTGGTTGTCGAGGTGAATGGCCGGGCGTCGGTCCAACGGACTCTCGGCGACCTCAAATGCTGTTCGATAGAAGGGCTGTTGAGTCGACAGGAATTCATCGGTAGTAGGATAGATGGCAATCTTCCTGAAGGCATCAGAATCATTGTCATGACGTCCGCCCGGACCATTGGCCTGCACGGAAGGCTTAGATGAGGAGCGGAGTTGCAGGACCTTTTCGATGCGATACCCAAGCTCGCGGGCAGAATGGTCTTGGGCTTTTAGGAGGCTTTTGTCCTCAACGATGGCCTGTACCTCATCCAGCACATCAACCTCGGCGTGTGGAGGGAGTGATAGGAGCTCCAGCGCAAGCCATGCAAAAGGGTGAACTCTATCCGGAGGCAGCTGATGGCCGTTGAAGAGTTTCACTAGGGCTTTCCAGAGGGTGGGTGGATTGGCGATAACGACAAGCAGTTGGGCAAGCAGTTCGCCATCAGCCAGGGATTTGATGCCGGGGTCGGACAAGAATTCCAAGAACGGGAGGGTGTGTGACAGGATGAAGGATTCAGACAGGTTGCTCCGGACAGAGTTTCGGACCGCATCTAGGCCAGCTGGATGAGATACGATCATCTCGACGCACGCGCTTGGAGGCTCTTGACACCGTACAGCTTCAAGGAAGAGTTGTGCATCATGAGAGCTGTTGACCGGGCGCTCGCCAAAGACTATGGCCTTGAAAATGGTCTTGAGTCGTGTTTGGCGTAAGTTTGATGCCATGTTGTGCTGGTGCGGATGCCGAAAGGGGGATCAGTCTGGAAGATGGACGTCTTTGGCAGCGTGGTGAAGCAATTGGACTTGGTTTGATGGGCAATTTGGTGTATGTTCTTTCAAGTAGGAGTATAATGCGAATGAAAGCTCCGGGGAAGGTGAAATACAGATATGACGAGGATTGCCGAGGGACTTAAGGGACTTCCGACATGCTCTGGATATCTTCAAGAGGAAGGCATAGCCGTTACCAGCACCGAAAACTGTGATTGTCCTTGCTGGATATGTAAATCCGCCCAACATTCAAGTCCTAGAGCAAGCAGGAGGCCCAGGTCTCTGTAAACGGTCGAGTGGTATCGAAGTCGTGATCACGGCGCTTCGAGCCCCGTATCAGGGGCTTACAGGACGATGATGCATGACGACCAAGACACCCGACGGAAGGGCAGACTTTCCGGCGAGGATATGATGGCCATCGAATCAGGCTGTGTATACTGCAAACGGGCGTTGGTTGAGGATTGCGATGTATCAACAAGGGTCGATGCGCTGGCGGTTGGCCTCCCGCATGGAATGGAGGCATGCCGTGCACCGCCGTCGTGATTCGCGATTGTGGTCTTTGGGGACGCAGAGCGGGAGCACGATAGGACGACGGGACAAACAGGAACATCTCGAGAGGCTGAGCTTTGTAGGCAGTTTCATCGATGGCCGTCAATCTGGCCGCCATGCCGAATGCATAAGGCCCAGCCGGTCCGGAGGTTGACCAGTGTCTGGACTCTGGAGGCAGACTCGGAGGCAGACGCGGGGGAAGACGGTCGGGCGCCATCAAAACGCGGGGGGCCTGTGCGTCAAGTTAGCCGGTGCGTCCAACCGCTGTACTGTGACAAGATTACCCCACTGTAGTTGGCCCCCAGATGGCGGCCCGGTGTGGACCTCCAAGGCAATTTAGTGGATGACGGTCGCCGAATCAGCGGCCCGGGCTAGCGTTGCGAGGCGTTTTCTCTTCTTCCGCCAGTCGGTTGGCTGCTGATGGCACATGCAAGTGAACGTCAAGGGAAGGCCTCAAACAGAGGCAGACCGGGAGATGATGTCGTGGAGCGCGCACAAGACGGACGGGAGTCATGAGGTTTGATGTCGACGGAGAAGATTGGTGTTGTTAAAAGGAGGAGGATGGGAAGAGTTTGAAGTGGAAGGAAAGGGGGAGCGTAACAGACACAGCACCCCCGCCCTTCACTTCGTTCTTTCCTCAGCAACTCAAAGTTGCCATCATCAGAGCACTCATCCATCATTCTTTCCTCCTTGACTCAATACCGGTCAAAAGCCCATCATGTCTTCCTTTTGGGAACGAAAGGCCCAAGCGTACACTTCCCATGGGAGCAAAGGAAATTATTACAACAACAATTCCGGCAAACGAGCCTCCTCCACGCCAGCAACACCACCACCGCTGCTCGGACCACTCATCAAATCCATCCGTGTTAGTGACCTCGACGATGCTTCCACTCAATACCAACACTCGGCCACCATCGAAGGCTGTGAGGCTGTTGCTTCCTACAACTGGCTAAACACCAGTTTGTCCGAGCCTACCATTCTGATTCCTGGTTAGTACTCCCTGCTTTTTTTCTTTACCTCCCGCCATCTTGTCCTAAATGCAGCCACCGTCACGGCGCTATCAAAATCACCACTTGCACTAACACTTATACCCACCTTCAAAGGCAAACCCCCCCTCTGGACACCTCCCTCCACAGCCCCTCAGCTCGAACAAGACAGCGGCACCTTCTACCGCGACCGCAACGCCGCTCGATATCCTTGCCATCCCTATGAGCCGGCCATCGCCACTTTGCTGCGGACCAAGCCTTCGCTTGTCCCCGATCTTGACATCGTAGCATGCGGCAGCACACTCGGCAACTTGCTCCGCTTCGTGCGCGGGCAGGACAAGACCTTCCGGTTCTTAGTCGAGAAAGTCGGCAACACCATATTCTTCATCCGCCGGGAGAATTCTCCCAGAGAAAAGATCCCCGATGTTAGAGGCTACGGCCACACCTTTCCGAACAGGTACACCACCTGGGAAGAGGATGCAAAAGGATCCTGGGCGCATCAGAGGCTGATTACCTACCGGTTTGGCGGGTTGCGGTTCCTGGTGAGGTTCGAGGCCGATGGGTATCTGAGCGAGGATGATTTGCCAAAGGCCAGTCCGACCCCTGCCGCTGAGGACAACCCCATCACCAGCGTGGAAGAGCTGCTAGCATTGGTCGCAGAGATCGATGTCGGTGACATCTCGGACATCGTGGAATTATTTAAGCCCGTTAAGCCCGGTTACAAGGGCAAGAGGTCAACCACGGCAGACACCCACTTGAGCGATTCCACCTCATCTTCGTCCCCTCCGCCATCCATCCCCGAATCTTCCACACCTCCCCCACCCCTCACCATCCGAACTAGCGGGCCTGACGGCAGCTCCCCATCCCACATTGTCCCCCAAGCACAAGTCTTCGACCTCAAGACCCGCTCCATCAAGGCTCGTGAGAACAAGAACACCCTCGAGGAGGAACTCCCACGGCTCTGGGTCACGCAGATCCCCAACTTCATCCTTGCCTACCACACGCGCGGCAAATTCTTCCCCAATGACATTGAGATCCGTGACATACGCCCCGATGTCAAGCGGTGGGAGAAGGAGCGGAGTGATGATAAGATACTGGCGAAGTTGGTGGCGGTGGTGAGGAAATTGGTGGGAATGGTTGGGGATTTGGAAGAGCAGTGGACTGGGGAGGAATCGGAATTGGATGAGGATGTTGAGGGTGGGCCTTTGGATGTGGAGAGCGAAGAGGACTCTGATGAGGAGGATGGGAAGGTAAGCCAGGGAAAGAGCAAAGATGAAAAAGGTGTTCAAAAGAGCAAGGAAGTGAAATCCACAAAAGGGAAGAGCAAGAGTGCAGACCATGAACGCGACGAACCAGCCACAAAGACACCAGCACCCGTAAGGATCGAAGTAGTCCACAGATCAGACAACATCGGCACCCTCGAAATCCGCCACCAAGGCTGGGAAGAAGCCACATCCAAAGACAAAGAAGGCGACGGCCGCGACGGCGTGCTCTCCTACGCGCTCAGGAAGCAATGGATCGCTGCTCAAACGGGTGCCAACACCGAAGACGAGAGCGACAATGACCGCAAGTCCGACCGCTACAGCTACAACAAGCCCGGGCGTCTATTGGACCCTTTTTACGACTCTGATTTAAGCGACTACGGCGGCTACGACGACAACGACAACGACGACGACGACAACGGCAGCATTGAGGAGGATATGCTCACTTTCGACGTGTCCCCAATCACTCCGGCAGAAAGGGCTCGTCTTGTTAGTTCTTCGCGTGCCTGGTCGTCGCCTGATTACTACGAAGACAGGGAGGAAGAGGAGGTCTGGGATTATACGGCTTGCTCGTCGCTTCATTGTGGGAATTGTGGGCGGTGCGATTACTGATTGTTTTTTTCCTTTTTTTTCTTTCTGTTTCGTGGCTGTTTTCTTCAGTCTAATTTATTCTCATACACTGTAATTGGCGATGCACCTGATTGAGATGAGGTTTAAGACGCATTTGACCGCCAGGATGATCGTGGTTGGGACTTGGGAGTCGGGAGTCGGACTACGCGGGGCAGGACTTCACGGGCATCACGGCGTGTTCGTTGGAAGATTGCGGGTACTGTGGTCATTGTCCTTATTAGTGAGTTTCTAATGGGACTTTCAAGTATTATTCTGGGTAGCTTCAACAATAATGATTGGTTTATGCCATCATCTCTGCGTCGTTGTGTTGAATAGGGTCAGTTGTTGTTGTTGTTGTCCGGATGCCCGCGATGTTCTTGTTTTGTGGTGTGTGTGCACCCACCTACCTACCCACCTCCAAAACCCCGCATTCATAAACTCTTCTTCCGCACAAATTTTTAACAACAACAAACGGTCCGGTGGCGAAATGGTATCGTGTGGTCCTCCTAATTGCGGGAGGATAAGACTGAGGTTGTGGGTTCGAGTCCCATCCGGATCGTTTCTTTTTTCGTGTTTTTTTTTCACTTACTGTGAGACTGTGCATATGCGTGGGTCATGATCTGCTTTTTTTGGTGTTTTCTGGGGTTTTTGTTGACATGGTGATATTGGCAATTGGCTGCGTTTGTGGGGCCTTGTGGAGAGGAGTATATGAGGTGCTGGGTACCGTTGTGGTCTGCCACGATAATTTGGGTTGATGTTTCTTCGGAATATGACGGATCATCGTTGATGTTTGAGATCACAATTTGTGATTGCCGTTGATTCCTGTAATTGATTTGGACACACGCTTTCTAATATGTTGACTGTCTTTTATCGTTCGCTTTATGAGTATCTTTCCCGCTATCCCGTGTGATATTCATCCTTACATCGAATAGGTCTCATCCGCCTACATGTAATTGTTGCTGTTGTTGTCATTTTCCTTTGTCGCCCTCAAGATACCGACTCTGTGCTCTGCCCATGTACACTCTGACACGAAGGTCGGCCAGCTAGATGATCGTAACCACCTCCTCCTTAGCGTGCGCAAATACCCCGAATCGTTCCGTCCATGGTGTATTATACTGCTCCGGGCGGCGAGGAGGTTCTGTCAGCTGAAGCCTCCCGAACCGGTGATAAAGTGGAATGTCTTGGCCCATTTCTTCCTCCGATTGCCCATTGACCTTCTTTAACAGAAGTAAAACCGGATCTTCTTGCCAGGCTGGTATATTTGTTATCCCAAGCAGAAAGCAGTAAACGATAGGTCGATCACCACCCGCCTCCACCTCATCCAAAAGCCTCAAGAGATCCTGACATCCGTCATCGACAAACACGTGCTGCACAAAATTCTCAACCACCGCGCCTACAGGTAGGTCCAAGCTGAGAACCTCCCATGGAAATCGTAGACCATCTTCCCGATGGGATTTAAACCGCGAATGTGTCACCCTTGCTGGCAAGAGCTGCCCGCGCAATACCAACCTCCCTCCAATCAGCTCGCCCATCTCATCCGATCCAGCCGCAATACAGGAAACATCAATTACTTCGCACAAAGGTTTAAAGAAGTCCTTAAGATCATTTCTATGATCCAGGAACTCCACAGGTGCGTTGACCGAACCCCAAGACCACGTTGGCGCCCGCCATTCAAGCGGTCTGTCTGACCATGCCTTGATTCTCTTCACCTCATCTTTGTCATCACTGAACAGAGTGATACCGACACCGTCAAAGTCAGAGTCAACCTTCCAACACAGATCTCGCACCAGGCTGTCTTTCCACAACCCAGCAACATACCCCGTCCCTGGTACCATGTCCCCATCAGCGTCTCGTGCCGCACGTGCAATGCTCATCTCCCTCGCCAGTCCAGAAATGGCAGGAAACAAATCTTTCTCGTACGTCAACTCCAGTTTCGTGTAGTCATGAACCAGTCTATGCCACACAAACACCAATTCATCGCGGTCCATTCTCCTCCACACCGACGGGTCGTAATACGTCTTCGGCTTCTCTTCATGTATGATCAGATGATATCTAGAATCACACTTGTGCCATGGCAAGTGTTCCTTCTCATCGACCTTATCGCTAGTACATTGGCACGCCAAGTCCTCCAGACACTCGAAGTAGAGCTCTTGGGGACCAAAGTGCAGGACACGAGGGGAAAGAAAACGTTCTTGAAAAATCCAACCACGCCTCAGTGTGGGGAGCAGTGTTAAATCACTGGCGTATGTGTCTGAAGTACGGCTCTGGACATGAGGAAACGCGCGACGGACGTAAAGTGTCTCTGTTGCATCCCTTGTAATCTGAGGATCAGCTACTTCGGACGTAAATACTTCGTTCGCGTTGGTGTCCACTCTTAAGGCAAATGTTATAAAGTCGGGTGGGAAAGAGGCACACAAGCCTCCATAGGCGTCAGTAGAGCCAGTGGCGGATAGAACGAGAAACGAATTGTGAAAGATGGACGCCATTTTTCCCGCCTCCTCTCGCCAGTCGAGAATGGAATCCTGGATGATGCACAAGCTATCAATCCAGATATAGCGGACTCCGAGCCTGCGAGTGTATTTGATAGCATCGAGAAGAGTGGGGGGAAGATGGTCGGGCTCGATCCATGTCTTATGGGACTCGAAGTTATCGACTTGAGTACGGAGGAAGTGACGATGGCCCCAGCAGTAACTCAAGCAAATGTAGGGATCGCTTTCGCCTTGGGATTCGTACAGTCGGAGGGTAGGTTCGGCCGCAGTACCCACGAACACAACCCGCTTGGGTAGAGTAGCGGAGCTTGAGTACGAGGTACAATTCTGGTGAGTGTCCCTGCAATGGTTGATCTGCTGAATCGCCCATGAGAAACTTTCGTCTGAAGAAGTTGTCTCCGGGACCTGTTTTCCGATGGGAAGAGAAGGCATGTTTTGGAGCATCCAAGGGCTTTCTGTGAAAAACATCAGCCTCAACGGTTCAGTTCATCAAAAAGTGACTTTGAGCTTGCTGACTTACTTTCTGAACAGAAAAATGATAGCTTAATGTTGGTTCCGATCAGCCATATCTCTACAGCTGCTTTTCTGCAACGACCCGACGAGCTTAAAAAGATCGCCATGTCATCAACATCTGTGGTTATGGGAAGTGATGTGTGAGAAAGGTATTTTCTTATACCTGCGCAAAGTATAGAACAAATAAGGCACGACCTTGCGTTTGCTTCCATGGCAATTAGCGAGCTCCCGAACCTGCTGTTGACAATGTTGCGGGGCCTTGGATGACAACACCATTCGCACATACGTGAGGTGTTCATCTTCGTAGATGCGAGTTCAATAAAGCTGCGATAGAGCTCAAGGATTAAGCTTGGAACTGAGCCTAGGTGATCTTTGGTCCGTAAGTCAGAATAGCAGTGATGAATCTGTCGTTCTCCTGGAATGCGCGCATCGCACCAGTGACAAAGGCGGGGTAAACTTCGCCGTTCCGATTGTAACGCTGCGAATCATTGGACCAAAAGGCGCCCAGCCTGGTCTACCGGCTTCCGAGGGGCGCAATAGTTCATGTCGAGGTCGACATGCGCGGACATCGAGAAGACGAGAACATCAGACGGGAGCGCTTCAACCGGGCCATCGACGGACAGGTATGGGGTTCATGTCGAACCCAAAGGCATCGAGTACACGTAGAAAATCTAATGGGTAACGCCCATTGAAGGAAAAGGACCGCGAAGGGGGAAAGAGTTGGCTCTCGGGTTTGGGGAATTTCGACGGGAACATTGTAATGGAAGTTGTGCGAGGACAAATTGCCACGAAAAGATACCAGAGAAAAAGTCCTCGCGGCCGGCATTACCTCGCTATGATTAGCAGCAATGATGGAGGCAAGGAAAGAACCACCGTGGCCAAAGATCCTGATGTTCTTGCGGAACCACTTGAATGGAGATGTGTTGAATGCGTGCCACCTCAGTAACAAAAGTCCGCTGAAGTTACGCCTTGTTCTGTTAGTACAGCCAGAAACAGCCTAACTCACAGGCCCTCCATGTTATTTCCCCCCCGGCCTGGGAAAGGCAGCTGCAACTGGCTCTTGCCCCGCGCTTTCCATGCCTCTACCTACCTACACCCCCAAGAATCATGAAGAAAAATTCGACATATACGCCTCTAAATCGCCCGAGAACACAACAAAGAAGTCACGATGTTTTTGAGAAAAATCCTTGAGCCCTTGACAGCCACCTCGCTAAGCGTAATGCGTCGCCGTTGAGGTGTCGTGGACTCGAGGATCAGCGTAGGGCTGAGCCAAGCTGCGCCACACCCCATGATGTTACAAACGGGCTGTGGACACGCTGTGTGCATCGCCGAGATGAAACATGCCCAAACAGCCGGACGGCTCGGGGATCCACCAGTTCGACCCATGGCGGGGCCGAGGTCCCCTATTCGTCATCGGAGTCCTCCCATTTGGCGGAACGTCCACTGTAACGGATCACTGAAAGAGCGGCCAACCCCGCGATCAATTGTTCCTCCGACATCATCCTTCTTTCCACCTTTCACCAACACAGCTCGACATCATCTTTTCCTATCGTATCGAATACCTCCCTATCTCTGCACGATCGAAGTGACGTACACAGACAACATGTCCGCGCAAGACTACTACAACCAAGGCCAACAAGGCGGAAGCGGTGGCTACGGCCAGCAGCCTCCCCAGAACAACCCTTACGGCTACAGCCATGGCCAACCCGCTCCCCAGTACCAGGCTCACCAGGGCCAGCAACAGGTGCGTTGTTCCCATCTTCTCCTGCGTCGTTCATGACAGTTCGCGGATGGAACCATCACAAGTCTGCACAGCTAACATCTCGTTCTCTTCCTCCAGGGCGGCTACCCCCCCTACGGCGGCCAGCAAGACTCGCACAACTCCTACTCCTCTCCTCCCCAAGGCGGCTACTACCAACCCCCTCCTCAACATCAAGGACAATCCCAAGACCACTCGAACCAGTCCTTCTACGGCAATGCTCCCCAGCCTCACACTCCCCAGGGGCAAGCGCCCTACGGCCAGCCCCAGTACGGCGGAGGACAAGGACACGACGGTCAGAGACAATACCACGATCAGAGCCAGCAGAGCCACGGCCAGGGCCAGGGCTACGGCCAGCAGCATCAGCAGTACCCAGGTCAGGGTGGCCCAGGAGGTCCCGTAGGTCCTGACGGTGAGCGTGGTCTCGGCGCTACGCTGGCTGGTGGTGGAATGGGCGCTATGTTGGCGCATGCTGGTGGGGCGGGCACCCTGGGTGGTGTGGTGAGCGCGGTTGGAGGCGCGATTGCGGCGAATCTGTTGGAGGATAAGTAAGTCTTGCGCTTGTTTCTTTGTTCCAACCCTGAATTGTTCGCGGTTGGTGTGTGATTGGGTTGGTTGGGCGACCTGGGCGTGATTTCTAGCTTGACAAAGGACCATGTGCTGACTAACAATTGCTATAGGCTCAAGGGGAAGAAGGGCGACAAGAAGGACAAGAAAGACAAGAAGGATAAGCATCACAAGAAGGACAAGCACCACAAGAAGGACAAGCACCGTGGCAGCGGCTCCGACTCCTCGAGTGATTCGGACTAAGGCTGGGGAGGATCGACTTGATCGTTCATGGGATATGGATGCAAGCGACAGATGGTCGGGATAGACCAGAGGTAATGATACCCGTTTACGGACGGAGTAGTGGATACTGCGATGATATTTCAAGGATAATACAACGATTTCTTTCATACTTCGTTTTCCAGATCGAGCGGGCACCCGTCACGGAGCAATCCTTTCGCAAAGATGACCGATAATCTGAAAGTCCCAGCAACACAGGTTGGCCGGTTGAGCTAGCCGGTTGAGCTGGACACTGGCCCTTTCTCGCTTTCCAGCTTCGCCGGTTCATGTTGCTCAAGTTTCCTTGAGTCAACTCTAGCATTCTTTACACTAACAAAGCATAGGAGTTCATCTACCATAAGAACGACCATATTACCGCCTAGAATTTCTTCCGTAGCCGCCGCTTAACCACTCTACTTCAACTCGTCAATGGGCGCTTTCAAGCATTAACATCGCCAGCACCGCCAGCACTGATGGGCTAAGCGCTCAAGGGAAAGCCTCTTTGTTGCCATCACTATGCTCGCTCAATGTCACATGGGGTGGGGGAAGTGTAAGGTGATCCAGGTTTCGAGCGCTTCAAAGTTCGAATGACCGGCAAGCCGTGAATTTTGCCAGTCTACCGTGATTCTCACAAATACAGCACAGACGACATCTAATTGTCCCGTCTCGAATTCCTATTCTCGAATTCGAAACGTTCTAACTTGACGTTTCAAGACAACAGTTACCATCCGAAGTCCCGACATAGATACCAACATACACCCCAGCTAGACATACGCAATGGTTGCCGTCTCCGACGTCTTCGCCTTCTCCCTCGTCGCCCTATTTGCCCAGATCAACCACGCCGACGCGGTTCCTAGACCTGTCGTTTCCGCATCCAACCTAAAACACCGACTCCTTCACTTCCTTCATCTCGACCGGTCCGAAGGCGCGCATCATGTAACCGAACGCTTCTCCTTCGCAAGATGGGTAGACGACAAGTTCGCCAACCCCGACACCGCCCTCTCTCCAGAGCAGGCATGGCAGGCGTACCTCGATTCAGCAGCGGACAAAGACAACGATGCCTCGCCTGCTGATACTGGACCGGAAAAGCGTTGGGATAGCCAGGTGACGTGTAGAGATAAGAACAGAGGGAAGGTCAGTCCGAGTTTCACGTCTCTCATGTCCCAACGTTGAATATTTTTTGACGAGTGTGTGTGGTTACTTACGTGTGTGAAACACTGGGAGCTATAGGCGGCCGACGCTGTTAGTTGTATTCAGGTCTTGCATGCTACGGTCAACTGGACAAACGTACAGTATCCGTGCCATACGTTTCCCGTCAAATTGACGGGTAACAAGGGCGAGAAAGTCACTATTCAGGCTTGGTGCCATGCGAATGATATGATTATTGCCCCGTACATTACGGCCGGAACAGACTTGGGTCAGGACGAGACGAAGTTGCCTACTTGGTATGTTCCACCCTTTTCCCTCTTACCGTCTGTTTCTTTTCACCGCTTAATTCGAGACCTGCCTGTCGGAGCGGCACCAGACACCACCACACTTTCCATACACTGTTCATTAGCACCGCTGTCTACTGTCTCCTTCCTACCACCTAAAATGGCTTGAAACTGAAAAAGATTCTACACAGTGAGAGCGTTGCCCAGACCGTTGGTGTCATCTTGGACACATGCACACGTGAATCCGACCACACGGTTTCGGGATGGCGAGAAAAGGATCTGACGGGTCTTAAGGTCGGCGTCAGCGTTATCACAGCCCAAACTTTTATGATTGAAGGATGAAAGAAAAGAAAAGAAGGACGGGGGCGGCATAATCGGAGAAAGTGTAAGGGAACGACAAACTGAGCTTAAAATCACTTTTCGTTCCTTTCCTTGTACGTTCATTTCACTTAGGGCATTGTGAATACAACAGAGACAACACATAGGAAAAAGCCATGTGAGAGCGGATGATGAAAGCTGGCATGGAAACATGTGTTAGCGGCCGAGGACTTCGAGGCGGTCCGCTCTCAGCAAGGGACGGTATTAGTGTTAGTGCCTCTCCCAACGATATATGCGTACAGGGGCTTCTAACTAACAGTCGCTTGAACGACGTCTCAACGCATCGGATCTTAATCTCATACCCCCCTCCCCTCAACCAGACCCCCGGGCAGTTCCCGCTCGCGCGAACATCAATCATCCGAGCTTCGCTTCAAATCCGCGCCAGAATTCCGTCTTCTGCTTGACACAATGCCGGTTCGCCTCGTCTCAGTGATCATTCTTTTCTGTATTTGGACGTCGGTGCCGTTTCCGTTGCGGAGATACTGATTCTGATATAGCAGGTCAAGGTCCAGGACGGCTTCTGGTGTTCCTTGTTTTCGTCTCGAAAGTTTGGCTGGCTGTGCCGCTTCGAAAGGAAATAGCGGAAAGCAGGCGCCATGTTTTCTTCGTCGCTGTACGTTCTAGTGTAACCAGTACTTTCTGGCGGTTACAGGGGTGTCGTGCTAACAGGAGATTAGTACACTGAACATGGCTGTAAGCCCATTCGATCCGCATTAGAACATGGGGTTTTTCCTGCACCACCCTTTCGCAATTTCTCAACCGCCAACACTTTCAACATGCAAAAATCGATAATATTCCGGGAGAAGGAACCATTCAATCCTACTTTGAAGGCCTCATAAATTCATTCCCCACGAAATCCATCCTTCACCACCCCCATCACCCCCTCTCACAAACCCCCGGCGCCTCAATCCACCAAACCCCCATCTCCTCCACCATCCTCCCCGGCACCTTCACCTCCCTCTGCTTCGCCTTCTCTGATCGGGGGCCTCGATGATCTGCGGCGGCAGGGGCCAGTGATGGATGGAAGACTCGAGGAAGGGACGGTGGGCGATGTGGACGGAATTCACGAAACATGATGATTGATTGGATGGCTGTTGGTTGCTGATGAGGAAGGAGAAGCCATTGCGGGATCTTGGCATTTGTGTCGAACGTCTTCTTGGACGGGGCAGGAAAGAAGAAGTTTCGAAGAAAACATTGGCCTGACTTTGAAAGACCGCAATCAGAAAGCGGGCGCCCCATTTTCTTAAGCAGGGGATAATTCGCTGAAAGTGTTAATGCGGTCGGTACCAACCGGCCGTTACAGAGGTATTTCCCTAACAAGACCTGCAGTCACTGAACATTGCTGTACATATCAGCCCTGGAAAGTTTGTTAGCGCGATTCTTCTGACAGGGGTCTGCAAAACTTCAGCAAAAAACAACGGGATAACCACAATCAAAACGGAAAATTGGAGAGAGTACATAAACTTAAGAAAACGCATTGGTTTGATACCAACTTCTTGCATGAAAATTGGTGGAAGTTTGGTTGAGTTGCGAATAGCACGTCGTGAAGTTCCACGCTAACGAACTTTCCAGGGCTCAAGTGTACCGTCAGGCTGTCAGCCCTTTCAACCCGGCATCGAACATGCAGGTGCCCCTGGCGTTTTTCTTGCACCACCACCCCCCGCCTTTTTCACAACCACCAACACTTTTGTCAACATGGAAAAGGACATAACAGAATTCGAAAAACAAGAATCATCCATTCGAACTCTTCAAAGCATCATCAGCTTATCACCATACTCTATCAATCACTCCACAAACTCGTGGCGCCTCAATCCACCATGCCTCCATCTCCTCGACCATCCTCTCGGGGATGCCGATGCCGATGTTGAAGAGAAAAACATGTTCGGAGCTCGAAAATGTCTTTTAATCCTCACCGTCCTTCCTCGGCTCACTTTTTTATTTCCATTTCAATCATCCGCGGTCGTTGAACCATGATCTTGAACTTTGAAGTCCCGCTTTGTACCCGAATTCCGGGCCGCTCCGCCTTCTTGCTCACCTCAACCTGCACGGCCGAGTCTCTCACGACGGGACATCGCCACGCAGCTACCCCTCACTACCACCCAATAGCGATAACCTCAATATCTTTACACGTTTGACACATCCAATCACAAGTGCCCAACATCAATCGTGCAGCCGACCAACCACATACTAGCGAATAGCGTGCAGGTCTGGGAGTCTGGACGATTGATGTTGGGCAGATGGGCTGACAACAAGGCGTTGTTGATCCTTGGTGTTCTCCACGGTTTGTCTCTGACGGTTTTGCAAAAACATCTCGCCTCTCCAGATCTCTTTCGCGCGACAGAAGCCCATTTGCCTTGAGGAGGTTTTCTGTCTCAAGTGTCAGATGGATGAGAAGCAACGGACTGCGGGCCGACCGCGGACCCACGAAGACCCGGTGTCTGCCACTGGGTTTACGGTTTTGTTTGAACCTCTGGAACCTTCTATCGAGTGCGTCTTCCCCTCCGCCTTCCGTCTCACCTGTTGTGGTCTACGCCTAACTTTTGTCCCGTAACAGTGTTGTGTTTGTGCACGGATTCACTGGTCATCCTGAAAAAACATGGACGCACAAAAAAGGCGATGTTGAGGCGGCTCCATGCGACTCCGGCGAACCTCCCTCCAAGAAACCAAGACTTGCCTCCTTCTCAAGGCCCAGCCGTACATCAGGAGAGAAATATGCTCCAGTCTATTGGCCTCGCGACCTGCTTCCCGACACCTTGCCGAACGCAAGGATCTTGACCTACGGCTATGATACTCATTTACGCCATCACTTCCAGGGCCCTGCGTCCAAGAGTACTGTCTACGACATGGCGTGGAACTTCCTCCTACAACTTGGAGCAGAACGCAACGCCGATTCTTCCAGGCCTCTGCTCTTTGTCGCCCATAGTCTTGGTGGCATCCTGGTAAAGGAGGCACTCCGACGCTCCGAACGTTGTCAGTCCAACCTTGCACGACTGAGAGACGTATTTACCTCTACCACCGCGCTCATGTTTTTTGGAACCCCCCATGGAGGAGCCGACCCTCGGGGAGCTCTGCATAAACTTTTGGAGCGAGCAATTCGAGGACTTGGCGTTTCTGTCAACAATAACGTCGTTGACACCCTGCTTGGGAAATCCGACAGACTTGAGGAGCTCCGAAGCGAGTTTAATCCTCTTGCACGGCAACAGAACTGGAGTATATACTCATTTCAGGAAGAGCTTGGCGTCCCCTTGCTATTTAACAGAAAGGTGAGCATGTCCGCAATGCCATATTCCCCCACGACGTCTGAATTACACTCGCAGCCCATCAAATCGGCATGATCCTAACCAGAGCCAACAGGTGGTTGAAGATACTGCATCCTGCCTTCGAATTGACTGCGAGACAACGCAACATATCAGCCGTAACCATATGGATATGTGCCGTTTCACCGGGAATAACGATAGCGAATATAAGAAAGTGGTACATGCTATTCGAAATTTGGTAGCACACCCAGTGGCCATACTACGACAACCACCGGAAACTGCATCACCTGACAAGCCAAAAGCCACATCACCCACTCTTCCGGTGGAGGAAGGACTCACCGAAGAAGACGAGATGGCATTTAAGTTCATCGAAAAGTTGAAATTCCCACAGATTGATTCTCGGAAGATGGGTATCAGCCGTCCTCACTCCAAAACTTGCGAATGGCTACTCGAATCCAGACAATACCAAGATTGGCTAGATGATGAGAAGCTTCACGACCATTATGGGCTTTTGTGGATGAAAGGAAAGCCTGGAACAGGAAAGTCAACCATAATGAAGTTCACTGATCACAAGTTCCGCGCATCACGATTTGGCCGAGAAGCAGTTACCATCTCTTTCTTCTTCCACGCCAGAGGAACCGAACTGGAGAAGTCAACACTCGGCATGTACCGCGCGCTGCTTGTTCAGTTGCTCACACTTAAACCCCACCTCAGGTCTATCTTCAAGCAAATAGGCCTAGATGAATGGAATCTCCTCCTTGAAAACCTCTGGACTCTGGAGTTACTGGAAGCGCTCTTTGAAAAAGCCGTTGCGTCGCTTGGGAATTCGTCCGCGGTTTGCTTCATTGATGCCCTCGATGAATGCGAAGAAAGTCAGGTTCGGAAGATGTTACGATCATTGGAGCATATCGTCAAGACGGCAAACCTCTCAGGGACAAAATTCAGGGTCTTTTTTTCCAGCAGGTACTATCCCCAGATCACGACGGAGGTGGGCCTGGAGCTGCTCCTGGACAGACAAAAAGGGCATGATCAGGACATTGAGGCATATGTCGAGAGCGAGTTGAGGATCGGGAGTTGTGCACTTGCTGCGAAAATTCGAGATGAGTTGAAGGACAAGTCACAGGGGGTCTTTATGTGGGTAGTGCTTGTAACCGAGATGCTAAGCACTGAGTTCGACAGAGGCCGCCATCCACGACAGCTTCAACAGAAATTAAGGGAAATACCGGACGACTTACATCAGCTTTTCCGCAGCATCCTCATGCGCGATACACGCGATCAAGACGAGCTCTTACTCTGTCTTCAATGGTTGCTCTTTGCAGGCAAACCACTTGAACCACAAGAGTTCTACTTGCTGATGCAAGTCTCCGGTGAAGCAGGTCTCGCTGGGTTGCTTGAGGAACCGCCAATGGAAATGATCGAAAAGTACATCCGCAACGTTTCAAAAGGCATGGCGGAAGTCACAAACTCAAAGTGGAGATGTACTGTGCAGTTCATACACGAGTCAGTTCGCGATTTCCTGATAAAAGAAAATGGGTTGAGAGATCTGTGGCCCGATCGTACGGAAAATCTCGAAGGGGAAGGTCACGACCGGCTGAAACAGTGCTGCTACCGCATCCTCATGTTCGATCTGTCAAGCAGTTTTGTGTACGAGGAAGCCAGGACTCGCGCTTCAGATCTGGCAGAGAGAACTGCGGCTGACTCCCTCCGCGACCAAGCCAGAAGGAGGTTTTCGTTGCTCAACTATGCTGTGTTTAACATTCTCCAGCACAGCGAGGAGGCAGAATCAAGGGGCATTGATCAAGGACAGTTTATACAAGACTTCCCCCTACGCCTCTGGTCTGGGTACCATAATATATTTGGGGGGTATCAGACCGGTCTATACACATCGCAAACCAGTCTGCTCTACGTCCTAGCCGACCTAGGCCTTTCTTCACTCATCGCAAAACATACCGATCCTCAGACCTGTTTGATCATGGAACCTGGGAACAAACTGACCCCCCTGTTTGCAGCCTTAGCATCCGGACCCAGAGGCGAAAGTACAGTCAAAATCCTGCTACAAGCTCTCTCTAATCAGGAAGGTCCCAGATTTCCTCCTACATCGTGGTATGGGGAGTGGCAGTCACGGGGAAGACTTTGCTTCCGGGCTGATGAGACTGACAAGATTTTTCCGGCTTTATCCATTGCTGCTGTTCCCTTGGAGGCCGACAATGACATTTTGTTCGAATACGACGCGCTCCTTGGCAAGGACAGAGACTGGATCGAAGGCGGTTGTCATGGATTAATCCGTGCAATTATTATGGGACGTGCAAACGTTGTGAGATTTTTGCTAGATGGGGGTTGCAATCCTAATCACTGGAAGAGGCGCGAAGCAATTCCACTCTGCGTCGCTGCCGCCAAAGGTTGCGACAACATTGTTTCGCTTCTGCTTGACAGTGGAGCCTATACCTGGGCAAAGAATGAGAAATTCTTAACTCCACTCATGTTAGCGGCCCGAAGCGGTCATGCTTCAGTTGTGTCACTGCTTCTTGAGAGCGAATGCTACAAGGAACCACAAGCACTTCGTGCAGCAGCGGAAGAGGGGCATATCGATGTAGTATCGTTGCTTCTTGAGCGGTGCTACGATGCTAACACAGTTGATGGGTTCGGTCGGACTCCCCTCATGTTAGCTGCCAGGGCTGGCAAGACATCAACTATGTCACTTCTTCTGGGGCAGGGGGTGGGTTCAGATGGGCAACAGGGTACGAATCGCGCCGCATCAATCAACGCAGCGTGCCGTGACGGCCGAACCGCACTGAGCTATGCAGCAGAGGCCGGCTTCCTGGAAGCTGTGAGCCTTCTCCTTGGGACTGAAGGCGTTGATCTCAACTTCGCGGACATCAAAGGCAGGACAGCGCTCAGCTATGCGGCTGAGAAGGATTGCGTTGATGTTGTGAAGCTCCTCATTGGGACTGAAGGCGTTGATCTCAACTTTGCGGACATGAAAGGCAGGACAGCGCTCAGCTATGCGGCTGAGAAGGATCGCGTTGATGTTGTGACGCTCCTCATTGGGACTGAAGGCGTTGATCTGAACTTCGCGGACATCAAAGGCAGGACAGCGCTCAGCTATATGGCTGAGAAAGATCGCGTTGATGTTGTGAAGCTACTCATTGGGGTTGAACGCGTAGAGCTCAACCTTCCGGACAAGGCAGGCCGTACACCGCTGAGCTATGCCGCTCAGTATGGCTGCCTTGAAGTTGCGAGACTCCTCCTTGGGTCAAGGGGTGTAGAGATTGACTTGCAAGATCTTTCGCGCCGGACACCCCTGAGCTACGCAGTTTCCGGTGGGAACCGCAATGTAGTGGAAGAGATGGTACAACTATTCATAAGAACGGGAAAGGTCAACGTTGACGCCAGTGATTATGAGGGTAGAACACCGTTAAGTTACGCCGCCGAAGCAGATGGTGACGGTACCATAGTCAAGATATTGATCGATACCGCGAAAGTCGACCTTGACAAGAAAGATACGGAGGGCCGGACAGCGCTCTCCCACGCTGCTGGCAGTAACAGAGCTAAAGCGGTGGAGGCCCTAGTGAATACGTCAAATGTGAATGTCAACTCACAGGACATACATGGACGAACGCCGCTGACTCATCTCTTGTTGAACAGGTAAGTCGTTCCTACAGCTCAGTTTCGAAAAGGTCTGTTGATGCTGACGAAAAGGAACGGACAGTTGGCATTCTAAAGATGATCTAAGGCCCGTTATCGACATACTCGCTCCCACGGTAGTCGATGATAGAGGTAGACTGGCTCGGGACTCTCTCTGGGAAAACGTTGAACGTGGAAGGAAAATGAGACAACGACTGGAAGAATCGTTGAAACTTCCGCCATGGTGCACATAACAACAGTCTGAGCGAGACATGAATTTGGAGAGAACATCACCGTGCGTGCCACCGATACTACATGCTATCGTCATCGTTCCCTTCCTCATAACCTAGCCTCCCTTAAACCTGCAGTGTACGAACGGGTGTCGGTTGTGAGGGGTATCCGGACAGATGCCAATGTTGTTCAGGGCTTCCTGCTTGGGTGTCACGGAACCGATTGCTTCAAACACCAACAAGCAGACACATATCATCCTCAAACTCCCACCAAACTAACCTCTATCTCATCACCAGGGCGCTCAGGCGAAGTCTCGGCTGTGTTGAAGGCGTTTGCCTCCATCTGCCCGATTTGCAGCTGCCACGAAGGGCTGCTGAGCTGGTAGGCCATCATAGCAGACGTGGCAGTCTTGTCCTCATACCAGTCCGAACCCAGCTCCGCCATCTCCTTGGACAACGTGGTGTGGACATCAGCCGCCAGCTTCTCCACGAGCACCAACCGAACGTCGTTTAAACCAGGCTTGGATCCCCAAATAAACACCTGGCTCCGTTCTCGGGTGTCGTTGCCGTTCTTCGACTCCGACTTCCCCTTGCCGTCCAGGGGCCACTTAATTGTAGCCACTGGGATGTTCCTCGATCCGTCTTCAACTTTCGGTTTGGTATACTGTCTCTTATACGCCACCTCCAGCCCATGATCTGTTACACTACCCAAGGAAAAATGCTGCTGATGCGCGGGCAGCTCAAATCGCAGTCCACGCAGTCCCTCTTTCAGGGGTGCGTCACTGAAGAAGCCCAGCATGGTTTCTTTGTCAATCATGTCGTGCCGCAGCAGATACGGATCCCCGCTAGGCGCGCCCGTGACCTCAACCGAAACCTTGAGATCCGGGAACTGCGCAGCGACGGCCGACCGGAGATAGAATCCATACCTGGGAACGGCAGGATGATGGACCGTGGGATCTGTGAACAAGCGGTTGATGGCCTTCTTAATTGCCCTCCGCACGACATCATCCGTGATGGACACTTTCTGGTCAACCAGCCCCGGCCCGCCCTGATGGCCCAAACTCAGCGCACCGTCCACCAACGCATCAATCCAGTTGTGGTCAACGAAAAAGAAGCGCAGGCTTTCGCGGGGTACCAGACTCTGATCGGACATGAGGTAGTGCGACGGGACATTGACGAGGTAGTACAGGTCCAAGACAAAGCGGAGGACGATCATCCAGTCCGGCGAGTCGGGATCGTTGAGCTCATCGTAGGGCGGCGTGTTCTTGTTCGTTCTCCAGCCTCCCCCTTCGGTGTCGGGAGCAAGGCTCTTAGCCACTTCAAAGGCCGCTTCCTCCACGGCTGATTCGACAAAGGGGCTGATGGAGGCGTATGATAAGTCAGGAGGCGAAGCGCTAGCCGGCTGCACCCAGCGTGTCTCGTCGGCGGACCGCGAGATGGCGATGGTCTCGTTGATCAGGCTGTCAATAGACTTGACGAGGTCCTCGCGCTTGTAGCTCTGTCGCTGCGTGGCTTGTAGCATCTTCCGCCGAGCGGTACTGGTTGCTGGGTGCAGGATCTGATGGCGGACGCGCGTGAGCGAGATGGTGAATGCGCGATCAGCCAAGGCTAGCGTGCGTCCAAGTGACCAGGCGGAGGAGAAGGTGATGTCCATCATCCCCAGTTTCTCGTCAAAGATGTTGAGGTCGGAGCCGGTGTTGGAGAGCAGATCCCATTTGAGGGGGCCGATGAGGTTGGGTGTTAGCGGGCCGCGGAAGAGCGCGGCGGTTGTTTCGCCTGTTGGCGTGATGGAGCGCACGAGGGTGTAGCCGTCTTCAAGCCGGTTGAGCATGCGCTTGGCTACGTCGTCTAGGTGTTCCGATTGGGGCGGGATGATGGGTTTGAGCATGCTCGCTGTGAGGGCTAGGTTCTCAAAGGCCTGCTTTATGTTGAGAGAATTCGGTGGGAGGCAAGTGTACGACCAGGTGTAGAGGGAGACGAGCCCGACGCGAGCAGGCTGCTCAGGCGATGAGCCGGGGACGATTTCGGGGAGAGGTAACGGCTTTAGCGATTCCACGTTCTCCAGTGAGACGAGGTGGACGATCATCTGAGAAGCTTTGTCGCCGTCGAAGGGCCCGATGCGATTTGCGACCACGACGCCGAACTCTCGGGTGGTATCGACCTCGTCTGAGTCGGCATTCGCCATGTCCGTTGTGTTCATTCGCACGACGTGGGCCAGGAACCGGTGTCGCGAGATGTCTGGACTTCCCGGTAGCCGCTTGCCATCATCGTCATAGGCCGCAAACAAGCGGTTGAACAAAAATGCTTTGGGAAAGATGACGTTCGTATCGGGCTTGGTCGCCTGGTCGAGGTCGATTTTGCCGAACGGGACCCTGGCTGTTCCTTCCTTCAGCTTGACGAGGTCACCCAACGGAACTCGGACGGCCATAGACTCCAATTGCTTTGGCGGAGGATCCTTGAGGCTGGTGTGCGCAAAGATTCCCGCCTTCTCGGCCTCGTCCAGGCGCAGCTCGTCCGGGGAGAAGATCAAGAGCGCCATCCATGGCACGCGGTTTCTGGCATAGTCGTCTGGATGACGATCCTCGGCTTGGTAGCTGCCGATGCGCTCCCATGGCAGCGTGCTGTCGTTGAGGACAATGTGCGGAAGCGTGTCGTGCGTCGCTTCGTGGCCCTGTTCAGGGTATATGGAGTAGACTGAGTCAGCGGGAAGGTCGAATTGTCTACGGCTTGGAGGTGCCATTGTAGCCTTTGCAATCGTTTACCTTCTTCCCTTTTCTCTTTGTGTTTGAAGGGCACCTGGAACGGGAGAAAAAATCGTTGACAAAGCTCCAGGTGATGCTGGTGTGGATGTGAAGAAGTTGCCTCGGCCAGTCCCACTGTCGACGGGAGGTCGATGAGGATTCAGCTTCCTCAAATCCGCACCCTTCGCGTGATAGGTGGAGGAATATCCTTTTCGGGAGCACACCGTTGGATGTTCCCTGCGTGTACTTGTTCTTCGGGGTACCTTTACGCTGTCTTTACGCTCCACCAATCGGTCATTGCGTACTGCTATCCACCATGAGCACATGTCGAGATCTAGACTTATCGTCGCCATGTGGCTGTGAGACTAGTGTATGCACGGCTAGACCGTTGTGATCACACTTCAGCTCCACGTCCTCTCTCAGGTTTGGTGGATTGAGGCGCCGGGGATTTGTGAGGTTTGACTGTTGAGTGATGGGGGATGGGGGATGGGGAGGGCTGAGTATGCTTGGGAGGTATGACTGAATAAATGTGTTCTTGGAATAACATTGTGCTTTTGGCATGTTTACATTGTGTTGGTGGTTGCAATGCAACAAAAACCCGATGTTCGATGCCCAGTGCGCTGTCGGTCCTGTTAGGATTAAAGCCCTGTAATCACCAGTACGTACTAGTTGTACTAACACTTATAGCAATTGCAAACACCACCGTCACGGCACTGCAGGTGTGGATGCCCCTGGCTCGGATGGGTACAGGGACCCACCCGCTGAGAGGGCTGGATAGTGCCCTTAACGGGCATGGTAAGACTTCGCGCACTGATTGTTAACCAGCCTAACGGCACCAGCAGCTATGTACACCTGGAGATAAACTGCAACTGCGCCTCGCTGTGTTGTTTCCTTTTCTTCCCAACTTCCTCTTATCTGCCTGATCTAGAAGACGAAACATATGCCAACAATGGCTTCTCCTTCCTCATCAGAAAATAGTCACCCAATCAATCATTATGATTCGACAAATCAGTCCATATCACCCACCTTCCCACCGTCCCTTCCTTGAGTCTTCCATCCATCACTGGCCCCTGCCTCAGATCATCGAGAACCCCGGTCACACCGGCTTTGGCCGGCCACAACCTGACTCCCGTCCAGACGACACCATTCGACCCAGCACCAGTCCAACGATTGCTCTTTCCACCCAGTTCCTGCAAAGCACACACATGACGATTAGCAGAAAAAAAAACGAACATTGGCTGTAACCAGTCACGGATTTCGGCGAGCAGAAAGATGAGAACAGATGGGACGTACGCGACAAAAATGAAACCACACATGATCGCTGCCCATGTCGCCAAAACTCCCAAGGCGTGAGTGTCGAACTGCATCCCGGTCTCCCACAACGAATGCCGTGACACCCGCGATGCTGCGCCATATCCGGGCTCCGGTCGATCTTGGGTTTTTTGGCTGCTGGTACTCAAAGCGGCCGCAGAAGTGACGGCGACCAAACAAATCAAGAGCAAACCGAGGAGCGGCAAAAGCCGAACTGAGACGGTTGTTTGGAGGGTTCCCATCTTGTGGTAGGGCGGACGACTGAGCTCTGCGTGGCGGCGCGGTAGTATCATGACTGGACGGATGGGGATCATGGTGGGAAAAGTTCTTGAACTGATGGACAGTTGACAGATTTGAAGGGTCTGGTGTGTTACGACAATCCTGGGTGAAGGAGAAGAGAGAGAAACACCAAAGGGGGGAAAACGCATTATAGGCATTGTCTGTCGACTTGCCTGACTGGAGCCAGAAACGAAGCCCAGGCTCAGCCCTACCCGACGATATCTGACATCTGCTACCTAATCAGCCACCAAAGCCCACGCATCACAGACGAATGGAAACACCGACGGCAATCTGAGTTCTTGGCGATATTTCTGGTTATGGCATCGGTCTCACTCAGCGGGCGGTTGGCACCCAAAGCTAAAATCTCACTCAGTCTCCAGACGAGCTGTATGACATTTAAGTGGCTGGCTGTCTTTCAGCCTGCTAAATCTAAATCTGACGTACAGATATTCTTAGTCAACGGCCTTTGCCCCGCATATTCCTGCGCATCAGCTGGCCATCGAAGTTGGGGCGCCCAATAAGAACTATTCACAGAATAACCATCGCGCCGTCTGAATTCCGACGACGGGAGACGGAAAAGCCGACTCCGGAAAACAACCCTAGGCAGCGATTTACTCACTCCTCTCATTAAAATCGGTACTCGATATCACCCTTTCCCACTCATCCAACAACTGCAACGTGTCTTTGCACTTATGCTTCAGCGTTATACCCGCAATCCATCCCAACGGCAATCTCAACTCGACAGGCCCATGCCCCTCCTGAATATATGGAGAGAACGTCTCATTACGGACGACATCCATGATGATCTCGACAGCCTTTGCCGGGTCACCCGTCTGCTCCAAGTCCACATTGGCATAGCCGCGCAGTGCCCTTTCCGACGCTTCCTTGTAATCGTCAATCTGGGACACGTTGGCGACCACGTTACCGGGTGACAGCAAGTTGGTGCGGAACAGTCCTGGCTCGATGAGAAGGGTGCGGATGCCGAATGGTTCCACCTCTTGTTGGAGTGCTTCGACCATTCCTGCAGGCATTATTTCGGTCAGCGGGTCGGTCGAACAAGTGGTTAATATGACAGATGCAGCAAGCAGAGTGCCAAGGACGGACGTCGGTTGGGAAGAAAGGGGAGAACAAACCCTCAACAGCAAACTTGGACCCCGCATACGCTCCACAGAACGCGTCTCCCTCCCACCCCGACATCGAACTCATAAACACTAGCGTTCCGCTCCGGCGCTCTCGCATGTGCGGAAGGACAGCGTTGGTGACCTTCAGCAGGCCGAACACGTTGGTCTCGAATTGCTTGACGAAGCCGTCGTAGCCCAGGTCTTCCCAACAGCCCAGCGCCAAATAACCAGCGTTGTTGACCAGGACGTCGATCCTTCCGTAAATCTTGATGGCATCTGCAATGGTCTCGTTCAGGGACTCCTGGGAAGCGGTGACATCGAGCTGCAGGACTGATACATTATCTTGGGCTTGAGAAACAACGGACAGATGTGTAACACCCGGCTTGGAGAGGTCGCGGGCGGTAGCGATGACATAGTCGCCACGGGCGAGAATGTGGTGGACAAAATCGAAGCCAAAGCCGGAGGAGCAGCCGGTGATGAGCCAGACTAGTGAGTCGGGTCGCGTGGTGGTTTTGCTGGCCATCTTGTTGATGATGGGCGTTGAGAGTATGATGGTTGATGTTGTGAAATGAACTTGGAGTTAATTCTTCGGAAAAAGATGGGTTTGTTGGCGAAGGATTTCTTGGATGGAGAGCGATTGAGGGACTTTAAAGAAGACCTGGGACCATCCAACAATTATGTCCCCTCTCCTTCCCTTTATGCATCATCTGTTTTATCCCAACTTTTGCGTTTGCAGTCGGTTTCGGTTCATCATCACACTTTCCTGGCTCATTCTCGCACTTTCTTGGCCCCAGACTCGCACTTCCCTTCTTATCGCCAACCCTTTCGGCGATAAGCAGCACTTGCACATGGAAGGGAACCCCTCGAGTGGCCGCCCTGGTGCTGATCTCCAGTGAGATCAAGACCTGTGACGCAATATGTCATCTCGCACTCAGTCTCCTGTCAATCGGCCATACGTGCCTGTTGAAGCAGCATTGGACAAAGAAGCCCTCGTTGTTCCTGCTGTAGCTGTCTTGGCGGTAAAACCGTTGTCGATCAGGGGTATCGGATGGGAGATCTGGGCATGTTCGCCATCGGAGTTAAGAGCTTCTCAAGTGAAGATTGTAGGACACTGACTGGTCAGCACTGGTAAACGCTATCACCTAGACACTGCTTCGGACGAGCCTCCATTTGAAAGGATCCAAAGAGTTTCATCTTGGCTCCTCGCTAATCGCTCCCTCCGACCTGTACTGTTCAGATCCCCCGATCCGACCTCCGGACTTCAAGCCCCACATCGGCCCCGCATCGGCCCCACCAGACGCCGGTTCCTGCCCGGACATCTCGCCGCCATCTCACCTTCCGGTCCTCATCTTCGTCAAATCAAAGTAATTGTCCTCACCTCCGCATTCTCAAACAAGTCAACTCTCCACTCCGACTCCAAAAACCCAATCCGCTGAAACACCCCTTCCCTTCCTTCCACTTCCTTCAACGCCAAGAAGAACTGCGGCCCATCCGCATCCCCTCCCGTTTCCTTGTCCAGCTTCCTCCCGCCAAAAAGTACGACGAGTACTTTCTCCGAAAGCGCCACACTCTTCGGGTCTTCTTGTCTCGGACAATCCGGCGCCATCGGTATCAACACCCCTTCCCCGCCATCACCATCATCTTCCCCATTGCCATTGTCATACTGAATAGCAACCACCAAATTGTTCCTCCCCGTCCACTCGTTACTGCTCCTCTTGGTGCCCGTCGTCCATACCACTCCCCACCTATACGCCGCCCTCAAGGTAACTTGCCCGCCCTTCAACTTCCCGAATTCGTTGTCTCCTTCATACTCACACCATGTTTTCGCCGGATCAGAATCCACCTCCAGTCGGTCATCAAACTCGAACTCGTACCCCGACCTCGTAATGTGCTTGTACCTGGTACTGCACTTGCTCGCCGTTGGATTTCCCCCTCCTTTTCCAAATCCCGCTAGGTTCTCCACCGGATAGCATGATCGTGACATCCACGACCAAGTGGGGATATTATCACCCGCTCGAAGCACCTTTTTGTGTCGGTAGGGTTGCCACAGCAGCGCTCTCGGCAAGTCGCGGAGCCATAGACCGGCGAGGTACCGATCAGAAGGGCCAAGAAGGGAGCGAATTCGTTTCGCGATGCCAGCTAACGCAAAAGAACGGTCGAGTTCCTTGGTTAAAGAAAGGAAAGAGTACTCCTCCACGCAACGAAGGAAGAAGTCGTGCAACATGCGACTGTCTTTCATCGTTTCCGGTGAGCCAGAAGTAAGATTAGCAAACAACACCTTCTTCGGTATCGTCCCACACGTCAACGACGAGCCCGTCTCAAAAGTCGACGACCTCGACAGCGGCAACGGCGGACTCAACAGTCCCGAACCCTCAACATCACCTCCCCTCCCCGTCCCCGGTGCCCTCCAAATAGCAGCAGCATTATTATTCAAATTCCGCACACTCAACACATGTCCCCTCTCAATCCCCCCACACTCACAAAAGCACCCGCTCCTACACTCCCACAACACCTCGCTACTCCCAAAATGCAGCGTCCTCCTACTCAACAACCGCTCCTGGAAAACCCAAGCCCTGGATAAAATCGGCTCCTTTAGCGTCCGAAAGTACTCCACCTCCCCAAATAACGTCTCATGACTCCTCTCATGTCCAATCCTCGCATACACCGGTACCTGCACCCCTTCCCCTTCTTTTAGGGGAAGTGGCAACGTCCCAATCTCAACCGTATCCATCGGCGCCGTCAACCCCGTAGTACTCCGTCGTCCCGTAGCAGAAATCTTTAGGTCTCGAAACCCCTGCCCGTGAAACCGTCGTCTGAACAAACTGACACTAGCGTCCCGTTGTGCAGTGGCAGCTATGTTCAAAGTGGCGTGCGCGTAGATGGAGGACATGTTTGCGCTTTCTGTGAGCCAGTCTGATTCGGAGTCTTGGAGGATGCAGAGGGAGTCGATCCAGAGGTATCGGTGGCCTAACTCGCGCACTAAGAGGATGGCGTCGCGGAATAAAATGGGGAGGGAGGACCAGGGGATTTGAGAGAGGTGGGAATCGAGGGTGGAGGTGGTGGTGGTGAGGAGGGGGTGGGTGAGGCCCCAGCAGTGGGAGAGGGTTATGTAGGGTGGTGGTGATAGGGATTGGGTGATGGTGGGGTCGGTAGTGGTGTTGATGAGCTTCACGCCGCTGCGGAGGTCTAGCAGCCTTCTTGGAAGCTGGTGAGGCTCTGGTGCGCACTTGGGGTGCGAGGAGTCGCAGGCGGAAAGCCAGCGGGTGGCGAGGCGGACGACCCGGTCGAGGGTGATGGCGTAGGGGACGTGGTTAGCTGTGCCTATTGCTGGATGCGGTAGGGACTTCCAATATTGTTCCCCTTCCTTTCTTCCCTCTCTGCGCCCCTTTCTATCTTTTTCTTTCCTGGTATCTTCCCATTCCCCATCCACCTCCCCGTCCTCCTCCTTGCCCTCCCCCATTTCTTCTGGTTCTCCCGATTTTTCCGGCTCTTCAGTCGCCCTGCCATTCCCGACGTTATCCGTAGAGATACCTTCACCTCCCTCCTCCTCCTTCTCTGGCCCTTTATCTCCCCCTCCCTCCCTCTCCGCTTTCCCCTCCCGCTCCTCTTCCGCCCTCTTCAAGTCGACCAGATCCCAAGGATAATGATAAAACTCAATCCTACTCGTCGAGTCCCGTACCGTCAACGCATGAGGGAAGGTCGCGTCGGGGTAATCGTCGTATAACAGCGCTTTGAAGAGGCATAGCGTGCCTCCTCCTCCTGTTCCAGTCCCTCCTTCTCCGCCTCCTCCTTCTCCTGTCCCCCCTACTCCTTCTCCCTCACCAGAACCAGAAGTAGCGGCAGCGGCAGGCTGCTGCGTCAAACACAAAATCCGCCTAAAACTCCTCGCATCCGCCACCGGCGCTTTATAGATGTAATAAGAGCTCGGATCGTCGTCCCAGAAGAGGGTGATTGCTTTGTGGAGGAGGGGACAGTAGGGGCAGCTTGTGCTTGGACCGGAGGCATTGGGGGAACCGTTGTCGTTGGGGGAAGGGGAAGGGGAAGGGAAAGAGGTTTGGAGGAGGTCTTGGTATTCAATTAAAAGGTAGCGGGGTGGGAGGGTGGTAGGTACACTGGAAGGGGAATGGTCATTGGAGTGGCTGTGGTTGTGGTTGTGGGAGGGGGAGTGGCTGTATGAGTTGAGGATTGGTGGGTGCGAATCGAAGGGGCGGAAGAGGGAGTATGAGAGGTTGAGGCAGGAGGGGCAGACTGTTGGCGCCGGTTCATCGTCCATGTCCGAGTCCGGTGTCGTCCCTCGTGGTGGTGGTGGTGCGGCCGGTGATAGTGCTGGTTCCGATGCTGGCGGTGGTGGTCCTGATCGTGACAACGCGGGGTCACGATAAGATTCTTCAAGTCCCAAAACCCCCAACTTTTGCGCCGCCTGCGCCAGGTCGTCGGTGATGTGGTCCATGGTGTCTTTCTCCTCCACAATCTCCTGTGTGTTTGTTAAGGCGGCTGCAGAAAAAACGAAACGGCGATACGGTCAACCAATGCTCCGAATAGCCTCATCTCTTTGTTTTTTTTTTTTCCTGTAAAAGGAAGAAGCGAGATGAAGTCAAAAGAAGGAATGGGAGGGATCTCGTAAGCGAAGCGTTACAGTGAGCGTGGGGACTGGGATTAGAACCTGGAAGGCTTGGCGACGATGTTGTGCTTTTGGGGCGTATGCAGGGAGGCAGGGTTCCATTCCGAGATCCGCGCCACTGCTGTCGGGTCGGGCGTTATAGCGCTGTTGTTAGTGGATTGGAGGCTAATTGGTTATGGTTTTTACAGCATTTATAGGCCTTGCTCAACGTTGGTGGAACGGAAAACCATGGGAAAATATGATCATGATGGTATCATGAGCGGTGGGTAGTGTTTGGATACCATTAGCAGATGGTTGTAGAAGAATCATGCAAAGGAATATGCAATGGCAATCCCCGGACAAGTATCCTGCAAGCCCAAGCACGGATTTACTCACCAACATCCAAACTAAAAAGGTGAACGCAATCGACGTTCGATACTCCCGTCAAGGTAGAAATTAAAACCCGAAGATAAACAAAACCAAAACACACAAAAAAAAAAAAAGGCTCAGCCCGCCCAGATCCGGAATCGAACTCAATACGAGCCAGATAGCAGACCTACGAAAACACCAACGCATTTTCTGGATCGCAGCACACACTTACCACGTAAGCTACTGGACCGTGGTAGAAGGTGTGGATTTTAGGGGTTATATGGTCCTGGTCTGGGTGCCAGGGGCAGTGACGGGAAGGTCCTACGGGGCCGCTGCGGGAACACTGGATGGAAAGCTGGGGCTTGTGCCGGTGCCGGTGCCGGTGCCGGTGTGTTGGAACTTACTTGGTGGCCAGGGGGCTTGGCGTTTTGTCAACTGCCCCTGGCTAGATGGGGTGAAGACACTCCTCCATAAAAGCATGAGCAACAAATTTTGAGTGCATGTATTGACTTGTTAGATCAGGACCAACGTTTCCATATCAAGGAAATATTCTTTCTCCATCTCCGAGTCTGGAGGGTGGGTAAGTTGGGACATGGCGCTGGGGATCGAGTGCCCGAGCAGAGTCCCAAAATGTTCTACCAGTCTGCGACATGCATTGTGGACACTCGGCGATGGCTACGTCTTCGGGAAGTTTCTGTTTGAACTAATCCACTGTTAATTACTCTCTGCCGGTCTTTAAATGACAACTATACCAGGTTCTCGCTGTCAGCACCATGATCTCTTAGCGCGAATCCGTGACCTGATCAAGATGGGTTGCCAGAGCTTACAGTAGCCCGCACGAGCGCCACACCGCAGTTGGAATTGTCAAGAGAATGCTGGCATCATCACCTTATTCACAGAACCAACAGAAACTTGTAATTTGGGAGATGGAAACGAGCCCGGAAGCGGCACGAAACAAATGTAAAAAATATCTTGGGATTTTTTCAAGTGGAAAAACACAGAAAGAGCGTGAAGTCAGAAATCACCAACTGAGCAACAAAAGAATAGAGTCCAAGATGACAGCCAGAAAGCCCCGTGAAGAATGTTGAATATTACTAGACATTTCCACTCGTCTCCATTCCCCTTTCATTGAATGACGTAGTACCTTCTTCCCTGGGTACCTGGAGCGTTCATGACGGGAGCGCATTCGTCCCATCACCATTGTCTCCCTCCCGTACGTGGCACGCTCAACCGACTTCAAAAGACACATTCATTGTTTACCGCGTGAAGATGCCAGAAGATTGTACATAGAACTTGAACCTGATCACTCCGCTGGCGTCTTTATGCACTCATGGTCCCCGGCGGGGGTTTCTGGAAGTTCTGGCGTGGCTATGTGTCTTCCATCCACCCCATTCACTATTCACCATCCCCCCCGTCTTTCATCCCATCTCTCATCCCAACAGCCAAGGCGCGCAGTTGACTGCCAGGGTTTTTCTTCGAGGTCCTTCCACATTCACCGAGATTGCTGCGAAACCTTAGTCCAATGACGCGTCGTTGTCAAGTGTCAAGTTGCCCTAGCGACAGCTGTCAGCCTTGGTCCCGGGCGCGCCGGATAGTAATTCACTGACGTCTTGTCAACGACCCTTCACTTCCATATCACCGTAACCATTCACCAAATTGATAGCAGCGAACTTCCATTTCATTTGACCCCTCCATTTTTGGTCCCTCCATCCTAAACAACCCCTACAACAACAAAACACAACCGTCAAACAAAACAATCGCTCATCACATTTCGCAACCCCATCGCGTTGCCTCTTCTTACCTTTATCTCTACTCACCAGAACCAGCCCGAACTCTCGACAACAGACGACAGTTCAACAACATGTCCCTCTCCAAACCGTCAAAAGAACCAACTCCCCCGCCGACGCCGCCCCCAAGCGAGCCCCAGGCGACTGACATCCCGCTTCCTGAGTCGCCTTTGGTCCTTCCGCCCGCTGACTCTCCATTCTGGACTGTTGTAGCTCAGGAGGTTCGTCAACTTGGTGACATCGACGACGACAAGATTCAGGACAATCCCGCCTCCGTCAGCGAGATGGACGTCGGCAACACGACCAACTCGATGCATGAAGATTCAACTGAAGAGCGCAGCCTTACGCTTCCACCCGAAGCCCGTGGGGACCATCTGCTTGTCGACCTCGGCGACAACAACACCCATAACAAGCCCACTGCCATGGGCGACATCGACAACACAACCAACCCCAAACGCAACTCCACGTCCACAAGTGAAGAGCGCACCATCACCCCTCCACCCGACCAAATCATGTCCAAACAAGACGAACCATCATCAGAGCGCGAGCCTCTTCGCCACCTCCCCAACACAAAGATCCCCGACATGCTAGCAAAACTAAGCCAAAGAATTACCGACTTCGAGGCTGCCGAAGAAGACGTAACGCAGAACAGCGACACTTGCTCTAGACTGCTGGAGAACCAACAAAGGCTTCGTGACGCTACTTCTTCTCTTCTCTTGGATGCACTGGCTGTTGCTTCGGTGGTCATGGCTGAGGAGTCGTCGCTCATTGATCCAGCCCTGGTCCCGCTCCCGTCTGATGATGAGGATGAAGACGATCTTGAGTCGGAGGAGTATCCCCAGAGTCTGTCGCTGCCGTCCTTTACGAGAGGAACTGGAACTGGAGGTGATGTTGAGACTGGCCGCTACGAGGATGGCGACCACGACCACGAAGAGGACTTGCTGCGGGGTCTAGGTCCGAGTGAAGTTCCTTTCCCGCCGTCGCTGTCTGAATATGATGCGGAACTTGAAGAGCAGGATCCCCCCAGCCTCGTTCCCAAGTTCATCGCCGACAATCTCAAAGCCCAAAACAAAGACCACCACCTCCCCGACATAGTCCCCACGTGCACTGCCTACGACGACATCGACTGGAGCGACCTCCTTCCCGCCGCCGCCCCCGTCCCCGAAGACAGTTCATCGACGAAGGCGACACAATTTTCCAGCTCAGACTCCAAATCGTCGCTTGCCGTTCAACTCGATCCTGCTGACGTCCCGCTGCCTGAGGACGATCCCTTTGACGTTCCGTTGGGACTCCATGGGCATGATGATGGCTCCGGACTTCCGGATTATTCGGACCTTGAAGCGCTTGGCGATCACGGAGACTATGGCGAGAAGGGGGACCTGGGGGATGATGAAAGTGACAGTTCGCAGTTATTCGTTAACGACGGGAGCCCGCTGCCTGATTGGAGGAGGGAGTTTGTCATTTCTTCGTCTTCTGAGTCTGAGAGGGAGCCGAGTCCGGAGGAGTCGCAGTCGCAGGTTAAGTCTGATGCCGATGCTGCCGATGACAATCAATCTGGATCTCTTCTGCAGGAGACGGTCACGGGAGAGAAGAGACCCAGCAAAGAGGAGAAGGGCAAGGGAAAGGCGGAGTACGAAGTAAAGAACAAGACAGAGCAACAGGACCACACCAACCATCCGCCCTCCTCCTCCTCCATCTCCCCCTGCGCTCAGGGTCACAAGCGCAAGTGGTCTAAGGGATCTCAGACTCTGTACAAAGAAAATGATGTGATCCACAAAGCTATACCGCCGGAACTCTACCTGTCCCAACAGATTGTCAACCCCGAGAATGAGGTTCAACAGCAGCAGCAACAGCAGCCGGAGCAGATGGTATCCCCACGTTCGCCAGTGTCGCCGTATTCTTCGGTGGTGACTCCCGTTGCTTTGGCACCGTCTGTCGCACCGGTCGCACCGGTCGCACCAATGGGATCTGTCGCTTTGGATCACCATATGGCAACTGATCAGCTCCCACTAATCCAGTCAATGGTAGCCCCCGAACTACAACCCGAACCCGCCCCTTTCCCTAGAGGCGGTACTCAAGGCCAGCCGACCACCCCTCCGACTGCCCGTGTCATTGTCGACAACAAAGCGACAGAACCCAAAGTCGATCGTTACTCCCCACTACCCGCTCCTTCATCCCCTCTACTCTCCCGCTCATCACCGTACAAAGCTTACAAATCTTCGCAGCCGCGTCCGCGAGAGTCACTGCTGCACTCAGTGCCCTACACCCCAGCGGTAGTGCCTTGGGATGAACAGAAGGATCTACATGGGATGCTTCCGCTTCCCGAGCCTGAGCGCCTCCCG
Organism: Neurospora sp. CHS-2018a; assembly: GCA_009802275.1. NCBI lineage: Eukaryota > Fungi > Ascomycota > Sordariomycetes > Sordariales > Sordariaceae > Neurospora > Neurospora sp. CHS-2018a. The sequence goes on from RAKG01000082.1 coordinate 344,560, forward strand.
ACGTACACTCGGATTTCGAAGACGACGGATAACTCGCGGGTTATGCCGATGTGGTTTGAGGGGTTTAGTGCTGTAAGTCTTATTTCACCCTTCTCTTTCCATCCCCATCTCTTTCCCCTTCCCTTTCTACCTTGACCCCAACTAACGCAACCTCCCGCCAACAGCAAGAATGGTTCCTCATCGAGCCCGCCGCCAACATCTTCTACCGCCGCATCCGGCACCACTGGCACCCCTCCCTCCCACAATGGCCGCCCTACATCATCGGTCCGACCCCCTTAATCATGGAACTCTCTCAAATCGGCAAGGACGGTCTCGCCGGCGAAATCAACATCCTCCTCCACTGCGAGCGGTACTCCCCGCCCGGCTTCCTGCCATGTCCACAACTCCGATCCTTCACCAACTTCATCCGCGACTGCCTGGCTCTGCAAAACATCCGCGGCATCACGGTGCCCGACTTCCAGACCGTGCACGAGTGCAAGACCTGGCTTGAGACTGTAACTAAGAATGGAAGGATGCTCTCCTTCATGGCACTACATTGTCATGTCGAGCGCCTGCGGTCTGGTGTCTCGCCGGGAACGCACGAGTTCCTGGATGCGATACGGGACATGGGGTGTCAACTGGGCTGGAACGAAAACGTATATTTCTCCAAGACTTTGTTGGTGTTGCAGGAGTTCAAACATGTGTCAAGGTACGACTCGTCGTCGACGCCGTTTGCAAGTCTGAGAGGGAATCAACAACAGCCACAGAATCTCGTCAATCCGGGCCAACATTTCGGCTACGGCCAAGGCAAGAGCACGGAGTACTGTATTGCGCTGAGGGCGGACCACCCTTATCTCAATATCAGGGTGACACTGGCGGCGCTGAATACCCTCAGCTTCGAGTGGCTGAAGTGGGTAGGCCCTCCGGACGCCTGGGTCAAGACCTGGGATCCTTGCGATGAGGAGGTGGTTGGGCCGCAAAGAAGGACGCGTCTTGCCGAGATAAGGGTCAGGAGAAAGGATTTGTACGATGAGTTCGTGGCCTTGAAGGAGCAGGTGGATGGGTGGTTCGTGGATCACCCGGAGCCCCCGAGGACTGCGCTTCTTGGGGGGGGCATGGCGTCGAGGTCTTGCGTTTGTCCTAATTGTCATTATGTTGCCTGTCATCAGAATCATCATGATGATGACAGTGTGTGTGAGTGTGATGATGAGACGCCCAGTTCATCGGGTAACTCTTCTCCGAGGAGGATTAGGTCGGCTGTTGATGGGCTTCAGCCGTTTCCTAGACCGAGACCCCTTCCGGAGCCGCCCAGGCCGGGATTCAGTAGCCTGGCAGATGCGGATGGAGAGAGTCTCTTGACAAGAGAGGAACTGGCAAGTGTGCGTCGGGCCGAAAGAATGGTGGACAAGTTGGACAGGAACATTGACAAGGGTCTCGCGCGTCTGAACCCTCCGAAACGGCAAAAGACCGAGGCGGCCGCGGAAAAGGCTGAGGCAACGAATGCCGAGGTGGAGAAAGCTGACGAGACGGCCGTAGAACCTGACACGAGGACCGAGGCTCAGAAGGAAAGGCAGCGCCGAAGGAACAGGAAGAAGAAGGAACAGGAGAAGGAGGCCAAGAAGAAGAAGGCCGCCAGGACCGAAGTGGTCGCCGAATCGAAGGCCCAGATTTATGAATCCCTGAAGACGGGCGGATTTAACCGAGAGGCAATCAAGGATGTGCTCGACAAGACCATGGCAAAGATTGGGCCGAAGCCAGGTGCTCCCGAGGACGAGTCCAGAGGTCAGGCCCTTGCGAATAAAGACGGTCTGAGCACAGAGGAGGAGGCTCGCTTTCGAGATTCGGTGAAGCCTTTTTATGCCGAACACCTGAGGCGCAAAGAGGCAGGTGAGACCTTCAAGCTTTTTGGCAAGTTTGAGATCCCGGCCGATATTTCCGAAGAGGGCTTCTTCGAGGCCTTCCTCAATAATGTCGTCCTTGTTGAAACAAACGACAAGGATGGTTTTGCGATTGACTGGAAACCTGATGTAGAAGAGGGTACTCAAAGTCAAGAGGCCTTGCTTGACAGCAAGTGTGGCAGGTGCGTTCCCGAAGACGCACATCAAGATGCTCTTGACAATCAGCTTGGACAAGCTAGCACCGAACACTCATCTGCCAAGGAGCAGGAAGTGCCTGCAGAAGCAGTCAAGCCTCAGCCGAAAGACGTTCACTCAACAGCAGGCCCTTCCACACACGATGTTCCGGATCACGATACCTCCGACGTTGCTCAACCAAAGCAACTCGACGACATCGCCTCAGCAGCTGTCTCACAGCCTGCTGCAGAGCCATCCACCAGTCCCGAAGCCGCTCCCGAAGCCGCTCCCACTGTCCCCCCCACTGATACTCCCATCCCTCCCCAGGACTCGCCCAACCATGACGACACCTCGACTTCCAAACCGCCTCCCCTCGATAAATCCAAAGAAGCCTCCAAAGCCAAGAAAGAGCGGCGCAAGCTCCGCAAGCGTCTCGACCGCGAAAAAGAAGAAGCCCGCCTTCGCGAACAAGCCGCCGCGCGCGAAGAGCTCCGTCGCCAAGCCGAAGCCCGCCATCAAGCCGAGCTCGATCGCAAAGTAGCTGAAGCCCAAAGGAAGCTCGACGAAGAGAAGGCCAGACGTTTGGAGCAACATCAGAAGGAGGAAGCGGCTCGGTTGCAACGGGTCAAGGAAGAGGAGGCCCGTTTGCAGAAGGTCAAAGAGGAGGAGGCGAAGAAGAGGGAGGAAGAAGAGGTCAGGAAGAGGGAGGAGGAGGAGCGGTTGGCTGAAGAGGAGAAGAAGAGGCAGGAGGAAGAGGTGAGGAAAGAGGAGGAGAGGAAGAAAGAGGAGGAACGGATTGCTGAGGAGAAGAAACGGCAGTTTGAGGAGGAGGCTAGACTGCAGGCGGAGAAGGAGTGGTATGCTAAGGAGGAGCAGAGGAAGCTCAAGGAGGCAGCCCAAAAAGAGGAAGCCAGACGGGTCGCCTTGGAGGCCAAGCAGAAGGCGGAACTTGAAGCCAGGCAAAAGGCTGAGCTGGAAGCTATTCGGCTAGCTGAAGTGGAAGCCAAACGTAAAGCTGAAGAGGAGCGGAAAGCCGAGCAGAAGCGGAAGGCTGCCGAGGCCAAGCGCAAGGCCGACGAGGCAAAGAAGGCAGCCGAAGAGGTCAAGAAAAAGGCGGAGGAAGCTCGACGTAAGGCGGAAGAGGAAGCCAAGCGTAAGAAAGAGGAGGAAGCCAAGCGCAAAGCTGAAGACAAGAAACGCCAAGCTGAGGCAAAGCGACTGGCTGAGGAGAAGCGGAAAGCCGAAGCCGCTCGCCAGGCTGAAGCTAAGCGTCTTGCCGATGAGAAGAAACAGGCCGAGGCCAAACAGAAGGCCGAAGAACAGCGGCAAGCAGAGCTCAAGCAACAGGCCGAAGTAGAACGTCTTGCCGAGAAGAAACGGAAAGCGGATGAAGCCGAACGGAAAGCCCGTGAAGCCGCACAAAAAGCTGAAGCCGAACTTCAGGCCGAACTGCAACGTCAAGCCGATGAAGCCGAACGGAAAGCCCATGAAGCCGCACAAAAAGCTAAAGCCGCTCTTCAGGCCGAACTACAACGTAAAGCCGAGCTCAAGCGCCAGGCTGAACTTCAACGTCAAGCCCAGCTCAAACGTCAGGCCGAAGAGAAACAGGCCGCCGAAGCCAAACTCAACGCCGAACGCGAAGCCAGACTCAAGGCCGAACGCGAAGCCAAACTCAAAGCCGAAGCGGAAGCCAAAGCCGCAGCAGAAGCCAAGCGCAAAGCCGACCTCGCCAAACGGCAGCAAGCGGAATAGGAATCCAAGCGCCGGGCAGAGGAAGCCAAGAAGCGCAGAGCCGCGGAAGCTAAGGAACGCGCGGCCGAGGCAAAGAAGAAGGCTGTTGAGGAAGTCGAACGTCGTCGTCAGGCTGATTTGGAAGCTGCTGCTCGTCGGGCCAAGGAGGAGCAGGAACGTCGTGCCAGGGAGCATGCCGAACGGTTGAAGAGAGAAGCTCAGGCCGTCCGCAAGGCGGAAGAGGAGGCCATTCGTAGGGCGATGGAGGAGGCGAGGGTTAGGCGTGAGGAGGAGGCTAGGATTCGGCGTGAGAAGGAAGAGGTTGAGCGGATGAAGAAGGAAGCTGAACAGCTGAAGAAGGAAGTAGAGGAGGCAAGGGAAAGGGCTGAGAGGGAAGAGGCGAGGAAGAAAGCTGCTGAAGAAGTCAAGCGCCGGAAGAAAGCTCAGCGCAAGGCGGAGCAAGAGGCCAAGCGGAAGGCCGAAGCTGAAGCTGCTAGAGTCAAAGCTGAAGGGGAGGCGAGGCTTCGACAAATGTTGGGGATTCAGCAGGTCGACAACTCCGTGACATATGCTGAGCAAGAAGCCACTCCCTTTCACGAACAGCAAATTCTCATCCAAGAAGCCTGGCACCAGATCGACGAATCCCTTCTTCTCTCTCAACAAGCGCATAACTCCCTTCTCCGCGCCCAGCACCACAACTCCGAAGCCTTCCGCCAACTCGGAGAAGCCGACCTTCTTCTCTCACTTTCGCAGGATGTCTCCCAAGACTGCCAAACCCCACAGGATACTCCAAATCTCATTTCCGCCCGCCATCGCTTCGACGAAGCCATCCTCCAAGCCCAAGAGGGTTACCGGCTCATACAACAAGCATGGGACTACCATGATTCCTCAGAGCGCACCGCCGAGGAAGCCCATCGCTTGCTGGTAAAGGTCAGTCACGAGGGAGAGTACGATCGGACAACCGAGCAATACTCGCTAGTCGAGGCACGCCATCAAAACGACGAGGCGTTCCGGAGAGCAGAGGAAGGTCGTCGTGTGCTTGAGGACGCGTTTGCGAAGATGGGGATTTCCCTGCAGCAATTCGATAAGGACGTCCACAGTCTCGAAGCCGATGCCGAGCAAGAACCCCACACCATCCTTATCACCACCCCTCTCACCTCTCATCAACAGCTGTCCGACCCGGAAGCAGAAACAGAGGAGACCGAAACCATATCCTCCTCCTCCGAAACCATGTCCACCACCACAAGCGGTGACCACTCAGACAGCCCAACCGACGATCGTCCCTACGAAGAGCGCCTAAGCGCCTTCATCAACGATCAACTCCTCACCTATGGCGTTTGGGACCCGGAGTCGTTTTATGTTCGGTATGATCCGCGCAACCCAAGCGGTCCACGGGCGCATGAAATGCCAGTGGGGAGTGAGAGAGGGGGCCACGGCAATGCTGCCGGAAGCGACGCAAGGGGCGTGAAGGAGGCGTGGTGGTGAGGCAAGGCACCCTTAATATTTGGCATGGTTTTTCAAATTCTTCGGTACAGCTAGTGGTTGAATGTAGTCGCCCTCTTTAACCAAACCCTGGCTGAGAATGAAGGGTATTCTTCTCGCTGAGCGAGCTATGGACGAAGAAAGTTGGCGAGATTGAGTGTTTCAACTGCAGGGTACAGCTTCCAGCACGAACATGTCGGAGTATAGTTGACTTGAGGGTAATGTCGTAGCGAGTATCTCGGCGTCCATTGTATTCAGAGAGAGTGGTTTAGATCGATAGAATCAGATAATGAGCAGAGTTGCTGAGTTTTAGAGTCAAAATTGAGAGTGACAATCGGCGTTCACGGCATTGTAGACATTGTGAGGTGATCGCGGTGAGTGTAAGATTGTGTGAAGGATGAAAATGACGATGGTCACCAATCCAGGTGAGGGAGGGTTTGTTTGTATGAGCGTTTGTAGATTGGTTTGCCTGGATATTGGTGATACCCAACGTCCAAAGAAGATGAAAGGGAACGAGTTGATTCAGATGACGAGAATTGCGAGCTTGACGAAGATGCACTAAGAAATTGTTAGTGCATGCCACTGAACGCACCAGAACCAAGCCCTGAAGAACCAGGAACATACCCTAACCCTACAGCACACCCCCAAATATTCAAGAGCGATCGCAAAGGATCAGAACTTTGAAATGGGCGGCGGACGGAAGAATGTTTCTTTTGGTGGGCAGACAACTGAAACTAAGTGAGAGCAATGATGGGGAAAATGCTTGATTGGCGGCTTCCATTGTTTCGATGAAGAGGAATGGGTTTCCCAGCCCAGGTCTAAGTACCACTGAAATGGAAATTCAAGGTCGGATGCACCTTCCACACCTTTAGACAACCGAGAACTGAGAACCGATTGCTCCTACCGTCCAACGCCGGCCGCCGACTTTCTGATGTCTCAATCTCGTTTCTGCCCTTGTGGTTAAACGTGATGTTGCTCGGCTGGAGGTCCTCTCCTCCTCCTCGTGCTCCTCTGCAAAAACCATTCGTTCCACTTGACGCACATTCTCATCCAGCTCTAGGTCGACAAGCATCATGATGCTTCTGACATCAGCTCCAGAGTCAATGGTTCTGGAAAGTTTGTTAGTTCGAGACCTATAATTACCTTATCTGTAGGTGTTTCTACATTCATATTACGTGTTTTTTCTTCGATGTTGTGCATATGTCAATTCAAGTATGTATTATGTGTTTTGACTTGGAACTTGGCCATTCCATAGTGACCTTGTGGCGTCCTCAACGGGTCCTGTTGGACACTCGGTGGTGTCCGTTTGCGAGCCGTGTTTTATGATGCCCGGGGAGGCCCGGTGTATTGCTGAGGTTAGTAACGGGCGAGGCGATTCGTGATTGAAGAACCTAGGTTCATCCAATGTCTGAAGAAGATGAAGGGGACAGAGTGAGGTCAGATGATGAGAGGTGCAAGATTGGTTGTAGATGTTCTCCAAAATTGTTAGTGCATGTTACTGAAGACACTCTGAACGGCCACCTGAAGAAACTCGCCAATCCAGACCGCAACAGGCAAGGCTCAGCTGTACGGAAAACGGGAAAAGCGGGGATCTGCGGGCCATGGCTCGACCGGTTGGAGACGTTATTGGAGACGCTTGGAGTAAAGTGGAGATTTGTCATGAAGTGACCCCACCGGGGAGCATGGCGTGCATGGCCCTCGCCTGTAACGGCCAGTGATCAATCAGCCCTGCAAGGGTCCTGTCGTGATGGCTTCGCTTCCAACGGTTGTGGTGGTCGACTGCACTGTAACTGGTGCACTGCCGTTAGGTTGTTCTCTGCAGTAATAAGGTTGCCTGCATTTGACCATCGTGGTTGTTTTTCGTTGCAACGGTGTTCATTCAATCCATGTGGTGCACATCAAACGTCCCGTCCTCATCGGTCCATCAAATCATCTCCATATATCAAAAAGCCGAATACGTGTACTATAACCACTATTACATGGATAGTAGATACCGGAGACATGTCCGATGGGGTATCCATAAAGGGACCCTCTTCCCATCTTTTCCGGTTCTCCTCTTTTTCCTTTTTCCTCGTTTTCTTCTCATCCGGCTACTGAACCCCGAAAAGAGCCCCCCCTCGTGGTCCCCATCTCGTGTCAATCTTATAAGTAATAACCCATCCCCCGGTCGCCAGGTGGAGTGACCAAATCCCTCAATCTCCAGCCTGACGAACCGCAACTGTCCCCGAGACCAAGAACGAGAAGAAATCGACCGGGGCCAACGGCGCATCCTTCGATTCGACCAGGGCACTCATATTTCTCCAGTCTCTCTCCTCCCTCCACCGACCCGACGGCATTTGAGAACCGGACTTTTTCCCTTTTGCCATCTTCCTTCTTCAACACGAACAAGATATATCGATGGGATTCATCACTCATTACCACTTCTCAACACGTCCAGTAACCAACACCCTTACCATTCACACACACACTCAACAAACAAACAAACCACCAACCACAATGTGCCGCCAAATCGTCTTCTCCGGCACCTGCCCCCAATGCACCCAGCACTTCATCTGGCAAGACCTCTCGCAAGAGCTCTCCTGCCTCGAAGCCAAGAACACGGGCGTATTCGGCCAATGCGCCTTCGGCGTGCAAATCGAGGAGCACCGATTCGACCAAGAATGCGAGCCCTGCGCCGCCGACAACGAGAGGGATGAAGGGTACTGCGCTGATGGTATGGATGATGAGCTTGTCCAGGTCCCTCCAGGGGAGCTGATTACACACGATCCCACTAAACAACCTTTCACTACAATGGCGGGAAAGAAACACGCTGACGCTGATGGACAACAACAAGAAGACGGGGGCAAGCGGAAGAAGCAGAGAGTTGCGTGAGTGAGCGCAGTGCAGTCAGTGAGGCGGGGGGAATGATTTGATGAGATCATGAAGAAGCCCCGCTCTCGGAGACTTTTTTTATTAGGAGCGAGATTATGGAGGCGAGACAAGTCACAAGCACGCCGAGAGTCACCGCGAGAGATGAAGCGACGACGAAAGCTTGCGCCGAAAGGTTGAACAACGACGATGAAGCGTAACTCCCAAAAACTCCGAAGTTCGTTACCCCGGATCGAAAAATGTCCGCACCGGAATTTCGAGAATGTCTCGGATGTCAACCCCATCCCATCGCATCACATCATCAACCGGTCGCGCATTCGGTACAGTTCGAATTTTGCGTGTTTTGCACGCCATTCGCAACCCCCGCGTCTCTCCCCGCGCCGCCGCGCCGGAGTTTCGGGCCGATATGCCGATGATCATTGGGTCGAGTTGCACTGTTGAGCTTTTTCGATATCGTCAGTCCAACGCATGCTTTGCAACGGCATGCGAAGGAACCGGCTCATCTGGCATCAATATCTGAGTATACTCATCAACGTCGTCATCGATCAGGACTCCATGGCCGCAGTCATACGCTTCTCAACCCGCCCGTATTCAGCTCATCAACATGCGCACAGCGGACCGCAGCGGATAGAAAATCATGACGCCAAAGACCCATGTACGGTAGCTTAACCTGGCGCGTTACGAGAAATCGGCAATCGCTAGTTCGATGGGGTCACTGGAGGCCGAGGATTTGGCATTCAGACTGCTTTGAAGGGTTAGGAGCCGGGCCGGGTGATTCACCTTCAGCGAACGGGCCGAGAGGATGAAGGAAGGGAGCAAACAATTCCATCGAAAACCATTGTCAACCACCACCAACAACAGCGGCATTGCGGCTCAGCAAGCAAGGAAATAAAATACGCAAATAATCGCTCGCTCGCATCGGCCGAAGGAAAGAGAGAGGGGTACGGTTCGGTTCGGTTCGGTTTGGCAAAGTCGGCGCTACCTGTCCGGGCCGTTTCATACCTATTCCAAATACACGTCCCAACGCAGTCGGATTACGGCTCATGATTCCAAATGTCCTACACGTCGATCGACTGTTTCATGATTCCAACTACCTACAAGCCGAAATAACGCAGTCGAACGCGGTCCAACACGAATGCAGGCAGGCAGTTCTTGCTATGCTAGGTACTATGGAAAGGATAGGTATGGACGGGAGGGAGGGAGCCGATGGAAAAGGATCGAGGATCGTCTTCCCGCTGCTGCTTTGCTCTGCTGCAGTCATGGCATCCGCCTTTCTGCTCCTCCTCCTCCTCCTCCTCCACCTCCTCAGGAGGGCTTCAACCGGGGCCAGGACAGAGAGAGAGGACCGGAGTATGTACATACTACATACTGGTAATGGTCTGGATCAGTGGTGAAGGCTACAGGCAGCCGGGAGAGGACGACCAGGACCGAGAGCTCAAGACTATCTTGGAGCAGATCGAACACCAACACGGTGTCAGGATCCGTCCTCAAAGGACACAGCAAGATCCCATCCAGATCTCCGCTGCTTCTCCCCAAGAACGCCAGGGCAGCTATGTATGGGCAGCATCTTGAAGAGCTTGAAACTCCGTGAAGGTCCTTGCGACAGACAGTCTGGCAAGATTCAGTGCTTGTCGCTCCGCCCAGCGGCGACAAACGTGTCATACGTACGGATACTTCTCCAGGAGAGCCCTGGAACCACATGGTTTCGACAGCAGATATTGAGGGAAGGAGTACCTCTGCCGCCGGGGAGCTATGCGACATAGGCAGGGTGTATGTGTTTGGGTCCGGGAAGCAATAACGGCGGGATGATACGTGTTTTTTTGGAGCAGTATTTTCGGTTGTTGATGATACCCATAGTTCATTTTGTTGATGTTGTCGTTGTTGAATACACATTGCACAAAGTACATGCGGCCGTCGACCAGCCTGGATGTTCAAGGTGGCAGGCATATTGCCACCATAGGTCAAAATGGTGTTTTAGTCAGTTTGGTATCGAACTGGGATGGGATGGACACTTGGCAGGTGTATTACAACACGAGATTTTTGTTCTGCTGATGTATGGTGAAGGAAGTGCTTTGTGGTACAACTACCATCTATCGTCTTGAGCTTTAAGCCAAAAACCTAGTGTAACCACCAGGTGCCAAAGACCATGGATCCAAGGGTATCTTTCAACGTCTATGTACCTCCAACTCAATACTCCGGCGCCGCTTTACTTTCCTCTTTCCTGGCCAACTCGCCCTCTCCCGTATCCCGCTCTAACACCCCTACTACAGAGCATCTCCATCTGTCCATCTTCTCACCCGCCCATGCGCTCGTCCTCGCGGCCACCACCGTCCCGTCCAACCCACCCCAACCCACCCCAACCCACCACCCCAATCCCCATCCCCCCCCCCCCCAACCTCACCTCCACCCCTCCCCCTCCCAAAACCCTTCCACACACCCCCAATACCTCCCCTCATTCTCCCTCCCCCTCGCATGCCCCACATGCCCAGTCCCCCCAAACTTCTCCCCCCTCACCCTCACCTCCCTCTGTTTCGCCTCATCCATATGCCCCTCCACATCTTTGTAGTTCACCAACTCATCCTCCTCACTATAGATATACATCCTCCCCTTTTCCCTTTCCGCCCTTCCCTTGCCGGGCGTTGTGTCGTTTTGCTCCCTTGCTCCTTTTCCTAGTGGAGATTCTAGGAAGGGGAGGGAAAGGGAACGGGAGAGGAAGTTACTAGTCCAGAGGAGGGAGACCCAGATGTGGATTAGGGGGGAGATGAAAAGGCGGCGGAGGGTGGAAGGGGAAAAAAGCCAGAGGGGGAAGGGGGACCGGGACGGTGGGGGGAGGAGGATATGCGAGAGGGCGAGGTAGGAAGGGAGGTAGGCCATTTGGCCGGGGGCGGAGTCGAAGATTGTGAGGTGGGTGGGGAGGCGGAGGGTTGACTGGGAGAGGAGGTAGTGGTGCAGGGAAAGAAGTTGGGAGGATCCGCCGTTGGAGAAGAGGTGGATTAGGAGTTCTGGTTCGGGGTCCTCGTTTTCCCCATCATTGCGACTGTTGTCGCTGGTTGTGGATGTCGATGAAGTAAGCGCAGTACTCGACTCTCCTTCCACACTGCCAAAACTGTCGGAACCAGGTTGAAGCATTTCAGAACCGAAAATCTCTCGCAAAACGGGTACCACACCTTCCATCTCCGGCCAGAAGCTCTTGGGACTGAAGATGTGCTTCATTTCCGATTTGATAAGCAGGATCGGCGTGCTGGGGAATAAAGCCTGGTAGGGCGTGATGTACTTGGCGATGTGGGGGTCGCGGGCGCCCATCCAAGAGCAGAGGAGGATGAGTTTTGGTGGGGGACGGTTGCCGGTTGTGCTTGTTGTTGTTGGAGACAAGGTGGTGGAGGGCCGGTAGAGGTAGACGTGTTGAGAGAGGCGGGTCATGAAGGAGAGGGGGGAGGAGTCTTTGGTGACTGCTTTGGCGGTGGGGGCCATTTTGTCGATGGGTTTGGCTCCTTTGGGAGCGAGTCTGGCGCGTTGTGTTGTGATGTTGTTTGGTGAGAAGATGGGAGTTGAAGTGTAAGGTTGTTGATGTTGATGCGGTACTTGGTTGACGCGGAAATGGTGGTGCGGGGTGACCCGGCGGAACCCACTGAATGTTGCGGGGGACCAACCGGACTTTATGTCTTCAACCACAACCACTGTGCCGCAGTCGGTCCTCGGATTCAACAATCTCAGTATTTGGTTGACTGGCGCAATATTGAAACACTGTCGGACTGTCATCATGAACCAACAACAAGCGAGTCCGAGTCGGACGTTGAATCCAGTTTGATTTGTTATCTGTTATCTCCGCTTGCCGAGGGTTGCTACGCTAACGTCGTACTGCACTAACAATTAATTATATGCCAAGCCCAAACGCCAGGACAACGGAAACAAACCTTCAAGCGCGGGAGAGAGAGAGCCAGGCGGCCTGACCCTCTCCCATTTCCACGTCCACGATTCACCATTTCCGAGGTCATCACGGGCAAGACACTCCGCCAGCATTCAGTCAACCCAGCTTGCCACGGAAATCGAGTCGATCCATCAATTTTTTTTCCAATCGAATTATCGTACGCTGTGTCAATTTACCGGATTCCTACGCTTCCTCACTCGTGATCCTCATACCTCCCCATCCGCTCGTGCCTGGCCCGGAATGAGCGCCGAAGGGGCCCGACGGCCCGTAGCAGGGTCACAAACCCGGCCCAACACCGACGACACCCCGACGACACACCGGATTTGAGCCCGGGACACACGCCGGTATGTCTCATCTACTTCACTTTTAGACAACGAAAGAATAATCACGACATCAGCAGAAAGGTCAAATCACTTTTGCGTAGTAGGAAGCCCAATTGTTAAAGAAAATATTGTTGTGATTAACGACGCCTAGCTCGTTTCAATCCAAACAATCCAAATATGCCAATCCTTTCCGCAAGCTCCCGTCCTGAATGTCCGAACCTCTCAATTTTCTCAAATCCTCCTTATCCCCTTATCCCCTTATCCTCCGCCCCTCCTTCTGCGTCCCTTTATCATCTGCAGAGTCAAGTTTTTTTTTTAACCTTCCCAACGGGATGGATCTCTGCGTGGTGTCATGGTAAACGACATACGAGTGATGAACGAAACTGCCTCGGACTAGGAGAAAACTGTAGAAGGGAGGTCTCTCCCGAGGGGCAGGGAGTCGACTCCATCTTGCGCTGCTCACTGCCGGGACGACTCAGAACAGAACACAGAGGGAGTGCCCGTCTGGGCCAGGGCCACGGCCAGGCTGGCCAGGGTTAGAAGCGCTACCCTCAGCCTTAGCCTCACCCTCACCCTCGGCCTCGACCCATTCAACCCCATCAACAAGACAGACCTCACCCACCCGAGTAATCACCCCTCTCTCTGTCCCTACTACCTCTACTTGCTGCTCGTGCTGTGTAGTAGCAGAGGTAAAGGTATCCTCCTGCTCGCTAATAACGGCCAGGGTCTAGGCAGGCAGTGCAGTGCAGCCAAACTGTGGTGTGAGCTCACGGTAGGGTTCGATTGGAGAGCGAGAGGGACAGAGGGTTGGTGGTTGATTGGAAGAAGAAGAAGAAGTCTACCTAAAAACTAAAAACCCAAGGAAGAAGCCAGCCCAGGCCACCAATACACCTTCCCACAGCATGTGCAGCTCGAGCTCGAGCTCGACGGGCACAGGCTGTTGTTGCTGACGATTCTGTTGTTGTTGTTGTTGTTGTCGCCGAGCCATCATCGAAGCCCTGATCTCAGCCACGTTCCGAGCCCTTTGCTCCGCGCGTCGGGCGTCCCGCTCCCTCCGCTCCTCAGCCTCGACCGATTCGAACCCTTCAACAACCAGCCGAGTACTCACTCCTCTCTCTGTCCCTACCTCTACCTCTACTTGCTCGTGCTGTATAGTAGCAGAGGTATCCTGCTCGCTGATGACGGCCAGGGTCTGGGCAGGCAGCAGCTCGTTTACGGGCTGTTGTTGCTGACGATTCTGTTGTTGTCGTCGTCGCCGAGCCATCATCATCAGAGCCCTGATCTCAGCCACGTTCCGAGCCCTTTGCTCCGCCCGTCGGGCGTCCACCCCCCTCTGCCCATGGGCCTGGATGATCTCGAGCCTGTGGCCGCGTTCACGGGCCGCCGCCGTCATCGCTTCTTGTCGCTGTCTGTCCTCCTCATCTCGTCTTCTGCGGATGTTCAACTCCGCCTCCTCGAGCGCCCGGTACCGGAGCAGTCTGCGGTAGTCCCGCTCGGAGAGCACGGACTCATACATATCCTCGGTGGGGTTGTTGAAGGGGAGTTCGCAGAGGAACGACATTGTTGTAGGTTCGGTGGACTGGATGACCATGTTTTTGGTTTGGGAAAGGTGATTGCTGTCTTTGGGAGGCAAGAGGTCTGGTGCGAGGTGGTTGTTAGTTTGTGTTGTTGGTTGGTATAACGTCCTTGAAAATGTTGCAAGAGAGTGATACAGATGTGGGAGATACGTCAGGAGTGCAAGGACGTGTGATTGGAAGAGTCGTTGGTGTTTTGTTTGGAGGAAAAGGCGTTCGAACTTGGATGCCATGCGTAGTTGGGCACAGTGAAGGCATACGAGCGATGATGAGATACATAAAAAGGAACTTACCAAAGCTTCTCTGTAGGTACCTGATGCGTCAAATTATCGTGAAGATGATTTGTCTGCTGACTGGGCGAGCGAGTTGGGTTGTCTGTTGATGGAACGATGGAGTTGATGGTTTGTGTGTGAGGGGGAAGAAAATCCAAGGACTTAGAGAAGTCCAAGGGCCAGGTAGATAATTCCGATCAGTCGTATGCATGATCATTTCCTCTCCTTCTTTTCCTTGTTCGATATTCCAGAATATGTTCATGCAAATGGTGGTCATGCAATGCCTGAATTTTCGGACTCCGGAGTGGCCAAGAAAATAATGTTCTGCGCATGTGCAGATATATGCAATGCTCCTTCCTCGAAACTCCCGCTGATCTGGCAACATCTCTTTTTGGCAATGCCCAGTTTCGACCGGTATGTCCACCGCTTACACCAGGTCTCATACGGAGTCGCATGCTGTAGATGCACATGGTACGCAGAATGGAGCTGGCAGAGGTGGTGACTGGGACGCACTCCCTCTATGACTTTGCCACCCCCCAGGCTGGACCTCAAGAGTCAAGACACGTAGACCAGAAGCTGGACCTCCTCCCCAACCTGCCACACACGTGAGGAATTCTTTGCTCCGAGTCACCCGCATCATCGAAGCAGCAGTCGGTTTTGTCCGTAGAGGCAGTTCTGCTTCATACAAATGGCTGACCGTACCTAATCTTTCCATCAATCTCAAAACTCACCGTCATGGGGATGGTGTTTGATATAGACAGAAGAGTTCATCTTGCTTTACCCATCTCGAAAAAAAAATGGAGGCCAGAAAAGGCAAAAAGCTCAGCTCGCGATAACGAGGCCCGGAATTGAACCCGGGACGTCCTACGGCTTACGAAAACTGTACCACCAGTACCGCGCACTGAGCAATGTTTTCTGGCTCCCGCACTACTATACCGCTCGGCCACGCACGAGGCGGATAGGTACGGGAGTTATTAGGGAGTCTGAACTGGGACCTTATATGCCCAGTCTAAGGTCCTGACATTCGGTCTCATCTGTTGAGGCTGCACGTACGAGACCGTCGGGAGATAAAGGACAAAGGTTCGATTCATATTTCTGTTCATCTCAAACATCGTCAGCTTAAAGTGATTGATCTCCCCAGTCATATCTATCTCCATCTCTCTCGCTTTGTGAATTCCAGTGTAGTAGGTTCGGTCTTGGTGTGTCCGCCGGCCTGATGATTACGACCTTAATTCCGCAACCATTTACGGATCCTAATGTAGTTAAAATGATAATGTCCGGCATACGCATATCAAGCACTGCAGCTTAGCCCAGCCAACCAGCTCCGTGGCGCTTAGTGGACATGGCGTTCGGACACAAAGGAAATGCAGCACGGCTTGCGGATATGCGTTTGTTGGTAATAAGTGGCAATAGCAAATATAATGCAGCTCCGATGCATTGGAAAGGTCCTGCAAGCGTCACATGCATTGCCTCCAGGAAGTCCGAGTACGGGAGAGATGTGAGACGAAGTGAACTTAGATGATGGGGAAAATGCTTGTTACCTAGGTGGCTTGTTAGGTGGAAGAGGAAAAGACGTGCCAGGACCAGCTAAATACGGTACTCTGGAGATGGAAACATTGGATGGGGTGCACTTTCCTCCGTCGTGTCACAGATGGGAATCACAATCACCATCATCATCAAGAGCCACATCAGACATCAACCCAAAGAATGACTTGAGTGACCTTTTTGCTTTGCTATGTAACGCCTTCCGGTTTTTCCTTTGTTCCTTTAGTATACATATGTGCATGTCCTGTTGGACGGTCGGCGGTCCGTCATTAACCCATCCATCCATCCATTTGACAGTGACCACCACCACCTTTTTGGTTATCATCCAATCCTTCATTATTTTGCTGTGTGCAAAATAGATGAGGGTTTTAGCGCTCATGTAAAACGCATGCAAACAAGGCATAAAGAAGCTCGAAGAAAAGAGAAAGAAAAAAAGACGGCATGTGACATGTCGCTGATGACTGGTTTGTCTACCTCACCATGTGTTCGCTTGGTAGATCCTCTCTTGAGCATGATTCTCATCATGATCATAAAGACATGAACGGCAGGCTCGTAGCAGTCATGCAAAAAATCGCAATGAGGTCTCCATGTATCCAAGGACTACAAAAGTCTGCAGTCCGTTTGTTGCTCCGGGTCTCATATCAAACAGCCTGGCGGAGAGTGTGGAAGCAACAGTCAAGCCTATTGGTAGATAGAATCAAGAGGTTACCCAACCATTTGGACCGTTTGTCTTGCAGTGAGCCAACCACTGCAAGATGCATCTGCATTCGATCGCTTGGGAGGGTTCTTCAGTAGGCCAGCCAGCCTTGTGCATCAGACAGAGGTGCATGCTAGATCGCAGAAATATGGAGCAACCCGGTCATGAAAAGAAAGGCCGATGATAGATGATCGGTATGAACCGGGCCGAAGCGGTTGCCACGCGCTTATAAGAGAGCCATCATGTCGTGAAATGTGCCTGAGGGAGTCGGCCACCCGAGATAGAGTCGTAATCGTACAATCATTGAACACAACTGGAGTTCGTCTTCTTCCAGTTATACGCTGAGATGCCGAAAAAGGTAAGCGCTCTCACTTTTCCATGCCTTAGCATGCAATATGATGGTCGTCATGATCGAGACATCAACGCGCAGCATGGTCAACGAGACAAGCAGCAGCAAGTAGCAGTAGCGGCAATGTCAAAACGTGCCAGGAGACATGGGCGAGAATCAATGGCATGGCATGCGCATCATAAGTCCGGCATCATCATGGCGAAGTTTACGATGTGCCAGGGGCCTGGCCGGCAGCACCTTGACCTTGAGCAGCGGCAAGCTGGGACTGCCACCACAAAGCAACATAGTTGTCATAACCGCCGTCTATTCAGAGTTAGTGGGTGTTCGGGAACATCAAGGAAGAATGGGGGGCACATACACATGGCATAGGGATCACCTTGCGCACCGGCTCCAGCAGGAGCCGCGGCGTTACCTGCTGGCAAGCTTTGTTGGGGAACACTGTTGTTAGTAGAAGGCTGACCATAGTTGGGGTTATCATAATCGCGATGCTGGCCGCGACGAGGAGGGGCACCGCCCGAGCTCTTTTGCTTCTGTCGTCGTGTTAGTAAGTTGTTGCAAGTGAAGAAAGGGGGATAATACGTACAGCCGCGTCGACCTTATCTTCGATGGCACGCTTGGCACGGTTAATGGCCTCGCGGGTGCCAACCAAGCCAATCTCGCGCTCAGTCTCACCAGCACCAGACGACTGCGAAACGTTGATCTTGCAGCCCGTGGTGTTCTGCATCTCACGGATCGTCTCGCCGCCCTTGCCGATGATCATGCCAACGGCCTCAGAGGGGACGAAGATGGAATCGTTCTGCTTGTCGTATCCACCGCCGCCGCCGCCGCCACCGCCGCCACCCATGTTGTCGTTACGGGGAGGACGGTTGCCGCCGGGGTTGCTAGCGTTGCGGCTATCACTATCGACGATTTCAAGAATCAACTCCTTAGCCATCTTGGCTGCGGCGGGGGTACCAATAAGGTTCACAGGACGAAGGCCGTTAACGCTCTTGTTCTCTCCGACGATGTTGATGTGGCAGCCGCTGCGCTCCTGCAAGTCGCGGATGGTCTCTCCACCACGACCGATGATAAGACCGACGGTCCTGTCGGGAACCATGATCTGAAGACTGTCCTCACCCTCCTTGAGAGGAGGCGGGGCGGCAGAGCCACCACGACCGGTGTCGCGGGGAGCAGGCCTGTCAGCCGGGGCGCTTCCCCTCATTCCACTGTCGCGAATGATGCGGTTGATCATCTCCTTGGCCTCCTCACGCTGCGCACGGGGCCCGGTAATCTTGCACGGGCGGTACTGTTCGGTGGGACTGGACGGGGGGACGAACTGAACTCTGCAGCGACTCTCGCCTTCAACGCGACGGAGGTTCTCGCCTTGACGGCCGATGATGAGGCCAACCAGGCTAGACTCGATCTGGATGGTCTCGGTATCTCCTTCCTTGCCCCTAAGCGGTGAGCGCTCGCGACCACCATGGCCTCCACGGGGCGAAAAACCTTGGCGTCCGCGGCCAGGAGAGAAGGAGCGTTCACGTCCGTAGTCACGCGACTGACCAGCGTGGTGGCCGTGATCACCGCCTCTCCTCTCATCGCGGTAGGGGTTGACGTTGTCGCGGTATGATTCGCGGCCGCGGGGGCTCCTGGAGCGGGCGCGCTGGTAGGGGCGGTTGTCGGGAGCACGAGAATCGTGGGGGCGCGAGTCGTGAGGAGGGTAGGGTCTAGAGGATTGTTCGTAGGGGACGAGACCGTTCTCAGCGGCCATAGCCCTGGCCTTGGCTACGGCATCCTGAATGTCAACGGTGCCAGAGTTGACGGGGCGCACCGCGCTCAGATCGATGCCTCCACTAGCGGCAGGCGGAGGATAGTATCCGGGAGCCTGTTGGTATTGGGGCTGTTGAGGGGGGTAGGCCGGTGGTTGCTGAGGAGGATGGGCGTAGCCAGCTGGCGGCATAGGAGGCTGGGCGGGAGCTGGGAGGCCAGGTTGGCTCTGGGTAGGAGTCGAAGTAGCTGGACGCTGAGTAGCATCTGAGAATATGGTCAGAACACTGGGAATCGCGCGCGCGGCAGCAGGCTATTTATGGGGGTAAGAGAGAGGGAGGCTTACTTAGGAGCTGCAATATCGAGTTGATATCGGGTTGCTGAGGAGCCGCCATTGTGATTGCGATTTAGCTGCTGATGCGGCGATGTGCTTGGTGATACTGGTGGTGATGTTGATGATGACGCAGGTCAAGACAAGCGGTGAAAATGCTGGTCGGGAAGCAAGCGCGCAACAAAGAATGTCAAGCGACAGGCGGAAATGATTGTTGAGTGGATGATTGATTGTTCTGAGGATGCGGCGGGAAAAGAAGATGCGACTGGAGAGAGAGCGGCCGCCTGTCAAATTTGGACCTGATCAAAAGTCGAAGTCGGTCGGTCTCAGGAATGGAGAGGATGCGAAAAAATAATAGCGGGGACTTGTGAAAAATAAGCGGCAGGCGGAGAGTGACCTTGGCAGACCGCCCGGACACTGAGGTGAGAGTGAAGGGTTGGTGCGCTGTGTTTTGCCCGTGGCAGTGACGAACAGTGGTGGCAGGTGCGCGCTAGGATGGCAGTTTTTAGGGTCGGACCAGGGGCCTTGTACCTGAGATTTCAGTGGACTGTTCAGTTGCAGTGTTCAACGGCCCGGCAGGCAGGCAGTCAAGTGGACAGACGACGACGATGACGATACCTCTACCGATTTGACCAAAGCGATCAGAAGCCGACAATTGTTCAGTTCACTCAACGGTTCGATACAACGATACAGTGTAGTCAGAGCAATCACCGTACGTATCACGTCCGCAGGGCGGATTAGGTCGTAGAGTAGAGAGAGGCCTTTGGCGAGCGTAGCTGAGGTCAGCCCAACGAGCTGAAGTCTGACAGTCAAACAACGGTCACAGATCAGAGCAGAGCAGATCAGGTCACCAGCTCCAACAGAAGAGGTCGCGCGTTATCAGGTTGACTCAATAGTTCACACGACGATGATGATGAAGTAGTTCTTAAGCGCGCGCGTAGACACGTTGAAGAAGGCAGAGAGATGGGAGGATGGTGAAGGTTGTGTTGTTGAGAAGACGGGTGATGGTGACAGATTGGAGTTGTTGCGTGAGGTTCAAGGAGTCAAAAGGTGTCGGCTGTTCTCTTGTTTCGCTGCAGAATGACAAAGACCCTCTGAGCTCTGACCCACAAACGAACGGGCGTCCATTCTTGGTGCCTGCCCGCTACAAAAAAAGCAGCAATTGCCGGCCGGAAAACAGCTCCACCTGGCGGCCAGGTGCACAACAGCTGTACCTGCATTAAACTGCACAATGTGAGTGAACTGCCGGCATCCTTGCCATGCACAAACTTGGGGCGCAGCATGTTCCCACAGTCACGATCTCAGGAAGCGTGTCGCTGCACGTGATGCCCCCAATCGTCAACGTCACATCTGGCACTCTCGACACTCGTGCGGAATGGTTTTTACCTGGTCTCCAACAGACTTCGACTGCTTCTGGGGACGATATGCATGATGAATTCAATCGACAGCTTTTGTTTCTGCACCCCCCACTGGCAACGGGCCTCCCCGTGAGGACTGCTACTGAACGACATCGGATCCCTTCCCCAGTCTACGGAAAACGAGATAACCTTGAAGAGAAACCTAAAGAACATTATGGGGGCGAACGGCCCTCCAGTAACTCCCTTTTAAGTACTCAACAGGGAGCAGCTTCCATTCTTGGGGCTGATGTTACACGGCTATGGAAGACTATATGCTCCCCACGCTTTGCACCAAAATCCTCCTAGCTTGTTTAGTGATCAAACTCAGACCAAAAATCCTCCCAAAGAAATACTCACGAGCTAGAACTCTTTCAGTGGTTTCTGCACCAAGTTGCTTACAAGCATCACCTCTCCAGACTCACCTCAGTACCAGAACAAGGAGAACCCAAAGCACCCAAACGGCAGCTGGGGAATTGCGAGATCGCACAAGAGTCACCAAGTGGGAAACACTCATCTACATGTAACCCTATGCATCCGGATGCAAGATCAAGCAGACGACAAGGTTCCCTGTCTGTCTCACCCCGCTCACCTCTCGACCGTATCACAATCTACCTGTGTCAAGTTCCGGTCATCATCACGGCCGGTCACCGTGGACAGACCAGGGGACATTGAAGGACAAGTCACAGTAAACAGCAACAGGAGGAAATTGGATTTGGCTGAAGTGCTAGAAGCTTTCCAGATCAATCTACGACGAGACACTTCACAGTTCCATGATCGTGGCATTGGCTTGGGCTTTATATATCAGGCGGCTGTCCTTCATCTCCAGTCGCGGCGCCACCACATCTGCATCTGTCAAAAATCTGTCGTGCTTGACAACCGAACCGGAGAAAACTGCCAATCCCTCGAATCTGACTCCTCGCTGACCACGCACAACCTCCCCCCTCAACAGATTTTGCGGCCGTTTCGTCGAACCACCGTATGCAGGCACCCATGCCAGGGCCCGTCATCCATGCCGGCTTCACCATTGCCAAGAAGAACGTCCCAGTGGACAATGACTTCATTGTTCTTTTTCACATCTCCTTGAGCGAGCTTGGAGAGATCTGAGTGGGGGGTAAACGAACTTTATGTGGACAGCAAGGTACTGTGCATTGTGATGTTCGTTGTGCCAAGACCCAAAATACACTCCAAGTGTTCACGCAACTGGCAGAGCGGACTGACGACCCGAATACCGTCGTCCGTCTCTCGGTGTACGATCCGAGAGAAACGTTTCATGTGTTTGTGGCGACGAGACAACACTCGCGACTGACTGTCTGTCTTCTGGGGTTCAGAGATACCGAGACACTCCATGGAAATAACAAGAGAAGCAGAAATGACCTCTCGGTGGTTTCTGCCAGATTACTGAACTTCGTATCAAGCTCGGTGCGACCAACCCATACAAGCACAATCCTTCAATCCTTCAGTATGGAGATTATCAACAGATCTGAGGATACAGCACTGTTCACGAGTTCAGCTCCTTCGAGGATCTACGGATCCCGGCTGCGGATGCTGCTTTCCTCGCAAACACCTACTGAGCAAGGTCTCGAGAACACGGTGTTGCAGTGCTTTCTGATATCCGAGACAGAAGGATTCTGTGCCAGGTCATCCTGGAGCTGTCCGTTCTCACTTTCCCTAGGATACCAGCATGTTTCTAAATAAGACATACGAATGGTTGCGGGTCAGACTTCTTCTTCTGAACACCCAAGAACATCGCATCACCGGCATCATCGTCGTGACTTGTGGCTTGAGTTCAAATATCTCCGTCTACCAAACTTCCACCATGTTTCTACCTCGAGATTGACCTGTAATTAGCACCCATCACTTACTTCCTCTTCTCTCTCGTCGTCATCAACTCCTCCAGGACACTCACAAACTTCTGTTTGTTTACCCGTCAGCTCCGCCGAGTGTTGCAGTTACACAGTCCTTCATTTGGCAAGCTGACTGACTGAGCTACTCAAACTTCACGGCACCTTGCTTCTCAACGTCCTCTGTTCCGCTTGTTCACAGTTGCACCACCGAGGGCCAAGGACCGGACACGACTGGGAAGAGCAGGGCAGCACTGCAGACGTCAAACATATCACATCGACCGGTCGTATCGTTCTTTTCCCCCCTGAAGCAGAATCCGGGACCTGCTGCTCCTTATCTTTGTGGTCGCCCCGGGACAACAATCCACTCGTTTCTTCTTCTCTTCCTCCTCTTTTCTAAACCCAACTGGCAGACAGTCCCTCCTTTTCCCCCCCTATTCCAAGTCCAGTTTCTTCATTCTTTCCCCGTCCCCGTCTGTCCGGCCTCTCTCTGTCTCTGGACAACAGGCCCAAAAACCGGCAACATGTTACCAACCCTAGGCACCTTCGCCTACGGCCTCCACAGCCTCCTGGCCTTCACCCTCCTCGTCCACGCCGCCTCCATAAACCTCACCCCCACCGAGCGCTACCTCAGGGACTCGGCCCCCAAGCTGCCCGGCATCAAATACACCGTCCCCAAGCCCGTCCTTGGCTCCTCCTCGCGTCCCAACACCCGCAAGCTCGACGTCGCTCACTCCTTCCAAACCCTCCAAGGCGTCGTCTCCCACTCCACCGGCGGCTCTGGCTCCAGCAGCAGCAGCAACGCCCCGCGCGCCGCCCTGGTGAACCGCCGCTCAGCCGCCTCCATCCTCGGCCAACACCAACGCCGTCTGCGCCAAAACTCCATTCGCACCGCCCACGGTGGCCATGGCCATGGCGGCGGCGGCGACGAGGGAGAAGAAGAAGAAGGCTCCGCCTACGGCTACGAAAACGTAACAGTAACCACCGCCTTCGGCACCCAATACGCCGTCTCAGTGCACTGGAACTCCGTCCCCCTTTTGCTGCTGCTCGACACCGGCTCCTCCGACACCTGGGCCATCACCCACAATTTTTCTTGTCTCGATTACCTCGGCAACGACGTCCCTCAAGAAACTTGCGGCTTTGGTCCCGCCTACACCCTCCCTCCCACACACACCACTCCCCCTCCTAGTCCCATCCCCGGCACTAATGGCACCAACTCCTCTTCCTCTTCCTCCACCCCCCACCCATCCCCCGCACCACCAAAAGAAGAAGACCTCTGGCTCCCCTACGGCCCCACAGACCCGCAAACGCACATGTTCATCCAATACGGCGACGGCGAGATCGTCACGGGCCCCATGGGTTTCGCGGATATCACTGTGGGGAACATTACCGTCAAGAAACAGCAGGTGGCACTTGCGGAAAGGACGTTTTGGTTTGGGAATAATTTGACGAGTGGGTTGATGGGGCTGGCGTTTCCGAGTTTGACGAATGCTTATTTGGGGGGGATGCCGGGGAGTGGTTCTGGGTCTGGGTCGGGATCAGGAGAAGGAGGCGAGGGTGGTGAGGGTGGTGAAGGTGGTGAAGGAGGTGAGGGGGGAGAGGGTGGTGAAGGGGGAGAAGGAGGGGAAGGAGGTGAAGGAGGAGAAGGCGAGGGGGGTGGTGATGGAAGTGGACTAGGAGGCGGTAGTGAAGGCCATGAATCCTATAACCAGCTGTACTACCCGCCGTTGTTCACGAGCATGGTCAACCAGGGCTCGGTGCCGCCGCTGTTCAGCATCACGATCGATCGGAATGCTAGTTCGGGACTGCTGGCTTGGGGTGGATTGCCGCCTGCTAAGGGGTTGGAGAAGGGGAAGGATGTGGAGTTGGATATGATTATTGTGAGTACCTTACCTACACCACACATGGGCAGCTGGCACGCCAAAGGGGAAGGGAAACAAAGGGGAAAGATGATGCCTCTTGGGGAAGTTGATGACTGACTGACGGATGATAACAGACAAACCTAATCGACGTCCCCGAAACCGCCTACGATTACTCCTTCTACACCGTCATTCCCGACGGGTGGCAGTTCGGTGCAAACACCAACACCAGAAAGTTCCCTTATATCGTCGACAGCGGAACTACCCTCTGCTACTTGCCTTCTGGTATGTTTTCCCCTTCTCACCCCCTTTCTCCCCCATCCAGTCCCCTCCCTCAGTCACAACCACTAACAACCCCCCTCCCACACAGCCGAAGCCCAACAAATCAACACAGCCTTCAACCCCCCCGCCATCTACCTCTGGATGTACGGCGCCTACTTTACGTCCTGCGACGCCATCGTGCCCCGCGTCGGCGTGATCTTGGGGGGAAAAACCTTTTACTTGAACCCCGTCGACTTGATTAACCAGGACATGGTTGACCCGTTGACGGGGCTGTGCATGACGGCTATTGCGGATGGTGGAGCGGGACCGTATATTTTGGGGGATGTGTTTATGCAGAATGCGTTGACGGTTTTCGATGTGGGGAGGGGGAAGATGAGGTTTTTGGGGAGGGAGTTTTACTAGTGGTGTAGATGAAGGGGGGGTGGGGGTAGGAGGTGAGGTAGGGGGGAAGGGGTGGTGAGGTAGGGGGAAGGAAAGGGGAGGAAAGGAGGAGGAGGGGGAGGAGAGGGTGGGAGGGGGAGGAGACAAAGGGTGGGAGGGAAGGTAAGGGGAGGATTGGGGACGGGGTAAAATTGTTGGTGTTGTTTTTCTTTCGGGTTCGTCATCAGATCAGTTAGTTCAGGTTCGGGGTCCATTGGGGCTGCAGATAGATAGGTTGTTCTTCTGAAATAGTAGACTGTCATCAGTTAGGTTGTTTTGAAGTTCGCTGTTGGAGATTGTTAGTGTTGAACTGGTACACGTCTCTCAGCTGATCTGGAGGATAGTTTTGTCTTTCAACCTTGATATGGACTGACACCCAAGGTTTCCATGCTTTCTACTAGATCAAACGTCAGCAATGATCTTTTCGGTGCCATAGTAAGCGAGATATGCCGTTGCTTGTTGACGATAGCTACTCCATCAACATTAAAGTGACGATGGCAGCGAGAGCTTTCTTTACCTCACCGCAGAGAACGGCCGTAATTGAGGTGACAGTTAGCGGCACACCTAGCCAAATATCACACCAACAAGGGAACGGCACAATGAAGTAAGAATTAATTGTTGATTGAGCCCCTCCAGTTTTACTTTTCAACCAAAAACGCCTTGGCAGCTTGCGAACAACAAGAAACAGCAAGTAGCAACACAAAAGAAAACACCACTATGCTCCACACCGAATGCCCGATGGATATCTAAGAGAACATTGACAAATCATCCCCTTCGTCTTCTTCTAACCAACAACACGTACGAACACCAAATCCCGCCCGCTTAGTTACGGTTCTGCTTCGGCTGGCTACCATACGCTCTCCTGCTCGTCTGCTTCTTGTCGCGCGACATGCTGGAGGCCAGGGTGATGTCTACCCTGGGAGGGGTGGAGAAGCCGAAGGACTGTTTTGTAGTTATGTTAGTGACTGTTCTGCTGTGGAAACAAAAAGGAGAGAAGAGGAAAACGTACCTTGGCCACCTTGACCAAGTCAAGCTTATGGATATCAAACACCGACCGCAAACTGTGCGAAGCGTAGGCGTGGAGATACGACCTGTAACCATCCTTGGCGCTCTGGTTGAGGTAGTAGTTCTGGCCGATCAGCTTCTCCAGCTGGCTCTGAACGTTCAAGATCTTGCTCTTGGGGAAGTCGTATTCCACCACGGGGACCTTGGCGGCCTTGAGATGGGCGAGGAAACCCAACTCGTTAGGCTGGAGGAAGAGCAGCGAACGGCCCTTGGTGTTGTTACCACGCGCGGTACGACCGACGCGGTGAATGTAGTCGCGCGGGTCATCAGGAGGATCGAACTGGACGATCCAGTCAACGGCGGGGATGTCGAGACCACGAGCGGCAACGTCCGTGCAGATGAGGGTGCCCTGCTTGGCGTTGCAGAATTCGAAGAAGGTGTTTGTGCGCTTCTGCTGCTTCTGCTTGCCGTGGAGATCGAGAACCTGGAGATCGATGTACTGGAGGAGTTCGGAGTAGTACTTGACGGAGTTGCACGACGAGAAGAAGACGATGACCTTCTTCTTCTGCATCTTCTTGAGGAAGGAGAACAAAAGCAGGAAGCGCTTGTCGGCATCAACAACGACGTAGCCCTGATCCAAGCCCTCGACCGTGCTGAACTGCTTCTCCTCGTCGACATTGACGTAAAGAGGACCGGGACGGAGCGAGATACGGGCGAGATCCTCGACCTTGGTGGTTTGTGTGGCGGAGAAGAGCATGGTCTGACGGTCCTCCTTGGGCAGGATCTTGATGATCTGGCGCATTTCGTCCTCGAAACCAATCTCGAGAATACGGTCGGCCTCGTCGATGATGAGCGATCGCATGTTCTTGAAGACGAAGGGGGTGTTTTGCAGGTGGTCGAGCAGACGACCGGGAGTGGCGATGAGCAGGTTGACGCCCTTGCCCAGCTTCTCGGCCTCGGCGCGACGGTTGGCACCGCCGATGACGACGCCGTATGTTTGGGAGTGGTTCTTCATGAGCTCGCGAGCGACGCCGAAGATCTGGAGGGCCAATTCGCGGGTGGGGGTGACGACGATGGCGCCGGTACCGTTTCTCGGCTTGAAGCGCAGGGAGCTGAGCATCTCGATGGCGGGGATGAGGAAGGCGAGGGTCTTGCCGGAACCGGTCTTGGCCGCACCGAGGACGTCCTTGCCGGCGAGGAGAGGAGGGATACCTCTCCTCTGGATCTCGGTCATCTTGGTGAAGCCCATCTCGGCAATGGCCTTCATGGTCTTTTCGGACAGGTTGAGCTCGGAGAAGTCGGTGGCATTGGTCGCGATAGAAGGGGCGATGAGGGAGTCGTTGGTCTTTGTGAGTTCGTCGCCGGCCTCAGCGTCCTTGTCGTCGCTATCCTCCTTGTCCTCGTTGCCGGTGGGGATGACCTCGTCGCCATTTTGTTGTTCCTCCTCTTCCTCGACATCGTTCTCTTCGGGGGTGGTCTCCTCGACGGGCTGCTCCTCGACGACCTCTTCGGCGGCCTTCTTCTCCTTCTTGTCCTTCTTGTCCTTCTTCACCTTCTTGGTCTTCTTGTCGGTGGCGGCACCATCTTCGGTCGCGATCTTGGCGTCCTTGAGCTTGCGCTTCTTGCTGAGTTCGGAAGCCATCGTGACGGCGTGGGGGGGTGGTGTCGGTGGGTGGTTGCGATACTCTGGGGAAAGGGTGTCGCAATGGTTCCGTTCAAGTTCCCAGTCGAATCTGTTATCCTTCCTCTGCCTTCTCTTCGCTGGGGATTTTTTTCTTATCGCCTGTCCGATAACCAGGGATTACACTAGGCGGTGAAAATTTTGCCAATTCTGCCGACTTCTTTGGGTGAGAGCATGGTCTGTGCGCTGCAGACGTCCCATTGCCGACCCCACTTTTGACTGCAGATCACCCGAACCCCAGTGCTTGTGAGAGTCGAGAACTTTCAACATTGGATCATGTTATTTTGGTCACCGAAGATGGGCGACCTACCTCGTCTGTTTGATTCACCACGCCTCCACTACTATCACAACCACTACGGTCGATCAAAAAGACGGACCTCCACGAAACCGCGCATTTTTGCTCCTTGAGCATGAAGTCCCGCTCACGGATTTCGGCCTTCGTAGTCATCCATGGTGACATTCCTCTATGGATATTCGATTTATCGCAGGGTATCTCTTGATCTCCCGGAATTGCGGTGTTCTCGTTGCCTCAAGGTCAGGTTCAGAAAAGTTGTAGAGAGCTGGGAAAGGGCAGTCAATAATGGCCTATGGAAGATACCAGATCTCCCCCGGTGGACGACCTCCAAGGTCCTCCTGGCAGCAGTCCGAAGTCGGACATATTTCTGCCTTGCGCATCGACAAATGATGCGGATCAGCTGAGAAAGATCCCCGAATGCGGGATACAGGACGCGAGGTTGAAGCGTGTCAGTCAGCTTCGATTCCAGGTGCTTGGGTTGGAAGTGCTACTCCCCGACCCAGCTCCTGGGTCGATATATGACAGGTTAAATGGCGGATAAACAGCTTCTCGTCATTACATTGGTCATGTCAAATTACATGAACCCTTCCGAATCCCTTTTCATATTCCCAAGGCTGACGGGGTTCCATCATGGCCTCGTCGGAAATAGCAACACCTTCCTTACCTGAAAATATGATGATTTTTCATGGAGTTGGTCAAATCACAAGTGTGGTTCAGTCTTTGGTTCGCTGCTGCCTTGGGTCGCACCATTCCACGTTCTAACGCTGAGAATGGTTCCAATGGGAGGTATCAGCACGGCAGTTAATTTCTATGAATATAACGTGGTCCCAATGGCCTTATTTCACTCTCTTGGGACAAGGTCCTCATATACCACGTCATTAGCCTCGCAGCGAAATCGCTCAACACCACGGAAAGACATCACAGAAACAACTCAGGGCATTCCATAACAGAAAGTCGGACTGGAAGATGGATTCTTGGACAGAAACTACCTTCTTGATGGATTCGACGCACACCGTGTCTCACTTCCCCGTCTTTCTGCTGCCAAGTAGCGCCTCAGGAGGCGTAGACACGGCTCAAGCCGGTCGGGGTGGTATTATTGGCTTCGAAGGCGTCACGAGCAGTCCTTAACAGGCAGCTCCTCGTGGGCATGATGGTGTTGGAGACGCATATTGGATCTGTGGGGAAATGATGCTCATGACCGACGTCCAGATTCCCTGTACCAGACTTGAGGTCCTACCATCAGCCGCAATATCGAGGATGACCTTCGACCAAGAACGACAGGATGCGCAGAGGTAACGTACCAGAGGCATGGTCAAGACCTGGTCTAAGGATGCCAGTCCGTGAGACTTGAAGTCGAGGGACAATGAGATGCAGAGAAAGACGGAGGCAAGTATAAGAGGTCAGTCGTTCTTCACCTCGGGATCCTCATCGACACAACAACCACAGCGGTCTGTCCACTAGATCACAAAAAAGCAGCACAAGCAACGACCACTCCGACACAAGACAGCACCATGAAGCTCATCTTCCTCTTCACTTTCCTTGTCAGCTTGGTCGCGGCTCTCGAAACCATCAACCTCAACGACCGCGCTGCAAAGCTCCCACGCAAACAGACTTATCGACCCGGCAAGTTTTCCGACCCCTACGTCTCCCATCCATCGTCGAAACCCGCCAATAGCCCAGCCGACTACAAGACCTCAACCGACAAGGCCACTCTCCAGCGGCCCACTGTCGCCCTTAAGAAACTTCCCGATCAGTACATCGACGCCGGTCTCTCCAAGCGAAGGGAAAGCTTCGCAGCTCTGAAGCAACTCCGCAGACAAGTCACCGCAGCCGATTTCTTCGAATGCTACAACTCTGTACGTTTCTCTCATTTTCCCTCTCCCTCTCGTCTTCAAATCACTCTTCACTTCTCATTCCTCATCACTTCCCCCTTCTCCCTTCACTCAGTCCCTCCCCCTCCCATCCACCTCACCCCCCTTCAATCCCTAACCCCTTCTAACCACCCCCAACCAACAGTCCCCCACCGCCACCCCCACCCCCGCCGACTGCACAACCCTCACCAACCAAGTCCTCGCTTCCAACCAAGAGCTGGTGGTGACCGCCAACGCCTGCCTGGTCTTTACCTACAGATCTTGCCAAGCCTTCTTCTGCTCGTTGTGCTCGTCGACGTTGAGCACCAGCACCGATTTCATCGGCAACCAGTTGGATACGTTGGAGGCGCTGTGCGTGGAGAATGGACAGGTGGGAACGATTGTTGGAGAGGGCGGCGGGGACGGGTGGTGGGATGTTGGGTTTGTTAGTAGTCCGGGGAGTGGGGTGCCTGGTTATGATGTTTGCTAAAGATGGGTGTGGGGGAGTGGGTGAGGTGTACTGATGGTGCTGGGATGATAAGGGGGATTATCCAAGGAATGGGTAGGGTACTTGTGGGAAAGCGTCGCGAATGGATAAAGGTCAGAATGAGGACAGAAACATGTTGTTGACGGGGTGGTAGGAAGACCGTCACCGAGCCCATCTTTCAGAACTTAGCTTGAATCAAGGGGCATCCAGAGATTATTCTACTGCCTGGGGCACAGTCCAACCTTGCAGTTCGTCCGTTTTAGCTCCCGCTTGCCACTTGCGGGAAACTTTGCCGGTCCTTGGAAAACACAAGGCATGGAGTCTCGAGCTACATACAAGCCTTGCTTGTAGGGCTGGACTGTAGTGTAGGAGCAAAGGGCACGGATGGAAGAACTGACGGAAGATGCCGTTGAATCATTCCTTGCTTGTCGTACCAACCGATAGGCCAGAAGACTTTCGTCGGTAAAGGGGTTCGTTCTCGTCGGAACCCATCAACACCAAGCATCAAATGTCTGGTTTTTGTTACCTGGTCATCATACGGATCATCTCCTAGTACGTACCTTAGGTTATACACAAGCACTGACTGAACCTGTACAAGCTTCCACAGCATGAACAAACACTCACAGGGACATGGAACCCCCGACAGCCAGGCCAGAACAAAAGACCTGGAACCATTCTTTCTTTTCGCCAGCCAGCCAGCCCTGTAAAACTTCCCCACGATTCTGTAGTCATGACACCCGAATGTTTACCGGCTTGGCAAGGAAGCTTGGCATAGGGAACGATCCGAACCCGCGGACGTCGGTTCGTCGGTTGATGTAAACTTTTTTCAGGGACGCACCCGACTGGACGGTTGGAAGATCACCTTGGGAAGAAAATCCTAAGTCGTCACTTGACCTGAAAAAGATTTTTGGGAGATTCGGATGTGCCCGTCGCCCCTCGTGGCTGGGCTAAAAAAATCGTGCCTGTTGGAGCGGATATAATGATCTCCAGATTCGAGTAAACCGTTCGTTGTGTTGGTCGACCTCGTATCAAAAAAATTACCAACACCCGCGGGTAGGGCAGCGTTTACTTTTCGTAACATCTCCACTTCTTGAAGGTTCGTTCCCGATTTTCCCTATGCAGGGGAGGCAGGATCAATTCAGCCTCAAAACGAAGTCATGGAGCCCATGTTCGTTTGACAAACCGACGTTGGAGGAAGCAAATCGGAATGAAGAGGTTTCCTATTTTGTAGGCTCATAGGGAAATGGTCTAGGATCCCCCCTTGCTGTTAGGCAGGTACCTTCTGATAGCACTGAATTTGCATGGTGAAGGTAGGTCCTTCTGTAACTGGATACAATCACTCGGTTAACGGAACTGACAGACAACATCTTTTCCAGATAATTTTCAGCTTTCTTTGCATGCTTGTCGTATCTATCGTGTCTTTTGTCTCTTTTGTATGTAATTCTCGTTTTGGAATGAATTCCTGTCGCGGCATGTGTCTCCATAGCACTAACATTTTAGCCATTTCCCCCTGACAGCTGGGTGGATTCGGAAACCCATTCCTCTCTCCATCTTTCTTCACACCGCCCTGATCATGCCTTCCACTTCGCAAAAAAAAAGATTTCCAAAACACTCGGTCAAGGTTCAGGAAAGAATTGCGAATTTGTTTGGGGTCCCGGTCATATGACCGCGCCATCGTTCCGCCCTTCCTCGAGAGAGAGTCATGTGCCTGAAGTTTCAGAAGTGCAGGAACTGTCAAATGTTATAAAATGTCTTGGAATCTTCGGGCGGCTCTTTCCCATCCTGCCTGCCCCCGCTGAAATTTGGGATGTTTGAGAACCGTGATGGCTTCATCCAACTTGCCCTCAGCTGATGTCTTCTTCTTGGTTGGCTTCTTTTCGATGCGATCGGTGGTTCCTGGCAGTGTTTCGTTACATGGTCCGATCCGTGTGTTCATGTACCCCACACTTTCTTTCACCTTTTACCTTTCCCACGGGACATTCCTGTACAGGACAGGACAGGTTCCTGCAGAGTGACAACCAAGTGGGCAAGCAAAGGCAAGTAAAACATGTCGAGGATGATCACGATTGGAAGTGGACGCATTGATAAGTCGATCTTATTGTCCCTCAGTCGTGGTCTTTTGAAGGTTTGATATGTTTTCCCCAGGAATCTCTGTCTCTGCCGTTAGTTAGCGTTACACCAACTCCGCGGCCTCCGCCTGGCCTGGGGGCAAATGCACGTCATGATTCCGAGTTCATGGGGTTGGGAGTTCTCGCTGAAATGGTCTTTTCCGTTGATTCCCCCACGACGGGAACATTCATGTTGCTTCTTTGGCCACCACCACCTCATGTGTTCTGGGAAAGGTGGGATGAGATGATGCGGTGCATCAGTGCATGTGCGCTTCCGCCATCCGGGGTCGTGGTTGCCGTGCAGACCGTGATTTGAGCTGGAGACGGGCGAGCGGAAGAGAGACCCTGAGATCGGTGTTGCCGTTCCTCTTTTCAAGTCTCACATTAACGCGCCAAGCGCCATTACCTAACTGTATCAAGTTAGGGAAAGACTTTTTATAACATACCGCCTTTGAACCCCCACCCAGGTCCCTGTGCTAGTTTCTTCGAAGAAAAAGCTCCCTGTGATCACGGTCTGCTTTCTCCCGAGGTGAGAAGGTTTGAACATGGCGGTCTGTCTGTGGAACCTGAAGAGCTTCTCACTTTTTGTTCACGTGTACTGCAGATTTCCTGGTTTATAATTTCTTATTATTCCGACCTGCTGTTCGGAAAACCACCTTGTCTAGTTGTCAGTTCCAGACGTCTGACGGAAAGCTGAAGATGTATGCATTCGGACTTTTTTCTCATTGGCAATCCGGACCTGGAGTTAACTCTATAAAGTCAAAAGCGAATGGAGGGGCAATTTACACAGTCGTCAGATGGTCAGGCGGGGTCCACAGCTAGAACATCAGCTCAAACACCCGAGCGGTTGTCGCCTGCCTGCCGTGCGTGAACTTCTTTCATCACAGACGGAAAAACAGTCATGGTATCTTGTCACTGTAGCAGTTACAGCAGGCAGGCCCTACCGTCGTCCGTGAAGCAGCCATCTCCAGTCTTGGCAAGGTTTGTGAAGACTGAAGGGTGGGTCGGGAGTTGAAACGACTGGTTGCAGTGGAACTTGGAACACTGCAGCGCCTAGAAGGGGGCATGGTGATCGGGGGCATTAGACTGGTCCGTGCAGACTCTACTTTTTTTAAGCCGAAAGTACCGACTGTACAGATCTAATAGGTACGTTCATAAATGTAAGTTACAATTGTACGCTCGTCACGCACATACATAAACGGTAACGCGTAATTCATAGTATTAGAGCACTTATACATTATATATACAATATATAATGATAATTCAATCCTAATAGCACCGAAAACCGAATTTATTACTAAGCACCATCAATACCAACGCAATATAAACTATAAAACAACGCTTAATACCGTAAAAACCAACGTAATATTAAGTATAAAATAACGCTAATATTATTTCCTCTTCTATAATATTAATTTCTATTATACTTAATACCTAACCTAGGCTATATCCTTCTAATCCTATTTTTTAATAGGCGACGGGTTAATATCGCTATTAAAGGCAGCCCATTTAGTAACGGATCTAGTAATCTTCTATATATAAATCTTTAAATCGATTTAAATACTATTAATATATATTCTATATATATTAAAAAAATTAAATATTTATTCGGTTACGTAGAATATTTTAAGGATGCGTTTTTAGAATGCCCGGGGCTTTCTAAAGCGTTTATTAAAGGGTAATAGAGGGCTTTAGCGCTTTCGCTTTAAGTTTTTCCGAAAGAATTATATTACCCGTCTATTAAAGTATTAATTTGATCTTTTTCGGTATTTTCGGCGGGACGACGGCCTATTCCTCCTTATCTTCCTCTTTATCCTCCTCCTCCTTATCCTATTCTTCTTTATCCTATTCCTCTTCATCCTCCTCTTTATCCTCCTCCTCCTTATCCTATTCCTCCTCATCCTATTCTTCCTTATCCTCCTCCTTATCCTCCTCCTCCTCCGCCTCCTTTTCCGCTTCCTCTTTTTCCTCTTCTTCAATATTATTAGCTAGAAGGTAATTCTATTATAAATTAATATATATATTAATTATATATATAAATTAAAATAATTTATAATAATAAAAAGATAATATTATTTAACTATAAGTAAACCCTAATTATTAATTTAATTATATATACGATAGGTTATAAGTAATAAAGCGCCGGGTAGAATAGTAGGACGCTTACGCCGGCCTAAACCCTTTCTAAGCTACTTCTATAAATAAAAAACGTTAGTATTATATATATATAAAGTAAGTAAATACGGGAAGGAATTTACTTTATAAATAAAAATATTATTATAAATAGCTTTGAATTACGGGTTTTATTGGGTAAACTCTTTTAATTTATTACTAATCCTATTCAAAATCCAGGCGTTCGTAGGAACGTAATAGAAGTCCTTATAATATTACTACTAAGTTAAAACGTATCGAATTAAAGCCTTAAGAGTACCTACTATTAATTAAAATAATATATAATAAATATATAATAAATATAAGTAAAGATATATATATTGCCGGTTTATAAATAATTTATTATTGGTTAAATAGGTTTTATCGATACCTATTATAGCCCTAGGGTACTTATTCCGAAAGTGCCGGCGGAATTAAAAGAAAATTAATAAAATTATTTAATATATATTAATCGCCGATCGGGGTAAAATATACTATAAATTAGAAAATTAAATTATTTATAATAGAAATACCGTATTAAAAATTATTAGTAAAAACGATAGGGCAAACGGTATTATTAAATTTTACTATAATATACTGGTACGGATTCGGGGCGTTTAAAGCGTCCTTATTTTATAAATCGCCTTTTTTACCTAAAATTTATTAATATATATTAAATATATATAAAGGAATAAATTTTACCGGTAGCCCTCGTAAGAGGAATATAGCCCGGATTAGAGTAAAGGATTAGGCCGTAAAAATACCTAAAAGTAGGGTATAGGTTAACGGTAGTAAATATTTTAGGGAATACTATTATAATATTAATATATATTTTATTTATAAAGACGAAAAAGAAGGTTAATATTTATAAATTTCATTAATACGTAAGGACCTTATTTAATCCTATACTTTAACGTCTATAATTAACGTTATATAGTCCTTCGCTTATTTTATCCTACGTTTAAATCGAAATTAAATTTGAATTATAGTAAAAAAAAGAGCGTAGGATATTAAAGGAATAATATTAATAAACGTAATATATTCGTTCTTATAATAATAGTTAATTACTTACGTTTTAATTTGGGAGATAATTTTATAATATTATTATAGTCGTTAGTATAAAAGTAAAAGAAAGTTTTAAAAGGAGGAAGGAAATAATTAAAACGAAAGGAAAGTAAAAGAAGTATATTTATAAATAGAATTTGGTAAATATTTTAACGATTTACTACGCTTTTATCCTAATTATCGTAAATATATATATTTATATTATATATTAACTTTATATTTCGTACAAATATACAAACGTATAAAAAAGAAGTAATAAATTTTTATTTTAAATATTAGAGGGATATACGTTTCTAATCCACTTTACTTTAATATCACTATTCAATTAATACTTAAAGAATTATTTATAATCTAAAAATAAATAATCTTCCTATATTTACTATATATATAATATTCTAATCCTAATAGAACCTATCGATTCTCATACTCATTTATATATATGTAAATATATATATAAATAAATAAGGGCATATATATATTATATATAAAAGTACAAAAGTGCAATATAAAAATCGGCATTTCTATTTCAATTCGTATTAAAATTACCTTTTTATATAAGGTTTTATTTAATAATTTACTTCAAAATTACTTTCTATTCATCATTTCACTTCAAAATCACTTTCTATTTAAAATTTTACTTTAAAATTACTTTCCATTTATTTGTAACATCCTAATTCATATCTTTCATATCTATTTATAGAATTGCAAACCTAGTATTTCATATCTATTTATAAAACCGCAAACCCAATATTTTATATATATTTACAAAACCGCAAACCTATTTAAATATATATCTTTTAAATATATAGTTAGTATATATCTAAATATTATCCTCTAATTCCGACGGGTCCTCCATCTTATTAGTAGTAATTATAATTATAGCGGCCGTAATATTAAAACGAATAATACGCTAGTAAAGGCGTTTAATTTCCGCTTCTAGGCGGCGTAAAGTAAGAGTAGCGTCGGGGGCAACCCTAATCTTTATATAAATTGAAATGTCGGTACTAAATATAATTAAAATATTATTTATTTTCGCTAATAATAAAGAAAAAAAATATTTACGCGGAAGGGCGTATATAACCTTCCTTAATTATAATAGGGAGGCCTTTTACGACCGCTTTAACGGCGCGCTATTTCTTCTTATCTTTTTTATTAATAATATAAGGTAATTCATCTTAGGCGTTGTACGCTTTAATAAAGAAACCTAGCGCGGGTAAATAATAGTAGCGATAATCGTAAATATTATAAGTAGCGCTAAGGGCTATATAAATATAATTAGCACTATATTTAATATAAAATTAATATTTAATATTTATAGCTAGAGCCGGAATATTATTTATACCGTTTTATATATTAAATATATAGTAAATAAATTAAAAAAAATAAATAGAATATATAATTTAAATAGTAAGGAATTTACGGCAATTGTAAATAAATAATTTTTAATTTTAATTAAAGCCGCCTTCTTAATTATATATTCCTAGCGGCGATAGGTACGGCGGGCGCGGCGTTATAAGGTTACGCGCGACGGCGGGCGGCCGCGGCTATAAAGAGTCGGCGGGCGGCCGCGGCGAGCCGGAATAAGTATAACGTCTATAATAGGCGCTTCGTACTCCTCTATAAACGGTATCTCTATATTCTAAAGTACTTTATAAAGCGTTTTATTAATATAAATATTATATAAATAATATATAAATTTATAAAAGCGATATAAAAGACGACTACGAAATAATTTATAATTATTTAAATAGGTTAGCGAAGGTTGAATTTAGAAAAAAAGTAAGTATAATAACGACGACGGTAAAGTTTTATAGTAGTTATAGGAAGGAAAGGAAAAAAAAAGAGGAAAGGAGGAAGGGTAAAATTGATTTAATTATTTTAGTAAGAAGGAGGGAGACGTAACGGGGGGGTAATTATATAAATTTAGGTAGAGTTATAATGTATAAATTATATTTTAATTAATTTAACGCCCTACTAATTTTATATTATACCGATAAAAATTTAATAAAATCCAATTTCTCCCTTTTTTATATATTCTACTCTTATATATTTATATATATATTCAATTTAAATATATTAATATATATATTTAACTCTTATATAAATTATATATATATATATATATAAATTACAATTTCTTTAACCTCTTCGACCCTTCCTTTATTAAATTTATTAATTAATTAGAACGTTTTCTACTACTAATTAAAATTAGTAATTAAATAAACTAATTATTAGAGTTTACCAATAGAGTATTTTAATATAAAAAAATTAATATCTTTTATAATTGAAGGTCTATAGTACTATTATTATTCTATATAAAATTAATGTTAATATATATATTAAATATATAAAAGATTAAAAAGTATAGTTTATTTACACTATATTCTCTATTTAAACCTTAATGTAGTTTCTTCGTCCTAGAATACGACGGCTCTTTAAATTCTTATTATATATTTTATACGAATTATAAAGTATACCTTTAGGATTAATATTAAATTCCTTAAATAATTTAAATTTTTAATAATTATTATAACGTTTAAAATTAATATAGTTAATTATCTATTACTTACGCTCTTTACGTTTATTAGAAGTAAGTTATAAAAGAGCTTCTTTTATATTAAGCGGTTTCTTATATTTAACGTAAATTTTATATTCGACGGAGATTTATATTTATAATATATATAATTAGTATATTATTTACTTAGAACGATTAAAATTTAATATATTTATATAAGTTAGAATCGGCTTTAATCGTACGCTTAAAAATAGAAGTAAATTTAAACGAAGTAAGCGGGTAGGAATAGTTAGTAGGCTAAGCTATTATTCTTTACCATTTTCCTCTTCTAATTCCTATTATTCCGGTAAAAAAGTTAATATATATATTTACTATATACTAGTAATATATTAAAGATCTTACTTCATCGCTTTTATCACTTATTTCGAAAGGAAATTCAATAGGTACCTTCCTTCTCTCCTTTATAAATGGTTGGCCTTAAGGAATTTAAATATTATTATTTTATTCGGGATTTTTAGACTATCCTTCTTTATCTTTTAGGTTAAGTTCTAGTGAAGGTTCCTAAAATAAATTAATACGCGTATTTTAAATATATATTTACTATATATCTCAATATATATAATAGACGTACCTCTTTATTTTAAATTACTTAAAATTATTATTATTCCTCCTCTATACGCAATTTTTTTATATCGCTTCTTTTAGTAACCTTTAATTAGTACGTACGGCCCGGCTTTACCGCTACTAGAATTAACGGAGTTATAATTAGTATAATAAAGACCTTCCTACTTTTTAATTTTAAAAACCTTTTCCTACGTTCTATATTAATCTCGTTTTTAACCTCATTTTAAGTAATTTCTTGAAGCTACTTCTATAAAAAATTAGCTATAATATATATTACAAATATAATACTATAAAAAATTTACCTTTATATATTAATTTATAAAATACACTACTTTCTTTAATACCTCTAATATTTCTTTATTATAATTATCCTATCTTTCATTCTCTCCTTCTTTATCCTTCTTTTCTACGTCACTCTTTTAATTGGGCTTTTAAAGGGGTTCTTATAAATTATTAGAATATATATATATTATATATTAATTAGAAGGGAATATACTAAGACCTCTTCTCCCTCCTCTTTATTACTTTCGTAGTTAAACCCTTTATTAGAGTCCTAATAATCGTTAATATATATATATATTATATATTAATTAGAAGGGAATATATTAAGACCTCTTCTCCCTCCTCTTTATCACTCTCGTAGTTAGCCCTTTTATTAGAATCCTAGCAGTCGTTAGTATATATATATATTATATATTAATTAGAAGGGAATATATTAAATCCTCTTCTCCCTCCTCTTTATTACTTTCGTAGTTAAACCTTTAATTAGAGTCCTAATAATCGTTAATATATATATATATTATATATTAATTAGAAGGGAATATACTAAATCCTCTTCTCCCTCCTCTTTATTACTCTCGTAATTAAACCCTTAATTAGAATCCTAATAATTGTTAGTATATATATATATTATATATTATTTGGAAAGGAATATATTAGAACGATAATTATCTTCTTTTAAAGCTTATTATTTTCCGTTTCTCCCTTTTTAAAGCGTTTAAATTTCTTACTATATTTTTAGGTAAATTCGGAGTTAGAAGAATTATACTATATTAATATAAAGATTATAATAGTAGAAAGGTACCTACTAATTTATACGAAGTTATTATAAATTATAATAAATATATTAATAATCGGTAATATAACCCTTAAAGAAAATTAGTCTTATATATTATATATATTTCAAATATATAGAAATAGTATAATACCTAATATTATAATCATACTTCGTATTACGCTACTTTCCGCTAATAACAAAATATTTTAGCATTTTAAATCTATATTTTCGTTTAACGTTTTTTAATTGAACTTTACTTAGTAATTCGATTCTTAGTACTTAAGTTATCGACGCATCCTTATATAAAACGACTACTAAATATAATTAAATATAATTTATACGTTAAATTTATAAAGGGAAGACTAACTAATAGATTTATAAGCCTTTTGCATATAGTAGTATAATTAAATAATATTATAATAAGTTTTTATACTTATACTAAAGGAATAAGAATATATATATTAAAAGACGCTTTATAATATACCCCATACGCAACCCCTTTATCAACTTCGATTTCGCATTTATATACTATATATTAATATAAAATAAATATAAATTTAATATATATAAAAAAATAGACTACGTATAAACCTATCGAAATTCGTACAATATAATATTATTCGTCTTACTTATTTAAAGCTAAAATCGGTCCTAAATTTAAGTAAATTTTATAATTATATATATTTTAGTTTTAAATACGTACCAAAATGCCATCTATAATCTAACGGGTTCGGAATAGGATTAAAGTATTATTCTATTATTATTAATTATATATAAGGAGTATTCAAATAATATTATTAGAACGTACTAAATGTTTTTATAGAAAGGCTTTCCGGATTATTATATTATATATTAAGGAGGATATAATAATAGCTTAGGAAAATGAACTAAAATTATTAATATTTAAATCGAGAGAATTGGATATATAATAATTATATAATAATTAGAGGAGTTTTAATAGTAGGAAGGAGGTAAAATATATAATAAATATATAATAATTAAATATTATTATATAATTATTATATAATAAGAATAATTAAAATAGTAGGAGGGAGGATATTAATATTTAAACCGTTAGGGATAAACTATAAAAAATCGATATATAATAATCATATATCGAATAACGGTAGAAGAAATTCAAAATAAATAGGGAAAAATTTAGATAATTAAAAGAAATAATATTAATATTCGAACCGTTAGAAATCGATACCGGTTATTAAATTATTAGTAAGCTAATATCGGCATCGTTAGAATTGGTTTCGACGAAGGGAATAATATTAAAAAGGAAATAGCCCTAACTATATTTATATTAAATAAATAATAATTATATAGCGACAGTAATAAGAAGTAAAATTAAAAAGAAGGATAATTTCCGAAGTCGAAGGGGGGGGGGGGGGGGGGGGGGG